>CM030906.1:7960874-8455874 GCA_018136845.1 Heterotis niloticus
GTGTGTGGGCATGTTTAAATCACAGTATAATGAATCATATTTCACGACATAAAATTATGTAGAGAAACTAGAAAAAAGGCCACAATCAAGGAAACTCACGGTCCACTACACCACTGGAAGCAGCAGAGGCCATGCCCCTGTTTTGGATTTGGTAGACAGGCTGGGTGGGACGCTGGCCCTCTCTCTCCAGTTTGGCAATCCCCGGGCCAGGAGCTGGAGGAGCCAAATCGGTAGATGTTGCTGGTTTCACTCCGTCTTCTCTCGGCTTAATGAGCATGATTGGCTTGTCCAGAGAAGGCGTGACACCTGGAGCAGAACTCTGACTTGACTTAGACTGAAATATCAACAGTTAGTTAGGAATTAGTACTGAAGAAAAATATATTCTAAAAAAACTCATTTTAAAATGTCTTATGCGATGCAAACTATCCACAACTGAAATTTATCCTTGATTTTTGCAAAAAAAAATCTAATAATACTCAAAGAGAAAGCCAAAACAAATCTATATGTTTATTCAAAATATATTCAAGGTCATTTCTACCACTACCAACAAACTGCATTCCCTACCCTTTCTGCTGGAGGCTTTGCCAAGATGATCGGGGTCTTCTGCAGGACAGGACCTGGGGGTTCCTCACTGCCATCCTGTAGACAATGTGAGAAGTCATTGTATACTAATAACTTTACATGTACCAAAGGAAACAGAAGCTTGGAGGCACTTGGACCTGAAACAGCATAATGCGTGACATCTTTATGTTAGTTATGCCTTAGTAATTGCAGTGGGTTATTCTATTTGTGTGTTTGTAATATCTGGCTACCAATCCTCAGTATGTTGCATTTTGTGCCCTCTTGTGTGTTTTTGTGCACCTCACAAAAACAACACTTTTTTTTCAAGAATTCAGACATACAATGTAATTTCTACCCTAAAATTTGCATAAAGGTAAGGCAAGAGCAGTCAGGTTTAATTCAACTCTTGGGAGACCACTGTGTGCAACACCTGTTGAGGGATGACACAAAAATGATTTACCTTCTTCCACTTGTTTTTGTGGTGGAAATCCAGGAAGAACAGACAAACACTGAGCTGGGTTCAACCCTACACCCAAATAACCACCACAGGCTGGCAAATACAGATAATATTTCATTAGGAAGGCAAATAATGAGATGGACAGACAGAAAGGGGATTTAAAAAGGAGTGAATAAGTGTGACTTTGAACACAACTGGCATTAAACATGGATGTATATTGGTGTTCAGAGTAGTGCTCATGCTCAGACTTGGTGTTGAATTAGATTTTCTTTGTGTCGTGCAAAATACATAAACATAAGGGCTGCACAGAAACGCACCCTGCGCTCCCGGGGAACGTATTCCCGCTCTCTGCCGGGACCAGACAGGTTCTGTCCGGGAGGGCCCGGCTCTCGGTTCTGTCGCCTCCTCCTCCGGCGACCCTGGCCGTACATGCCAGGCTGACTGTGCCCGGACTCGGACATCTCCCCTGCGTGCTGAACAAACATACACCAGGTTGACCCCTCACTGGATACGGCCATCAACATTTACTTCAGTTTGGTCTAACAACCTGCCGAATTGCGGTTAACTTCATTTCATTTCTAACTTCTGAACGAGTGAAACGTAGGGTAGCTATCAATGCTCCATTTATTTTTGTTTTCAAAATTAATCTACTGCGTCAAACAGTCTATGTGATGTTATAATTAAGAGATTATATATTTGGAAATGACCGTTCAGAAGCATCATCGTTATATTGTTCTGGAAAAAAATTATGTTCGCGTTATTACATTTAAAGTTATAAAAGTACTCACAAATTCTTCAGTTCTTATAGTGGCGAAACAGCCGGAAAAGCGACTGTATCGTGTCCGTCACTAAATTGTTCTCGTAGGGAAAGAGAGCCGCATATTTTGGTTCCGGCCGATACGTTTATCCAATTTATGCTATATTATTGTATTGTTATGTATCATATAAATAGAGATGAATGTTGTGTTAGAGGCGTTTCAAAAATAGTGAATGAATGTATCCAGTAGTAGACAATTTATTACTTTTGCACACGTTTAAGTCCCCTTCTTGTCAGATTCACGCTGTTTTGACTGTAATTTGTGCGTTGCTTGATTTAAAAAGTATTGATTTCCTATGAAATTTGTACATTTCATCTCAAATTCTGCCTGTGTACAATACATAGTGAGACTTTTTGCTGTTCTTTTTTGTTAACACTTTCACTTAGTACTGATGAATGCAAGTAGGTGCAAAGAAAGATTTCATACACATTAATGTTATTTAAAAAAAAAAAACAGACAAAATAAATGTTAAATTTAGATTATCCATTGACTTATCTAGTGTTATATAACCTCAGCCATTTATAAAAGCTACTGCAAATCACAAGTGGAATGGTAGATCTCTTATTAATAATAATAATAATAATAATAATAATAATAAATATTATTATTATTATTATTATTATTATTATTATTATTATTATTATTATTGTTATTCTTGCTGTGTAGTTCAACCAGGTGGACATTCTCGCAAGCCAAAGTGGAAAATATTAATAAATGACTATGACATTAAGAGGCAGTAGGCACAGCAGTGGCTTAAATCCCACTTCCTGCTGTCATACCACTGAGCAAGGAACCTACCTTGCGCTCATAAAGATTATCCAAGTGTATAAATAGGTAAATAATTGTAAGTAGCTTAATACTGTACGATGCTTAGGAGAAAACCATCAGCTAAATAAATGAAAGTGAATATAGCATAAATCATCTCGATGCATCGAACATACTGACTTTATTACAGCAGAGCTTTTTTTCTATTCTACTGTCTTATTGTATTAAAAATGCAATCCAATCTGATCACATTTATTCTAGATAATAAAAATATGATATCTGAACGGTTCTTCTGAAACCAACTTGCTGCATCAGTAAGGATTTAGGTGTTTCATAGTAAAGGGGGTGAATAAATGGGCAATCAATTATTTCGTGTTTAATAGTTTCACTAAAGAGAGATTAATTTTTAGAGATTTGTTTTCACTTTGATATTTAAGCCTTTTTCTGATGATCGGTGTCAAAAAAACCTAATTAAAACCAGTGTGATTCAGTGTTGTTAAACAATAAAACATGAAGAAATCCAGTGGGGATGAAAACTTTCCACAGGCACTTCACATCAGAATGGTCTTGTTGCATACAGAGCGGTGGATCAATGGTATCATCCTAGGTATAGTAAATCATGACCATAATTACCCATGTAAAGTATAGTCAACAAATTCACAGTAAACTTGCTACAAAGCATAATACTCAAAACTACTAACAGCCGACTTTCAGAACTCCTCCTGGTTTACCTGATTTTGTAGCAGCAGGTAAATGTGTGAAGCATGGGAACCCTGAAGCACACCTGCAACATCTACGCTAACTTTGTTTTTCTACAGATCAAAGCGAAACTTTTACATTTCTTAACAAAAGATACTATGGGAGCATCAGTGGCATCTTGAGAGAAATCTAAATGTACAAATGGGTTTTCTTGAGGTTTCCTCCACTGAATGCGCCAACAGCAAATGCATTATAGTGTTGCTCAGTACTGAGATGGACCATTTCCTAACACAGTGTATGTGGGGGGTTTTGCTCTACAAGTTGGCACTGCTGGACCACTAGGAGACATTCCAACTTAATGTTTGATAGTGTATAAAATAATTATCTGCAGTAAATCTATTCTTTACCTCAGGCCTTGCTGGAGAAAGGTTCTTTTCCTTCAGGTAATCCCATATTAACTGCAATCTTATTAACATTCTGAAGCTATTGACCCACCAGGTGATCCCATGCAGTGATTATTGTGACCCCTGTTGTTTTTATAGGTGCCCAGGTGACTCATACTTGAGGTTTAATAAGTCACCTTGATATATACATATAATAAAAATGCACTGTTCTCCAGATTATACTCCTCAGCAAAAAAAAAAAAAAATTCAACCCAAAATCAAACACAGGCTGGGAGTTGTTGTTCTGCATATTATTCATTACCTCTTTTTTTGGAAAATCAACACACTCCACTTGCTCAGCACACTTTGTAAATGTGAAACTTTTTGGAAACTGTAACCTTGGTATTTCAGGAACATCCAATAATCCCACATTAGATCACCTGTGCATGGAAAATGAAAGGCCGAGGGGGGAAGGAAATTCCAGTTAAAACTTTCTGGCCCATTGCATTTAAATAAAAGAAAAAAAAAAAAACATGCTTGTGTGCTAAGTGCTTCTGTGAATGCTGAGCATATAGCACCGTCCCAGTCAGGTGCACAGTTAAGCACTCAGCACAGGAGTTGGAGAAAAGCGCATTGTGTTCTGACAAAACAGATTTTCCCAGGCCATACAATGGAGTTGGAGAACCCTGAAAGCACGCCGAAAGAAAGACGTCCTCATCACACTAACAGCTTTTTTCCACACTCAATTATGCACTTTGAATTCATGCTTTTTCTGCTTCATTATCTGCCCTCATTCACTGAAGCAAACAGAACCAAGTTGGAAACCTGAAGAAACAGCACAAACTTCTGTTACCAAAAAAAAAAAAAAAAATGAACAGCATTCAGTTCAAAACAAGGTTATGGGGTATATAACTGGCACACATTTTTGAGATCTTTTGACAGTTTAAGTGCATCGTACTTGTACAAGGACTGGTAGGCCTGACTCCCTGTCCCTAAAATCTCAACGTCTATGATTTTTCACATGGAAACTGCTGATTTTTTTTCTACTGTTGCTATGAATATAAAGCAACACTGATACTTATAAATCCATAACAGGGAAACAGGATTCACAGCAACATTTAATTCTGCATCAGTAAAGAAAACACCATTATTATTGTTATTCACTATGCTTCTTCTTTTTCTTTATTATTATTATTATTATTATTATTATTATTATTATTATTATTAGTAGTAGTAGTAGTAGTAGTAGTAGTATTGTTAACACTACTCCTAAACCTCTTGTGTTATTGATTTTTTTCATCATTAAATGTCAATTAAGTATATCTGTTACCCAGTTTATCAAAAATATATCAGATTTATCTCAAATTGAAAAAATTACTTCTCACCAAGGGAGCCCTGGCAAAGCAGCACTTTTTTTTATTTATCATAGCCCTGCATATTGATGTACCAGGTGTAGAAAGACAGGTGAAGCACAAAACACAACAAAATGTCACCCTTTTATACCTGATAGGGCCCTCTTAAGAACCATTCAATTATTCCTCACATTCAAATCATCCTCCTACACTGGGAATGGTCCAGTGCTTTGCAACAGTTCTCAGGCCTGTTTGTCAGTGTAAGGAATTTAAAAGTTAAATTCATTCAACAGCTGCAGCTCACAAGGTTAACATAAAATATGTAGAAATATGCACACATTTGGCATTCGGTAGAAACCAAGAATGTGCTGTTGTTTCGCCTTCCTCCTTGCATCGACTAAGCATTCCATTCAAGTGTAGAAGCAGAAGCCAAGGGAAACAGCGATCGGCTAATTCCCTCCACATTTGGGCTCAACACAATCAACATAGCTGCCAAAATGTTTCTCCATCTCCCGGGCCCTTAAAAAACTAAAATGACACAAATAAACACACATCACGGTTTAGTGGAAGATTGGCAAGGACAAGATTGGGCTGTGTGATTATCAGCTGCAAAGTGCAATACAAGTGGATCCAACAGACTGTGAGAGCTGCACGCTCAGATAAGTTCGGAAGGCAGACAGATGGAAGAAAAACTGCAAGTTACACCTCGAATCCAACCGTCTGCAAGCTCGTATGCTGCGGTAACCACGAGAAGATCTTCTCAGAGTGGTGTATTAATAAGTATAAAAGGACGGTGGGATAGTAGCTTAACTTTGAGAATGCTTCTCTGTTATAAATGTGAATGCAGAACCCATCAAGATTCCAAATGATGATCACATTCGGGAGTATTATGTCACCTAATAGAGGAGCAGCAGGTAACAGCCTTTATGGATGCTCCCCGTAATCTTTAGGACCCCTAATAGAATCCCTGCTCTCGCTTTAGTAGGGGAAGCAATAAAGAACAAAGCATTTGCCATTACGTCTTTAAAAAATTATGATGTGTTCTCAGCCACTCCAACTGCTCCCCTGTACACCTGTCTAGCAGCCATAAAACATCAGGGGGAAAAGAAAAAGATAATAATAGGAAACTTATCAGTAAGCAAATATGTTGTGATTTTTTTGTTGACCACATACCATGAACTAAGGTCTAAGTAGGAAGATTCTTATATATAAGATAGGTCAAGGGTAAAAGATAGACAGACAGACAGACAGGTAGGTAGGTTGGCAGGTAGGCAGGCAGACAGACAGAGTGAGAATAGAGGCGGCCCCCAGGGTGCCGATCTCACGGTGCAAGGCAGGCATCCCCCAAATATCTGCATGGTTTGCCAACACAATAGGCACTCTGTTTCCGGGTCCTGGCAGGAAGTCAGGTTGTATAAATGTGTTCTGCACTAGCGGGCAGGTTTGAAGGCCTTGGAAAGATTAATGTTCTCCGAAACATTGGCGCTGGTTTCTCTCAGTCAAGCCGTTTAGTGCTCAAAACCACAACCATGGGAAGGTATGCAGATGGATTCTCCAACGGACATATTAAATCAATGGACTTCAAGGGGGTGATTATTATTCCTATTGAACTGTATAGCTTGAGCCTCCTTAGCAAAACAACACTATCATTGCTATCAGTCTTACTACTTTAGCACCATTACTGCTGGTGCTACTATTACAGTGCAATCTGTTCTATTTAATGCGTAACACATGACTAAACAACATTATAAAAAAGGAAAGAGAAACGCTTATGGACAGTCATAAAATCGGGTGGTGGCTGGAGCATGGCAATCATTGTGCTATAAAAAAATGTTGGCATACTGTTTTAAGAAGCTGGACTTCGGGTAGTATGTTGCTGGCCCAAGGTGTGACCTTGCAGTTATACCCTTGAAAAGGGCAACTGAGCTGCTTCTATCCCTAGCTGTACAAAATTGTGCAAACTTTTTGTAAAAGTGGCTAAAAAAGGAAGCCTGTTTAAAGGTGACAGTGTGTGCATTCATCTCCATCTTTCCCAGTGTTGAGCATCACACCAATCTGGAACGTTGGCTTTTAATTTTTGAAGCCTCATTTGATGGTTTTCCATGCGAACAGCATGCCAACCAAACAACAGGCTGTGCGCCCCCCCCGTCCCCGTCCCCACCAACCCGCCATGGAAACAGATGTGGGCTGGTCAGGAAGCTGCAGACGCTCCTGATTAAATGGACAGCCCCTGGTGGGTGGGAAATGCTCATCATGGAAGTGGTGCTGAGGGCGGAAGGGGGGCCTCAGAGACCACCAGTCCAAGTTGCTTCTGACCCAGAGACAGATAATAGCACTGATCTGACAGTTGGCCATTTCCTAGCTTCTTTCATCAGCAGCCTTCCTATACATCTCGGTTCTGACAGCCTGTGACACAATGGCAAACTCTTCATGAAAGCTAAAAGAAGAAAGAATGAAAACTTAAAAAAAAAAAAAACTGTTTGAAGTTCCTATGGATAAGAAGAACCATGGGACATATATGGATACTTATTCATTATTTCATTAAGAAATTAATGAGAGCACTGTTAAGTTCTAATGAAGGATACAGAGAAATATATATGTAATAAGATATGCAGGAGTATATTCTTTTATTTACATACTCAGACACACACACACACACACACACACACACACACACACACACACAAAATTTGCTAACTAGAAGAGGGAGAAATGACTCAAATGATAATGGTAAACTAATTTAATTGCTATTATTACAAAGACACCAGGGGTGACAATTTAGTTTCCAGACAGCTCGGTGACATTTTCTTGCATCTGTAGACCTTATTCATAATTAACTCGGGCTACATTCCATCTCAGAAAACATACCATCGACCAAATTCATAAACGTTGACATTCTTGCTTTAAGTTCATTGCTTTGTGCAAGTACCCAATGGGGGTAGTAAGTAACTAACGCCTTGCAATTTGAAAGTTGTTGGGTTTAAACCCCACTCCTGCTTGCTTCAAGGTATGAAGCCTTTTTATACAGTATAAATAAAAAAAAAACACTCTGCCGTATCCATAGGTACTGTATATTATTGTAAAGCTGCTTTAGATAAAAGTATCAACTGATATAAGGATTAGTTATGGCAACGTGACAACATGGAATAAAACCTATAAAACCTGGGTTTACATGAAGTGATCATTGTTATGACATGGTCTGAGATTCAGACTGAATTACTCAGATTCCACAGGTAGCATCACACTGGGTTCTTGTATTGATTCCTGGTAGATAATAAAATATCTCCTAACCAGATCCGAAGCAGCTGGGGTACAACCTCTGGGCACTGTGGCCACTTACGTCAATGACCATTTTCATGAGTTCCTGCTTTAATAATGTTATATAAGAATTATACACGGTAGATTTTAATTCAGTCTTCTAATGTTATTATGACACATTAGCACTGAAGAAGCAGCACAGAGAACTTTTCTCTCTTTTACGGATTAGGCAGTGAAATAAGCCTTTTATACTGTTCTTACAGCGCAAGAACTGCTGAAGACTAGAGACTGTATGAATGAACTAGTCTTAAGATTGTTTTAGTTAGGCCTGCACAAAAAAATAAGACTTTAAAAAGTCAATATATGAAATGAGCAAAACATGTAAAACGTGATATTTTGGATGTACACATATGCGGATGCTATATACTGTACTTTTAATACTTTTTTCCCTTTACAGCCAATTTTTGTACAAAACACGTTTCAAAATTATTAGCACCCCCATGATTAGTATTTGGTTGCACTTCCCCTGGAGAGAATAACAGCACTGAGCCTCTTCCTGTAATGTCTGACCAAGGTGGAGAAGACTTTCAGAAGAGTCATGGACCCCTCCTCCCCATGCAGAGCATTTCATATTCCTTTATAGTCTAAGATCTGCTCTTACGGACTCTTCAATTCACACTGCAGGTTACAGTAGAGTTCAAACCAAAAGCAAAACATTTTGCGCTCCTTCAACCATTTCTTTGTTGAAAGGCCCATCCATGGCCAAATTTGCAGGTTCTTGGCAAATCTGCAGCTGAACTAGACTTAATTTTTCATTTTTACTCTGTCTGTGCTTGGTAGTATTTTGCTTAGTGGTAACGGCTTTTTTTTTCTTATCTGTTGCCTGAGTTGTATAGGACAACAACCATCTGTCTTGTTTCAGCTAAAAAGCTCTGGTTTCACTCATGGTCATGGATGACAAAGGGATTTTACATTCTTGTTACATATTCATACCCTACAGAAACAGAAACTAACTTTAACTGCATATTTTAATGCAAACTGTGAAAGAAAAAGCATCTATCAACTATACTTTAGAATCTACAAACACTACATGGTAACAGGACCTCGGCAGTGGGAGTGTGTAGTAGCTCAATTGCAGTGCACCAAACCAGATCAGACATTCTTTAGGCAAAAGACTGACACAATAAAGACCGATTTATCAGACAGCAAGTGGATATTTATTTGCATAACTAAGCAAATCAATCCAATTAGTCAATTTACTATCCAGTATTAATGGTGAGCGGCATGCTTTTAAATGCCCGATGCTGTAAACCTCGGTCTGACCACTGAATTTCCATGATTGACGTTAAGACTTTGCTGTCACTGCTACAGAGCTGAATGGATTTAGCCAGGGAATGAGATTTGGTGTGGGGGTGGGGTCTAAATGCAATATCTGTGACAGTCTGGGTCAGATTCTGGTTTAAGGTCTCCAGCTAATAAAATTCAAAGACTACATACAAAACAATAAATGCATAAATTAATGGCAGGGAACCCATCCAGCAACTCAAGTTAAAATGTCACATTTAATGCGACAGAAATCATGAATGAAGGATGGCCTTTTCCAGTCAAACAGCTACAGTGACGGCATCTTGAGGAAACATTTGTTCTTTCCGCGTCTCTGCAGATTACAAATGTCAATTCCGCGAAGCAATCGGTCACGCCGCGGGCCGCAGAGACCCGATGATTCGGCAGTTTAGTGGCTATCCGGTGCTTAGGTCTAAACCCTTCAGGTTCAAGGTAGAGCAACAAGAACACACAATAAAGAGTTAAAGAGGGAGGAGCTTAGATAGACTATTGGCCGCTGATGGGATTTCGCCCGTCTGGTTATTGATCGTGCAGTATATCAATGGGACGGGCCAAGGCGCAACTGCAATTGGGCTGATTAAAAATGGGCTGCCTGATGATGTGTACTTGCCCTTTTCATGGTTCATTACCCAAATGAGGCGTCCCGCTGCACGGAAGCTGCAGCTCATTAGGCCAGCTCATGAAATACTGATGGGGAGGACGACCGTGTCGCAGACAGCTTACGGAACACGGACCTCTTCAGACAGACCTGTGACGATCCACGCATGTCCTGCAGAGCACGAGTTGGATCAGTTCAGTTCCGTTTTCTACCAGCTTTTAACGCAGTTATGGTATTGAGCAACTGAAATAAAACACACGCACATCTGCAAATACAAGTACATATGCTCTGTTTCACTGTCTATGAAACTAATACAATTTCCACTGAGTAACTCATCTAAACATATGGTTAAACGCTGTTTTAAGCAGCAGGAGATTTGTGTACAGCTTTCTACAGACTTCTGCACCACATTTGAAGTTTCTATAACTCAAGGCATGACACATGTCTATAAGAGTGAAAAGTAAAGGACACTGGAGACGTATATTCAGTAAGATGTTATCAAATCACAAAGTATGGCTTTGTTAAGGCCCCTATAAATGACATGACTTTCCCCTGTGCTAATAAGTACCTTTGTGACTGAGGGCTTACAGACTCTAAGTGAATAATAACTGTGAAATTAGACAAAAGCAGTTTGAGAGTTCTTGGATATCAAATTCACCACACAGAATGACACAGGATGGGGTGGATGAACTCTAATAATGACATTTACAGTAAAGAGGAACATAAATTATAGCTTCTAATGAGCAGGATAAAGCTGGGCTAGAATACATGAAGTATGGGAAAATTTTAAAAATGAATGGCTAAAATGGCAATTTGTGACTTCTGTGCTTCTGGACCATCCCAGAATTATTGTCATCCAGTCCAGACTGAATTTAAATACAGGTCAGAAGTGCCATAATAAAAAGAATGCAGAGAGGGGACAAAATGACATTTTTTAGTTAGCCGTCTGAAGAATTTGACAATTCACAAAGCACAGCTGCATTACAGATCACATAAAATATGTTAAGATATTTAGAGAACAACTAAAGAAAAAAACATGAGTGATTTTCAACAAGTAAACAAATAAAGCAACAATTCTTGATCCAAAACTGGATTCAGGATAAATTACATACGCGTTACCATGGTGTCTGTTTAGGCAGAAGATAGATCTCCATTATGGAGGGTAATTTTACAAGATTCTCCACTGGTAAATCTTCTTCATGTTGTCTTACAATTCCCAACCAAGTCACTCGCAAAGTCTCAGTGCTGGAGTTCTTATTAATTTGTATGGCTTATATACATTACATATAAAAGTCAAAATATTTTAATTCTCTCGTATATATCAGAGAATAAACTGATTTTGCGTTGATATTTATATTTATTTCATGTGTGTGGAATGTAAGGGGAGACCCCAACACCAAAAGTCATATACCTAAACATAGTCACCATGGATTATCACCATCGCATGGGTGAAGCTGGCCATATGGCAAACTTGAATATTATTCATTACCAGGAAGTGGAAAATTCTGGGTGCCCTTCAGTATGAACTGAGGTGAGATTAATAACCAGAATGCTGTTTTCCATAGCAAACATGCAGGAATGTGTCTCATTAGGAAGAGTGAGAGGGATCCTGCCCACTTCATGCTGGTCCCCAAACACCTTCAGGCAACCTTGGACAGCATCCTCAAACTACCCCCCCCCCACACACACACACACACACACACAGAGCCTTACCACCAGCTCAGTTTCATAACTCGCTGAAGCTGGCCAAACCTAACCTGCATTTAAATGCAAGTTCTCCACCTCCCACTCACACAACCTACTACAACATCAATAATTAACACAAGCTCAATACTATGCTACATACCATCATTTGTCATGCAAATATTTACAGAAAAGAAGACAAGGTAGACAGATCAGTTTCCCTCTTTACTAATTAGCATGACAATATCTAAGGTTCTGCGTAACATACAAGTATTAAGTACGAGGGTTAAAGTGCAATTGAAAGCGATCTTTTCCCCGCTGCTGATATACAGTAAGTCAAATGTCAGAGAAATACAGCCTACGTTTTGAGGGATAAGGAAGAACCATCCAATAGCTGAGGGAACCAGTAGCACTTTGAAAAATATGGTGGAAGTTTTTTTCTTCCCCCACATTCACCATGATCATTTTTCAGGCACAGCTAAAAGAAAACACTCTTTTAAGTCAAATTCCCATTATAAAATATATTAGCAAGTGACAGAAGAAGCAACAAGTAGATCCAAGAGCATAATAATTTGTCTTCTGAGTTAGTAAAAGACAAAGAGCAACATATTCATTTTAAGGAAAAAAAGGTTTTGGAGAATGCACTGGTGCTGTGGGTATGGGTCACATAAGCTGTATCATCTGGGAAGACCATGGTCCACCAAAACTTTTTTCTTCTCCAGTGTTTTCAGCATTTAAACCAAAAAGCAGAATTAAATTAACTGAAGTGTCATAAGTTAGACAGTAGGACTCAGACTTTGACTTAAAAAAAAAAAAAATTAAGTCTTCCACAACCACTATAATCTATAAATAATAGTAGTTCATCGCCAAGAAATTAAGAATTTATGGAACAGATCTATAAGGGTTGCTGCACTACCATGGTGCTGGAACACAAATGTTAGCGTTTGTTTTACGAATTTCTTAACTTACCTCTCTCACACAAACCAGGAAACATAAGTAAGCAAAATGCAAGATTATTGAGTATTACTGCTTAAGGCAGAATTATACCATAAAAGCAAAAAATAACAATAAAACAGAGACCATTAATATTGCTTCAATTATGAGATAGCTCCATCTACTTGGCACTTCAGCTTAATAAACAAAGAAAAAATAATGGAAACTTAACAGAAACACTGGAAACATTTTAAATGGCAAAGAAAATCCCAAGTTTTTAATACATCTAAAAAAAAAATAATTGGAAAGCTTGAAAGCCTTAACTACATTTTCAAATTAACCTATAATATTAAATCCTCTTTCTTATTTTTAAACATTGAAAGTTTCATTTCCACACACCCTTTTAAAACTGAAGTTCTACCCAGCCCTGAGCCAACATTATATTAATTACATAAATAGTACATACATCCTAACTAATGCTTGATAATGCTAGAAATCTTAATTTCTTTTATTTCCCCTCTTCTTCTAAAACCCATTTGCTGAAGTTCCTTGTGGAAAACAAAACCACAGATGAACTGCCCTTGAACCAAGAACTACTGCACAAATATGTTCTTGACCAATAATTTGTTGAATGAATAAATGGGATTTTGCTTGTTTTTCTGACTGATGTGATCGGATTAATAAGCGCACGTCTGTTAAATGTACCCGTCTTTCACAGAGGAGAGGCAGTTCACTTAGACACAAATTGTGAGATGTGTGAGGTAAACAAAAAATGTTTAAAAAAAAAAAGTTCTAAAAAAAGTAGTTTTTTTATGCTTTTTATTTTTATACTATTGAGATATTTCTAACCCCCACCTATTAAATGTGTAGCTACTTATTTGATTTTTTTTTTTTTTTTGTAATCTGTAATTTTAGTATGGATTCAGTCTAGAATTTATTTCAAATCCAATTGAATTTAAATCTCGTCTTGGATGTATCCTGGTGACCTGCCACATTTCTGGTGCTTCTACTTTTTTAATGAGAGGAACAGGCATGGCGCCCAAATGTGCATTTCAAATATGTGATTATGGGGAAAGCCATTCATTGTGGCCTATTAAGAGTTCTGATAGGCAAAATAAAAAAAAGTTTACTCACTTAAGCAAATAAAAACCATCAGGTGTGCTCTCAGGGTGTTTCTTTCTTTACCAGCTGTACTAAAGTATCAGGTACATTAATCTAAGTCACATGACAACAATGTACTGTTCTGCTTTCGCAAGCTTACATAAGATTTTATTTATTGTGTTAAACAACATCCCACTTAACATTGCGTAATAACCATAATAACAAAAGAGGATGCATATTTGTATTCATACAAAGAAGGGATGCATGCGTGCAAGAGAAAGATAAGAGCAGAAAACATCGATTTGAGAAAACTTTTAGGGAAAAAGGGAGATTTTGAATGACTGAATCTCATAAATGAACAACAAATGTCAACCAGACAAAGTATAAAATATTAAATGACGGTAACAGCTCATGGTTCAAGCAATCGTTGCAGCTCAGCGTTTGGTTGTCACGCCGACTAACAAAAGACAAATTACTTTTAAAGACTTTTAAGACTTTTAAGTGTGGGGTACTTTTAAAGTGTGGGGTTGCTGTGGTCTGCAGCCTATCTGGGACACACATGTGCGCATGCACACACACACACACATACACACACACACACACACACACACACACACACACACACACACACACACACACACAGAGTCCTATTTAGATTCACTATTTCACCTGAAACGGGACCACCTGGAGAAAAGCTACATAAACACACAAACTTGACAGTCAGATTTAAACCTACTTCGCGATCCACAGCCCACGAGCTGTGAGGCACCAGTTCTACCTACTGCAAACATGGTTTTCCACCATAATATTATATTGTAAAATATTTACATTCTGAAGGTGTTTCTCCAAAGGACACTTACATACTAAAATAAAAATCACATTATAACTAGATATAACTCAACTGTTAATATGCATGACAAATGTGCAAAAAATGACACAAACCTAAATTACACACTTTCAACAGTATACCCAGACGTATCAATGTTCTCCAAACATCCGTGCTTTACTCTCCTACCCTAATAGGGACTGGATAACTGTCATGTATTGCCACAGGCCTGAGGAAAAACCGACAATGTGCTGTTCCCTAATAGGGTTAAGACTAACTTTTGGTGGCTGGGGTGGTGTCGGATAATCACTTCAGGTTTTTCCACACAAGCTTTCAAAAGACAAGAGACATCCGATGTTCTGATTAATACTCCAATTAGGGGCATCAAGCCTGCTCAATTGTACTGTAATCTCTCAACTGCAATCTCAGAGGGAATGATTTGCTGATGGGAAATCGTGCGGTAATTCAAGAGCTTCACAAGGGGAGGCCTGAGGACTTGAGACAAATATTGAGAGAAACTGAACAACTTCAAACAGCTCTTTGCAAAATGTTCATTGATGACATGGTGGCGCACTGTTGTTCTCAAAGCTCATTTTCTTCTGCTACCTTTCTTAGCCCACCCTCTAGTTTTGGGTGAGTGTTTATTTTGAGATGCACAAAGGCTAAGATGCCCCTGGGCCCATTGTTAGGAACTGTCAAATCCACCTGCACTTATTTATTTCTTATTAAACTACTTCATCACCATTATGCTTAGTAGACATCACCTAGTCATACACATCATATTCCTACTAGTAGACATACAAGGATACTTCATTTCCATCATTTTTTTCTGCACATGGTGGCCATTCCCATTTTATATGCTAAGAGAACCAACCAACAGCTGAGTAAGAAGGTATTTATGAAACAGGTTTCCCAATCGACCAAACCTGGCATTTACCAAAATCTCACAAGAACAATCTGTATGCTCCCCAGTTTGGACCTGCTTGGTGTCTTAACAGCACACATAATCAAATCATTGGCTGGGATGTGAGAGACTGCCAGAACTTTATCTGCATTTTTGTACCGGTAGAACAAGTAGCCCATCCCATTATTATTTTTCCCCACTTAAAAAGCTGTTATGTACCTGAACTGTTTTGATCTAATCTCAGCCGATAATTTGTTCATATCAATATTTTGGGTCACAGGCTAATTGCTTGTTGGAAGCCGCTGGTCTTTCTGATGGAAGACTCAGATATCCAGATGAAAAGCAGCAATTTGAATCAAGGGTGATTCATTTAAAAAAAGGAAAAAAAAAAAAAAAAAAAACATCATCAGAGATTTCCCTGTGAGACAAAACTTTACCTTCAGGCTTCCCTATTGTACTCAGCGGTGATGAATTACTGGGCCACCGCATAACTCAATCTCCTCCAGAGACGGCCTATTAATTAATGAGAACTTGGTTAAAAGGGTCCTGTCAACTTCCCCTCACTGCATCCCATTGTGCCACATCGATTTCTGCCACTTCGGCAGTCATTCCATCGTTGCCCCTCATTTCCCCCCTAGTCCCCCACAAATCACACCATGGCTACCCAGTAACAGATGACAGCTGAAAAGGCCTAGTGTTGAGGAAACACAAACGTTGTTTATGGCCTATCCTGTGTCATATGTTGCCAGACAGTGGTCCATCCAGTGGTTGAGTCCTAGCTGGTTTTTTTAAAAATAAAAAAAAAAAGGCTCCAGATTCCAGTCCTGCTCGCTCCGTTTCAAATCCGCTTTGCTCCTTAACAATATTGTGGACTGATAATATTCCACTTTTGAGGGAGTCCAGAGTTTAATGAAAATGAAATGCCCTATCTCAAGAGGGCTTAAATCTCTAAGCTAGAAAATGACTTATGTTTGAAATTGCTGGGGGGGGCAGCCTTATCTGCCTTTTTGTTCAACTCCATTGTTTGGTGCTATGATCTTTCAGCAGCATGGTACACTCATGCAATGCAAAGCTTCAACCCTGAGCGGCGCACCATCTGATCTTATTCCCATTACCAGCAAGCACTTTTCAAACTACATTAAGAGGATCAAAACTCCCCAAAACTTGCAAATGTCAGACTGCTTTAACCTTGACTGGATGCCAGGTACTATATTGTTTTAGGATACAGAACTGAAGATTATTAGTTCAAGTCACGGGAAGACTTATGCTGCCCTTGAGAAATGTACTAAATCCAAAAGCACCAGTAAAATAACCAACTGTACAAACACTGAAAAGCCATAAGCTACTTTTGGATAAAAGTGTCATTGATGGGGCAAGATGAAATTAAAAAGTGGTTAAACTTGGCATGAGACCTAAGCAACAGTACAGTGATAATAACAAAGATGATTTATTATCTGTGCTTATTGCTAGCAATAACTCACCTTTAAACTGCAACTATCTCATGATGACTTCATAAAGAGAGGAGAGAGAGAAATTACTTTCATTATTCCTTAAAAAAATTGCCAATTTTCCCACACCAGGAACAGATGTCTATGGCCAGACCATATGTAATGAACTTAAAGTTACAGTAATGCCCCATTTAGGGGAACAGGTCATCACTTCATAATGGACACACCTACAGTACAGCTGCATGTCACTTCCAGGCCATTCTGAATAAGAAACAGGTTTCAGTCTTAATTTACCAGCTGCCTTATTATCCCATCACCATTTTCTCTCTTGAGTCCGTTGCACTTTTCCAAAGCTCTCCTGACTAGAGTGGGAAGCAACAAGCTACTCTTTACATCCTATGGCACTAAGCATATGAGGACCTTTGGATGCCCTCTCTATGCCATAGAACATCCAAATCAGAAGAAAACTTTGAATAAAAAATGAATAAATAAGGTACTTCCCCACATTTTTTAACTCGGTTCAGATCTAGGTTCTCTACACTGTGCTACCACACTCATACATGACACAGCCTCCATCCATATTACATGAAAAGGTGTTAAACTCACTGTGGTAGCTGGTTTCACTCTACTTTGATTGCACCACTCTTACAGCTCGTAGACACTCTGTTCTTTTGCGAATCTACAACGCTGATCTCTTTAAAAAAAAATTAACACCATCGTGCCCATCTGCTGAGCTTGAGAGTGGATGGCAACAGATCTAAAAATCAACATAAACAGAAAGTTCATTACAATCAGAAACAAAATAAAGTCACTGAATTACTTCTTACAGAAACATTATAATCTTCTTTCTGTTATCACATATGAAATGTTCATTATTTCTAGGATTGCAATGTTACCAAATAAAAAATAAACATACACTTGTACCTCAGCTTACAAACATAACTGGAACCATCTTTTGGGACCACTTGTCTGTGAGCCCCTGCATTACAATTAGTAAAATCTTATTGAGTTTAATCTCAATTTATTCACAGATTATGCTGTATTATAAACAAAAATAAAATTAAGTAAACATTTGAAGGCTTTTGTTTATTTTTATCAGCAGCTTGCACAGTGCAGGGTCCCAGTGGGTCTCTGTACTGGAAATACTGGGTGCAAGAGGGGGAATGCTGTGGATGGGATAGCAGTTTATTTTATAGTGGTTGCATTCCTGGGCCCCGTTTCCCAAGTGTTCTTCTGGCCTCTGCTTTTTTTTTTTTTTTTTAACTGCAATCTGGTTGCTGATGCAGTTAGTCTTTGTTTCGCAGACTCCAAAACCTCAGCTATGGACATCCCTTTGTACTTCTTCAGGAGGAATCCTTTGTCATGTTACCTTGCTCACTTCCTTCCAGACTGTCTTCATCTTAAGTTCCAATCTTAGTTTACAGGGAGGGTATCCAGGATGGTTGGCTTGGTTCATCTCATGTATCCTTATAGAGCTTTAAGTTGTAGTTGTCCATCTGTGATTGGTTCCGGATTCTTGGAAGAGCCTAAGGACTCTTACGGAAGAGTGTTGGTATTTGTGGACCAGGATTCAAATCCCATTTTCCCTACATACTATGCCGTCCAACCCCTACTGTATGTCTCTGTGTATAAAGTAAATCATAAATTATATAGGCACTGACTCACAAAAGGAGACAGATGGGTCTGCTTTCTGGCCTTCAATACTTTATTTTCAACTCATGGTATACAGTGGCCAGGACAAATTGGGAGAAACATTGCTGTTCTGGTCCCATATGCGACAAACACTAAATAAAGATGTCACAGTCATTGCGTGTTTGATAATCACAACTAGATAACGTGTCCAGGTACCACCAGTATTCAATAAAAATCACCAAGCAAATCTCCTAATGCTAAACCTGCCTACCTCCCAATATGAGAGCAACAAGTCATGCCAGCTTGATGTTGCCAGGACAGTTTGATGGTAAGCAGGTTACTGGAAGCAGACACAGATGGATAAGATCTGATAATATGGACTAATTAAAACAACAATAATAAAAACAACTACAACTTTTAGATGCTGGTATTTTTGAAAATTCACAAGATTTGCAATACAAAGTACAAGTGAATATCAACTTAATACACACCGTTTTATTTTCTGTCCCTTTAGTTAAAAGTAAACCATAACTCAACTCTGTAAACATGTTAAAAAAATTGCAGTGAGCTTTAAATGCAATTTACTTTATAAAAGTCAGACTACATTTAAAAGACGGCAAACTACCAAGGGAAAAAAATCTGGTTAATTCACTATAACGCTGAAAAATACTTATTCGATACTGCCGAACTGCTCAGAAATGCACTTCTGAGAAAAAACTAAATATTTAAATTATTCATGTAAATTATTACACATTCAGTTTTTGCCATAAGATTTGCTGCATATTGATTGCACCTTCAGTTGCTTTTATGCTATGTTTATTTTCAATATTCATACGTCAAAGATGATTTATGTGCTTTAAGGATTTTCCATACTTTGACATTCAATTAAGATTCACACAGCATCATAAAGCCAAAGACAAGGAAACAGTATGCAATGCAGCAAATTAATTTATAAGTAAGTGTGACAGCACTGTAAATAAAACTAAATGCCAGTGCGATTTGATGATGTTCATCTGTTAATCCTAATGAGATTAAATGTTTCTTAAGGTGAAGTTTCTGTTGAAAAAGGCAAACTAACACCTTAAGGGAAGAAGCGTGATTTTGATGTATTGCACCAGCAATTCCTCAGTATACAGACTGACAGTCAGGGGACAGCGTGTGAAAACACTGTAGCGTAGTCCTCACAGAAACACAACTTATACACAACGCCCATGTTTTTGCCTCTGTAGACACATCAAGGGCACAGTACATACATTTAATTTGCAATTCCTCCTGTTAACGCAAACCTGTAAAAGCAAACAATCCCTTTATTCCTTCAAGGCGAAACTGTCATTGGTTTGTCCGCAAGGATTTGAAGCGAGAGGCACTAAAGTCGCACAGTGCACACGCACAGTGGTTAAGTCAGCAAGAAGAGTGGTTGCTGGGGTTGTGATGAACGTGACGGAAGCTGCCATTTAAAAGGACATCCTCAAACGTTGACTACGGCACCGTTTCAACAGTTTGCTGAGGCCCTGTGACAGTTTGACAAGCGTGACTGGAAGTGCTCACTGCAGTGGCGCGGTGCGTATAAATGACCTTTGACATGCTGGTAGACAAAGAGATTAATCAAACGGTGAACACGCTTGAGACACCGTGCCAGGAGACAGCACAAAAGCATCTCATCAAAAGGTCAAATATTCCATTATTTCCTGTATTATATGGGAGTTAAACAACGACCGATTGTTTTATGTGTTCCTTCAATGAATTAAAAAAAAAAAAAAATCCCCTTCACAAAGTAAGACTACTGAGGTTTTTGGCAAGACAGAAAAGCTTGTTCTGCTGAGATAGTCATGCTGCAGTGAGAACAGAGCATTTCATTCCCTGGTTGAATAAATAAATGATTCCCCACCCCCTTCCTTTTGCAGCTGTTAACCATTTCATCGGGGTGCTGTGTTAAAAACGTTATTAACAGCTGAGCGAAAACCAAGAGCAATTACTGGAATAACACTGCTCCTCCTCCACTGAAAAGTACTGACATCACTGGGAATAAAGAACAAAACAGTCAAAAACTACATGTAAATTAAAATCTCATTATGATGCCCATCCATCTCACAAAAATTTTTGGAAAGAAGCAAAGCATATGTCAGTATTATGTATTATATATCCAGAGAACGTTGGCTACCAAACACTGGTTAACAGACTGGCTAAAGCATACACTAAACGGTTGTGTGATGTCTTGCTGTGTTTTCAAGAGCCACTGCTGTCCACAGATACACACAGATCTCTCAGCACTCACACATAACTGCCTCTGTCTGCCTGACATTTGCAAAATGACAAACAAGACTCAAAACAGCACTTAATGCTCCAAATAAACAACACAGTTGCGAAGGTGGTGGCATAAAGGGGTAGACTAGTATAGGCAGTGACATTCCATGCATGGTGAGGACGAGTGCCAAGGCTGGCAGCTTTTCTGTGGAAATAGCATTGTGGGGAAATGCGATGTTGGTGTGATAAGAGGTGCTGAGATAATGGGGGTAACATGGCATGAATCACAAATAACTACAGTGCAAGTCAAAAGTATGAGTATACCTGGGTGAGAATATAGAAGCTGTACATAAATTTCAGGTATCTATTTTACACTGGAAGTGAACTATGGTACTAATGAAACATTTGAGTACTTATGAGCCTGTATGTGACAGAGGGGAAGTAAGAGTGGAGGCAAAGCAACCCATAAGTTTCCTACACCTCTGCTAATTGTTGTAGAAGAGCTGGGAAGAGATGTCACCTCATTTCCTGAACTCAGTTGCTAGTCAGATGCTACATTCATCTAACCAGCTTCCTGCAAGTGTACTTTCAATCAGTGTTACACCTTTATGGACTGATGCTAAAAAAGAACAAGGGAAATATCATCCACTCACAGTCAGAGACCTCTCTGGCCTTCATCCCCTCTCCATCCCCTGACTCGCCGCAGCCATCCTCATCATCACAGTCGCCGCTGAAGGACCACTCTGAAGCACCGCTGCCGACCTCAATCAGGTCCAGCATCCCATTCGTAGGAATTGCTTTTCCCTGAAGCCGCTGAAAAGGCAAGTAGATGTTACTGTTGTCCAAGGGAGAAAGGCTGAGCTATTGCAGAGTCCAATCAATTGGATCCGCACATTTTTCAGTAATATCACATTCATAATGCACTTTGCCATTACCGTAGATTCACGCAAAGAACTTATTCATTCGTGAGAAACTTCACACACCACTTTGTTGCATTTGCAAATCAGTATTTATGGAAAATACTGCAATGGAGACAATGAGAAAAATTATGCCCAAACAAATGTTTAGCTGATTCAGACCTCTGAACTTCTGTTTTCTATTTATGCTTAGTAAAAAATGTCCAACAAAAGTGTCAGTAGCTAACCTGGTAGAAATTATTAAATGAAGAAGAGGAACATTGGTTAAATCAACAAAAAATGAAAGAGGAACTTCTTCAAAATTATATGTTTGTTTGGGTTATTTTGCAGCCCATAAACCCCCATTGTTTGTTATGTACTGCTAATGAAATGATTATGTGTGGTATAGGTTTTATACTGAGCCCGGAATGTGGAAATCCAGGCTTGTCGATACACAGGACAAAGCTGGGCAGCATGAGAAATTGCCTCCTGGTTGGTGTGTGTGACAGTCTCACTGCCTCCACACAAAGTCAATTTTTGTTAAACTACCACAGCAGCAATGCTATAATTTCCCAGTCCCAATATAAAGAGTCAACATAGACAAAAGCTTGGCTTAGTTAAGTTCCAACCAAATAATTTGTATTTCCAGAGGTAACAGGTACCTGGAACAGTGGCCAAGAAAGAGCTGTATACACTGTATGGCCAGAAGTATGTGGACCCCTCTTCTAATGACTGAGCTGAGCTGTTTCCGCCGCACACATCTCATACAGCATACAAATCCCTTCTAGACAACTGTGTGTTTCCAGCTTTGTAGCCACAGATTGGGGAAGAAGCTCCTTTCCTGCTCCAGCATGACTATGCTCCCCACCCCCAATCTGGGCATGATGCTCAGGTGTCTACACACTTTTGGGTATATAGTGTATCTCAAAACATTGATTTACTTTGGCTTGGCTTTCTCCCTCCTCAATCAACAATAAATATCCATGTTTCCACCTGTAGGTTCCTCCAACCTAGACCTTCTGTCACTGCCATCTTCTACTCCCTTACCATGACAACACGACCCCTGTTATACTCTCTATGTCCCTGAGTCCCTGGGTGTGAAAACTCAGACATTCGTAACCAGAGTAGACTCTGAATAACACGTGTTACCTCAAAAAAAGCCCAACAGAGCCAACATTGTGGAGACCAGGGCCATTACACACAATGAATCACTGTGTCACTGCAATTAGCACTTCACCCCTGTGTTGTAATAATGGTTGCTGAAGTAACTTACTGTACAAGTAAACACTAGATCACTGTCGGTTTAAGCACCTTTTACAAATAATTTAAATAACCACAGCATGCTCACAGAAAAAGCAGGAGTCAAAGCTATAAATTTATACATTTTCTGCCAGTATAGATAAAAGCAAATTAAATTGTCTTTTTTTTCCTGCAGATATTTACTTCTTAATATTATGTCAAAGGAACATTTAAGGTTCTAATGCTAAAATCTTGAAACCATTCAGATTTACTCTAAACGACAAAAATATAACAATATGCTGCATAAATAAGAATGCTGACTCATTGTTGCAAACGTTGCCTTGAACTTCTACTTTTGGTCAGGATTTAGAAAGAAATGCTTTTTGCAGACCGTCTGATCACTGCATCATTACTTTTGAAATAGAACTGTGGGCTTGTATTTGTCCGCAGAGAAGTGTGTCGTAAATACCTCACACTTTCACAGAGAATTTCCCAGAACAACATCCACAATGCCAAAACCTCAGATTCCCCCGAGGATGGCCTTCAACAACGTTCTGCACAATACCCTAAAAAGCGGCACACGGGAAAATCTAGATGGCTGTTTTTGACAGCAAAAAACATTAATAAAAACTTTATAGGATGTTTCTCCCAGAACAATAGTTCCCAAGATTTATATGCGTAACTTTTAATTTTTTTATTTTTCATTTCTTTTTTTGTTTTTTTTTTTACATGAATCAAAATTGAAAAATTATTCAGATGTAGTAAAACCAATCCACATTATTTAACTTAACTGTCACTTTCATCACATTTTACACATATTTTAAGCCTGGACATTTGTACAACAAAGGGGGCACCATATTAGGTTATGGGGGCGCCTACAGGCAGCAGGGCTGTTTGGTTGAGTATTTGTTTGATCCTCTGGAGAATCCAGCATTCTACAACATTTCAAATATGTATTTCAGAGGAACTGGCAGGTGCATTACCAGAAATGTGTGCATTTGTGTGTGATGTTATGCCGAGATGGACTGCCATCCCATCCAAGTTGTATAACCCTATGGTTCCAGGAAAGGTTCAGAACAACCATGACCCTAACTAGAAGAAGTGGTTATACAGCAGGAGTTATTTTATAACAGGTTATATTTAACAGAAGTAATTCAGCTTAAGGATTCCACAGATATCCTCTGATTTAAATTTGCATATTTGCTACTATGTTACCTGATTTCAGTTTTTATTAAATAAATGTAGCCACAGCTGACTGATAATATCAGTATCAGCACCCTATAACTTAAACTGTTTTTAGCTCTAAAGAGATTTAAAAAAATATCCTACAGGGTACTACAATTTAGTCAAGGTTTTCCTTTTATGAAGTTTGCAGTAATTTCACTTTCTTCAAGAAATATATTTCAAATCAGACTCTGTTTATGCAGAAATGAAAACGCGCAACTGGAATCCAATGGGCTCTGAAACAAAACCAAGGCGATTAATGTGGTATTCATTGTTGGTAATACCAATTATATTAGCTACTGAAAAAGTGAACCAAAATCCAACAATTGATATGTTAATACACAAACCAAACATCTGCAGAGAAATTACTAGAAATTTGTCTACATGGATTCAGTAGGATGAAAATAAAACATGAGGTTATATGCTATAAAGTGTTAGAGCTCAGGTGACCGTTGTGATTATAAACAGTGCTGAAGGCAGCTTGGAGAGCACTGTAGCTGCTGGAAGGTGGGATGGACGCCATAATAAAGGAGAAACACCCCAAGGTGTCCATCATAACGTTGGTTTACCACATTACTGTATAGCTGTGAAAGACTGACAAACGTCTCAAGGCACTCGATACAAATGAACATAGGATCTCTACAGCACAGATAAAGATGATCAATCAGACTGTTTACATACCTGAGCAAAGCTGGATGGGAGAATTCTTTCAAATGGACTTCAAACGTTGCCTTTTTCCCCCTTTTGAAATGAAAGATTTGATGCCAGGTTTCCCTTTTTTAAACTAACACTTAGCCATGCACGTTCCCTCTTAGCAATGAGGTAAATTCATATCCTATTACATGTTTTCAGAAACTAATCTATTAATTAATGTATCAGTTACTTAATAATGGGTGATATAAGTTGGAACTGTGGTTCCAAAATCCCTTAAGAAAAGTATCAAGCAATAATAATAATAATAATAATAATAATAATGATAATAATAATAATAATAATAATAATAATAATAATAATAATAATAATAATAATAATAATAATAATAATAATAATAATCACCAGCATATGGTTCGTAGGTAATATCTGAGCAGGTAGTAGTACCTTGTGGTACCAAGCAGTACCTTGAGGAGCTCATCAGTCCCTACAATCCAGCAAAAGCATGGCATTTGTCTTCATTAAGTCCCTTGATGGTCCTGCTCACAAGTGATTCAAGATCACAGGTTTTTAATTATGGTTCCAGTAGAACAGATTCCCTCTTCCTCTCAAAGCTACTAATAGCAGGTTTGTGTGTGCTTGCATGGAGCCAAGTACTGTTGCGTCCCTGATGAGGAAGAAATAATTTATTTTTTAAAGATTCACTGAAAACTACAAGCATTAGCAGACCCTCTTATAGGAGAGTTGACACCGTAAAACCCAACTGCCATGAGCTCTGCAGGAAGACCTAAGATCAGCCTGGTGGTGAATATTATGAGGGTACATCCATCAAATCCATTTCCAGCCGCTATGTGACAAATCGCAGCGGGCTGCACAGGGTAGATTCCGGAGAGTTATTAGTGCAGTTGGCTGACCTTATTAAGAAATGCAAAGTGCCATATATCTCTCATTTTTTGAGATGACAGACTGATTTTGTAGCTGGCTTCACAGATATAGATGAAGGGAGTCATTTGGTAACAGGGAAACATGTCTCAGGGGTAATTAAATGACTCGTGTTTTGAAATAACTAAGAATTATGGAACACTGATGCCTATGAAAAGAAAACTTTAATGCACAGCCAAAAATAGTGGTGAAACATTGGAAATGTGCCAATCAAAACATCAGAGAGAGAGAGAGAGAAAGCGAGAGAGAGAGAGGCCACAACATGTGCCCCCCCTTCAAAAAAAAAAACCTCTGCTTTGCATCTACAACCTTTGAAAAGGCCAAATTCGGCACAATAAACAATGCAACGCTGTCTCTGTGTACCCTGGCACCATTTCTATACACAATTACACTCTAAGGTATCCTTGGTGAGTTGCAATCCAATTCAATAGTCAAAAACAAAGAAATAACAGCTGGCTTCTGTCCCTGCTCTTCACAGCTCACCATGGCCATCCCCAAATCTTCCAGGCACATTCACCTGTATACCTCATACTGTACCACTACACACAGTTTCCTGTGTACGGCAGGGTATTATCCCCTGGATTACTGTAATGTCCTCTTGCCTGGGCCTCCACCTTTAGAAATCTGAATTCTCATCACCTGTCCTGCTAATCCAGAATAGTAAAACACAAGGTCTGTTTCACCTGGCAAAATTTCCCCCCAATGTATTTGTTGGCTTCCTGTAGCTGCTCATACCAAGTTTGAAAATTCTTGATACAGTGAAAGCATCAATACCTCAGTACCTTGAGAAGCTCATCAGTCCCTACAATCCAGCAAAAGCACCGCATTTGTCTCCATCAAGTCCCTTGGTGGCCTTGTTCACAAGTGATTCAAGATCACAGGTTTTTAATTATGGTTCCAGTAGAACACATTCCCTCTTCCTCTCAAAGCTACTGAATCCCCTCAAGAAGCATCTCCAAATGCATCTTTTCCTGACCCATTTCACTCCTAAGCTCCACCCCTTAGGCTGGTCCTTCATCTCCTGCTACTTTCCACCTACGCACTTTCTTGTTAATTTTATATTCTTTAGGTAGTTTTCTCAATATATGCACTAGGAAAATGTCAGTATCAAATTGATGGTGTGTGTGTGTGTGTATGTGTTTCTATGCCCACCCTCAGTTGTTTGTCACTTTGCATGAATGAAAATATACATGAAAGTTACGGGACAACAAAATTCGTGCATGACTGTACAGTTCAGCAAAATATATAGCACTGTCAATGAGTTTTTTAAAACTTGTGTTCTCATTCTGAGCACTAATATTTAATCGGTTGGTTCCAATAGCTCAATTTTGAGGCAGTCCATTGTTTCCCAGACTGCAAAGTGAACCTGTTTTCACTGGACAACATTTGAGTGGCCTTTTCGGCATTCAGAGCTGCAGAAATTTTTACAACCAGATTCCCTTCCTGATGTCAACCCTCACCATTTACCTGGGCTTGAGACAGCACTGACAAACCAAACCATAAATAATGTATAGACAGTAACAATATAAACAAAATATAAAAATAATTTAATATCTAAAAAATGCCTTAATCAGCAAGCTGACAACCAGTTGAATAAACATGCTGGAAAAAAGATGCATTCACCATTCAGATCCAGTGTCAACATTAATGCCTCCAATATAAACAGGCTTGTTTAATTGCCCCATGGTATAAACTTAGGCTTGGAGCTTGCACGATACAAATAATTGTAATAATTTATCACCACTGGGAAAATGTAATGTTAAGATGAACATGTTTGCACTCAGGCACATTGGTCTGAGACTGTTAAGTATCTGTAGTAGCTGGAATGAAGAGTGCTAAGTAATATGAATTATTATGTTTATTTCCCCCCAGGCATCTGACTGCATGTTCTCCTGATCCTGGGAGCTGTAATATTTGCACATGACATTGCCAGTGTTATTTAGAAGTAAACATAGGTCTGCTTTGTTTTACTTCTGACTGTTCTATTAACTGGACTTATTGGTTAGAACTAAACTTCTGTTCCAATGTCATGGCAGATGTGGTATAAACCATGTGAAGGAGATGAAAGTTCTCTTACTAAAGGCTCCTAAATGGTCAAGAATAAATTAACTTAAAAAAGAGAATGAAAAATAGCAATAGTGGGGACTGAATAAAAACTAACAATATAGAATGCAGGTAGGATTTCCTTGTACAACAGACTGAAAAATGGTGGACAAAAAAATCTGATGTGGGAAACTGGTAAGAATTTCATCAGAAATGGTTGTGAGCAACAGCTAGTTTACTTGAGTCTACAGGGTTAATTTAATCTTCAATTGCTGTCCTTTCTGGATGAAATCCTGTGCCTGGAAATTGCTGCATATATTTTAAACAGCATTTTATTTGGCTTGTCACGCTGCGTTTGTGATGCAAGGTCTAGATTTTTCCAGATGTTAAGAAGGGCTTCATGTTCCCTGCACTGCCCTTTTGGCAATGTGACATTCAGAGGGAAATGCTTAAGTTTGTCATACAGGCATAAACTCAAGTTATCTACCAGCTCATCCATCTGTATGTTGCCTAACCTGGTTACTGCATTCCTACAGCATTCGGGCTCAGATGCTGTTAAGTTTAAAAGAAACATGAATTGTATTGCTGTTTAGACATAAACATGTACGTTAAATACAAACTCACTGAAAATACTGGAAAACTGACAACCCATCTTGAAAAATTTGTTAAAAAATGACAATAAAAATAGATTTAAAAAAAAAATTGGATTTTCAATCTTTTATTTTTTTCCTCACTTAAATCTGCCGGGCTGACCTCAATTTACTGTACCAATGAGTAATGAATTGAAAATGTTTATTTTAAAAATGACATGGAACTGTTAAATAATCAGACTAACCAATGGTTAGTATAGCACAAGGCCAAGAATACCTTTTGTTTAATTATTCCAGGATAGACTGTACAAAATGACAGATATAAGTAAAGTTTTTAAAATCACAAACAACTTATGAGATTTTAACATTAGAACTAAAAACCTACTGGTATCCTACAAGGAAAACAACTAAAAACTACTTTTGCCTCAACTTATCATACTGCATAACTGGAACTAAAAAAGTAATTTTCTCACAATCTTTATAAGCATCAGTGTGGAATACAGCTTATTTCACCTGTTGAGCAATTATGATTTATTCACTCAGGGTGTAGTTATTAAATAAATAAATAAATTTTAAAAAGATGCAGCTAACTGCAATTTTGCAGTGTGCATTTCCCATTTGAGTCATCGTCAACATGGGCTGCTCAGTGTGTCTCCCAGAAAATGAATTTGTCCTTGGAGGCAAAGCCAGCATAGTCACCAACAAAGGTTCATTAATAATGGAAAGAAAATGGGAATTTAAACCCTAAAATACAATGTGTGCATGTCCCTTGCCATCTCTGTTCCCATTTTCAGGTGTGCTTCCGAATGGAACATTAAGAATTTTATGGTGCAAATAAACTTAAGAAATACATATTGCCCACAAATGTTTTGTGTGTGTGTGTGTGTGTGTGTGTGTGTGTCTTGCATAATTAAATCAGACCTGTGCCAGTCTCTTGCTGGGTTCACTTACAGTCTAAACCGCTTTAATCTTTCTCCCCTCCAGTGTCATAATGTACAGAGTCTAATTAGGAATTACAGAAATACCTCAACTCTGATTATTTTGGTTTCATACAGCTGCTCATTTCAGTGTATAATAATGTCTACACCATGCAGTGGGGCACAGTCATAGCAAGGTCTGTTAATGCTGCGACTGATTCATAATTAGCAGAAAATCATATGCTGGTGTAATATTTACAGGTAGTTACAGCCCTTAACACACAGTACACCATTTCTAAAAATGCAGTAGTTTAACAGCGTATTTATGCATATTAACGGCCAGTGGTAGTAGTACAACCCCAAATCAAAAAAAGTTGGGACAATATGGAAAATGCAAAAAACAGAAAAAAAAATTCTTACATTTACTTTGACTTTTATTTCCTTGCAGACAATATGAACCCAAGATATTTCATGTTTTGTCTGGTCAACTAACATTTAATTTATTAATATACTTGCATTCCTGCATTTCAGGCATGCAACACATTACAAAAACGTTGGGACAGTAAAGCATTTACCATTTTGTAATGTTGCCAATCCTTCTCACAACACTTAAAAGACGGTTTGGCACTGAGGATACCAAGCAATGAAATGTTTCGGGTGTTATTTTGTCCCATTTTTCCTGCAAAAAACATCTTAAGGTGTGCACCAGTACAGGGTAATCCTTGTCAGATTTTTTGTTTAAAAATTCTCCACACATTCTCTGTTGGGGACAGGTCAGGACTGCGGGCAGAGCAGTCCAGTACCTGTACCCTCTTTTTCTGTAGCCATACCTTTATAATGTGTGCAGAATGTGATTTTGCATTGTTTTGTTGAAAAATGCATGGACATCCCTGGAAAAGATGTCATCTTGAAGGCAGCATATGTTGCTCTAAAATCTCAATGTACTTTTCTGCATTAATGCTGCCATCACAGAAGTGTAAATTACCTTTGCTAAGGGCACTGACAGAACCCCATACCATGACAGGCCCTGGCTTTTGGACTTGTTGCCGATAATAGTGCGGATGGTCCTTTTCGTCTTTGGTCTGGAGCACACGGCGATCATTTATTTAAAAAAAAAGATCTGGAATACTGATTTGTCTGATCACAACACACATTTCCACTTTGTGCTGGTCCATCCCAGATACCTTCGAGCCCAGAGAAGTTAATGCTGCTTCTGGACATGGTTAACATAAGGCTTATTTTTTTGCACAGTAACGTTTTAAGTGGTATTTGTGAATGTAACTCCATATTGTAGTTCTTAATAAAGGTTTGCCAAAGTAATCTCTTGCCCATGTGGTTATATCAGCTATTGATGAATGACAGTTCTTGATGCAGTGCCGTCTAAGGGATCGGAGATCACAGGTGTTCAGCTTAGGCTTGCAACCTTGCCCTTTATGCACTGAAACTCCTCCAGATTTCTTGAATCGTTTAATGATATTATGCACTGTAGAGGGAGAAATATGCAAATCCCTTTAAATCTTTCTTTGAGGAACATTGTTTTTAAACATTTTGATAATTTTCTCACGCATTTCTTGACAAACTGGAGATCCTCTGCCCACCTTTGTGCCTCAAAGACTTAGCCTTTCGTGGATACTGCTTTTGTACCAAATCATGATTACTATCACCTGTTGACATCACCTGTTTGAAATCACATCAATTTTTTTTTTTTTTTTTACCTCATTAACAGCTCTAAATTGCTTCTATCCCAACTTTTTTTGGAATGTGTTGCAGGCCTGAAATGTAGCAACTAATAAATTAAATGTTAGTTGACCAGACAAAACATGAATCTTGGGTTCATACTGTCTGCAATGAAATAAAAGTCACTGTAAGAATCAGTGTTTTTTGTATTTGCTTTTTCCATACTGTCCCAACTTTCTCTGATTTGGGGTTGTAGTAGTAGTAGTAAAAGTAATAGTAGTAACAGCAATAATAGCAGTAGTAGTAGCAGCAGCAAGTTTCAGTAACCACTTAGTTTACAGCAGTGTCGGCATGGTCTGGATCTTAGAGCTTGAGTTTTTATGTAACCCTGGATTGGACAGGATGCACACTGGATGGAATGCAAGTTCATTTCAGGGCAACTAAACACACTTCTTCAAGTACTCCTATTACAAATAAGAGGTGGAACAATGGGAACTGTACATTATGCTTGATGTTTGTTGTTTGGTAGCTTAATGCTTGTTTGTGATTCAGTAGCGCTTCTCTTCAGAAAACTGGTTTAGGTATCACAATCCAAACACTTGAAGGGTTTGCAGCACTTCTCACAATCAAGCATGCTTTTGCTCCACTGCCTGGAAATAACATGGTGGCAGGGTGCTGTGGGAATGTCTTTCCCCAGAGAATACACTCAGTCCCCACATTTCCATCCACCACACTGTATATGGCGGAAGAACCTCATGCATGGAGAAGTACACACACGTTTATGCAAACAGAGGTGGAACGTACATTACCGTCAACCATCCTGGGACTGACCACAAAATGAGGCAATCGTTCATATTTGACGTTTACTGAGCAACATTCAAAATGCTTATTTAGCCTTTTAACAGTTGAGAAAACCTTCAGACAAAGGTCAGCCCTCACAGTTCTATGCTGCAGAAGATACTACTACTGCAAAATGTTTCATCAATTCCCATACCCCCAGTGAACACATTCAAACATAAACAAAAAAAAAACTTTACACCTCCTTCCTCCTTACACCTCAACATTTTGTTTATAATTTTTTCAGTGAAAGTAAGCATTTTGCTATACATACATGAAATGGTGTTGATGGCAGTTTTGTAGGTTAGGGTCATCATTTTAGATTCTTATTAATAGGTCATGCCTGTGTCTAAAGCATCCTGCAGCATCAGGTTTGAGTCCCAAGTTACTTCCAAATATTTATTCAGCTATATGGCTACTGCTGTGTAAGGACCTTGATCAGAGATGCTACAGCAAGAGTAGGGCTTTGCATTTGGATTGTAAGGCTGCAGCTCTAGCCTGTACACTACCTGCTGGCCCAAGATCCTGCGTCCATCCAATTTAAGTACAAAGAGCGCATGTATCTCGTGTGTCTCATTAGTAATAAAAGCAAAGAGACGAGACAATCTTGGTACTGCGGGAAATTGTCAGGATGTCATGATCAGCCCTCATATTGGGGAAAACACCGGGTGGTCTCCATCTAATTAAGCATGTATTTCTGGCTGATATAGCCAGTTTAAACCCTAACCGAGCTCATTAAAATGGAAACAAAACAAACGTTCATTCTCCAGTGCACCTTTTCCCCCCTCTTTTTCCACATCATATATGCTTAGAGAGAAAAATAATAATAGAATATAAATGGTATAAGTTGCAAGTTAAGGAACATAAGGAATGAGTCCCTGTAGAGCTATCCCAAAACAAAAAAATAAGATAATATATACAGTTAAACATTAGAAAACAGTATTCAGAATTATCTTACTGTGTAAGTTGTGTCACCTTTAGTACAGGGTTTCTGGGATGCAGTCATATGTAATAATAAATATTGTTCTGAATTGATTGGGTACAAAATATGTTAAAATTCTTGATTAACCCATGTTTAAAAGTGGTCTTTTCAGTTGTCGTTGTGATTTAATATCTCTTAACTGATTAAAAGATGTTTAGTTTTCTTAAACGTGTGAACTGAAAAATGGGCTTCCAGAGCTTAATCAGTCATTATAATGAATACTTAATCATTCTACGGGTTTGACCAAAAACTTGTCGATTTAGAGAAATCAGTCCTTTATTTAATTCTGTAAATTATTCCGCTCAAGTTTAAGAAATGCTTAAGTAAATCAGTAGAACATATTTTATTAGCAAAAGTGCACACTCTTTTTACTGACACTTTCACGTTTGTTTTTTAAACACATTTTGGAAGATGATCTGCCCAATGACAGCTGCTGAATGACAAATACGGCCAAAACAAACTTCCATTAAAGATGAAGGATTCAGCTTCCAACTACATTTATACAGCAGATTGGACCCAGCTGCTGAGCGGATTCAAGGGAGGCTAGCATATTCAAGTGACAGTGGGAACAGTTGACACACAGTCAGTAAAAGTCCATTCGAGAAACAACTCCTTCAAACATAACTTCCATACTCTGGAAGTGAATATTTTGTAGCCACAACTCAGTTAAATTTAAATAACTGTAACAGCTATTTAAAACAACTTATTGGATGTTTTTAGACAAAATTTGCATTTTCAATGGAAACTGGCTCATTGATCACACGATATAAAAGATGTTAATGTGTTAATAAGACATTCTGATTTTTTTTTTCCTCCTTTACTTCTATTGTTAAATTATTAGATACCAGGACTCAAAAAGCAAATAGAAAGCCAAGAAGGAAGACCAAACATTAACAGCACACTTGTACATGCACCACAAATTCAAACAGCTGTCTTAACTGGGTGGCAGGGGGAGGGGGGTGATGCCAACTGTCCAAATATTTTTACTTGTCTAAAATGGGGCCTATACAAAACCAACTGCAATATTAAGAGTTTCTGATCCAGGGTGCACGGAAATCCTTGTCCCTGTAGCTCACATTAACACAGTCAAAGCCAAAGCCCACACATTATTTTATTGTGTTGTGCACAAATTCATCTGTCAAGACGAGAAGAACGGAGTCATTGGTCACCACTGATATTAAAAACAGTTGCAAGAAAATGTAAAGAATTCATTAATTCATCCATTATCAATGGCCATTTATCCAGTGCACGGCTGAGATGGTCTAGAGTTTATCCCAAAACCATAGGATAAGAGCCAGGGTACGCACTGGATGGGATGGATGTCCATGGTAGAGCACACACGTACACACACTACATAAATACAAGTCATACCATTACTGTCAAATACAAGCAAATCTTTATGAACAATAACATCACATCACCCAGAATAAACAATTCCACAGCAAAAAAAAAAAAAAAACATTATAACAACCAGTGAGAATATTCATTGTACCAAGTAAGCGCAAAAGCAGCAAAACTTCAAAACAAATGCACAGGATATAGGATGCCTCACACTGAGCTGGTTCTATTCTGAGCAAACAAAATATCTGCCGCAAACATTGTTGCTACTTAAGGACAAATCCTGGGATGACTCTCGAAATCCTTTTTCACACTGACTGATGATCAAATTCAACCATCATTGACCCCTTGATTTATACGCCAGTGTTTGCCAAGCATTCCAAAGATTCTCACACAAAATCATTAGATGACAAACCAGAAAATCTTTTGTGTAATAATAACATTCATACAAAATCTGTCATAACAAAACACTTTTTAGATGAAACAAATGTTTATTGTGCACACTACAGCTGCACAGGCAGGCTGCAGATGCATCGAAACACCCAGGAGACAGCGTAAATACTCATAATTAACAGGGCTACCCCAGGGCCGGAGTATTTACCCAAATGTAACACACACTCACACAGCAGCAAAAGCTCACACACGGCACTGATTTACAGCATAGGGAGCTGCCAGGACACAGTTCATAACCTCAAGTAGCTCTTTTTTTTTTTTTTTTAACCCGTATAGTCTAGCTGGGTTGGCAAAACCCTATATGTGTGTGTGTAGATTTGTAGTTTGCTAGCATTGGTATTAAGAAGATACAAGCCATTGCATAGTGGCTAGCTGACTGTGGGGTTGCCGTGGTGTTTGCAGGCTAGTATAAGGTAAAACTGGGTTTAGGATGAAGGTTAGATAGGTAGTGGGATCCTCTTTAAAGTGCTAGTCCTTCTGTTAGCACTATGTGTTTGATATGAATCTGAATATATTCAGAAATTTAAAAAATTTGCAAACCTTTTTGAAAACTTGTTCTCTTTGTCATTATGGATTATTGAGGGGAAAAAATGGCAAATTTATCAATTTCAAACTAAATAAACACAATAAAGTATGCAGAAAGTGAAGGGGTGAAGTAAGTATATATATATATATATATATTTGTGTGTGTGTGTGTATGCGCTAAAATAATTGTATTCTGCTTCATGAATCACGCATTCAGTGAAGCCATTCCAGTTCAGTTCAGCTATGTCATTTCATACAGCAGATTTTCCATCATTCTCAAATGAAGGCAATAAATTGACAATAAACTATCTCTACTCCGCTAACATCTACCTTGTGCACACAAATGACAAAACCTAGTTGGAAAACATAAAGCTATGTCAGTACTTAACTCAAGATACTTTGAAGTTTACTTTTTTGTACAAAATTGCAAAGCTGTCTGGGCCTTCAGACATCAAAGGCCGGACTAAATACAGCTGTGCTGCACTCCGTTCATTATTCATGTAAAGAATGAATATTTTACATGCTTGCACATTTACAGCACGCTCAGCCAAAGACCAAGATTATCACCATGACGTGTTAACGTCATACAGAGACCCTTGCTTTACTACAACAGGAACATGAATTTAATCAAAACCGAGACTTTCTTTATCCTCAGATGAATAATTGAGATTTGCTTTCCTCTGTTTCTTAAAGTTTGTGACTTATTTCGTTTAAAGAATGAGTGCTGTTACTTTGATTGTCACAACTATTATACGGTAGCAAAAACTGTACAGCAGAGACTGCCAGGTTGTTGGAATCAGAGGCAACTTTTTTCATCTGTGATGACCAGTTAGCATGTCAACGTTTCTTGGATTGTGTCTTTTGTGAAGAGCTTAACAGGCAACAATCACCTGACATTACAATTGAAAGGAGGGATGGACCCTTGTGAAGAGACACAGGATCAGACGTGGAGCCACGGCCCCCGAAGCGGCGGCATGTAGACGGCTGGTCGGATGCAGCACCTGCTCAGTGGAAAGCAGCAGCACTTCAGAAGGCCTGAGAACCATTCTCCATCTGTCACGGTCTGCACCTCTTCACATCACTTGTCATATTATTTATAGATCTAAAAATGTGCTGATTCTTACGGGAGAATGTGTGTCATCTGGAGGTTTAATATGACACATGAATCCAATATACGATGCTTTTTGTGTTCAAGCAGAAAAGAGATGATGTAAAATGCAATGAGCCTTACCTGGATCTGACAGATGGAATTTACTTTTGTAAATTTGAGATTAATACCTTTTTCTTCAACCTGGACTTTTTTTTTTTTTTTTAACTTTTCCAAGCAGCAACATAATTTTTAAATATCATTATTAAAGTTTGCAGTCATAATATAAAGTCTTCCATTTTGTAGTAATAAGAATATATCTTGTATAACTTAAATTTTATACAGTTCATTCAATCACTCATTTGCTTTTTTCTTTGTATTTAGGAACCGATGAGAGAAAATGTCAGAAAATTCCCAGCTGTAGAAAGGCACCTGCACAAGTGGGTGTTTAATTTCATTTCAAACTCTATTAGGCCAATACTCGTCAGAGATATTTATGCAATGAGCAAATTCATGATGGATAAAAGTGTAGAAAGCGACCATGGGGGGGGGGGGGGATTTAATTTTCAAAATAAAAATAAAAATAAGTGTACAGTTACTTTATTAAGTCTTAGGAAGATCCCATTTGTGGAAATAACATATTCACAGATTTAGACAGGAATAAGGAAGAATTAAACATTTCTTGAAAGATTCTTCTCCAGTATTTTTAATTATATAATTTAAGTTGAGCAGTTCATTTATACCTTAGTGCACAAAATATTCATTATCTAAACAATGTGTCTGAATCACTGCTCTTCTAGCAGATCTTAAGTCTATTTCTGAATGCACAGTCTCAAGTGAACATTCAAATTTATATTCCAAAATATTCCAAACAGTGCCCAGCACAATTTTTTCCCCATCATAAATTGACAATAAGGATACCTCTTCATCCAAATTAAACATGATAATGCATTTCCTGTCATTAAATAGGACAAATAACAACAGTAACATAACTGAACTCTGAAGTATGACTTGAGAACTTGAGAAGAGGTGCATCATGTGAACATTTAAAGTGCCAAAATTTGAGATATTACCTCTCCAAATGGAAGAAGACAAGAGAGACCTACAGCCCACGCTGCCTTGTGGGGCCCTTATTTATCAGAGTTATATGATGCACTGCAATATATAAACTTTGCATTTTAACTATAATGTAACAAAAATTATTAATACCAACTTAAAACAAATCCAACATTCACGTTTACTAACCTTCCCAAATATGATAATATTAGGGCAGGTAAAAGGCATTAAAACATGAGTTAATGCCCAAAACAGTAGCTTGGACTGACAGTTTATGAACTTTTAGTTATATTTCTCATGTTTTTGAGCAAGAAAGATAAAACGTTTTAATACCCTTGGTGAAGAGATCAACAGCAACCAGACAGCAGTGACAGATGGGCAAAATTACAGTGGTAAAACAGCACTGTCAGGCGGTGAGGGTGCAATGACAGGACAATAAGGCAAAGTAAATCGCTCTGCTCAGCATCTGGTCCCAAACACACAAACGCTTCCTTTAGGGGACACGGGGTATTCACCTGAATTATTTTTTTCCAATGGAACGTCCCCGGCCAAGTGTGTCAATCTTTTATCACCACTCCCTTGTGAAAAAACAGCATCTTGTCTATAAACTGGACCGTGAAAGGAAAAGAACACTGGAGGACCCTCCACTGAACTCTTAAAATAGTAGACACAAACAAAGAAATAAATAAAACTGGACCAAGAGAAAAGCAAATGTCTTTTCATTTCTTGCAATTAAAATCCAAATTAAGGTTTACCCCTAAACTTGTTCAAATATATACAAGCAGCAGATAAATGGATCAGTTCTTCTGGACAGATAAACGATGCACAAATTCAAATAAATCTGTGTAACTCAGAACGTTTTTTTTTTTTTTTTTTAATTCTTTTTCTCCCCAAATTTTCTTAAAATAAAACTAGAACACTGATGCAACTTTTCTTATCTCCATAAAACAACAGCACGGAGCAACATCGTCTGCTTCTGCAGCGCATTTCTGTTTGTGACAACATGCAATGAAGAACAAAAGGAAAAGCGGCAAACAAAACCAACAGAATCTCGGCAGTAATTGCAAGCGGGCTGTGAAAAATATTCTAGCCACATGCCATGCTGCTAGACAGTCTATTGAGACAAAATTATTTTTCTAAGCATTATCATCACTAATTTATAGCTGGGAGACTGAGGATTGGTGTCCTTGGTGGGTTTCAACATCTCATGCAGGAGTTCTGCCTTTTGATACATCAAAATAGCAGTTGACTTTGAGCAGCAAAAGAGTGACCTGAAAAGACCTATAAAGTTTGGATTTGCACATCATGAAACCTGTTAACAACAATTATTATAATGTTCATTTTTAGGTGCGTTCAAAGGAAACATGGTACCAATATGTGTTCTGCCACTGTGTTTATAAATTAATTATCAAATTTCAGAATGTTGACTCTCCAATTCATACATCAGTACCCATGGCTTCAAGTGAATTGCACCCTATGATTAACAAATCAGCATATTATAAAGAGTGCGAGAGAGAGAGAGAGAGAGAGAGAGAGAGAGAGAGAGAGAAAAATTAGGGTATTCTTAAGTTAAATTATCCTTAAGCTAACTTTATTTTTTAATGCCATAAGTATTCAGTTGCAATAAGTGTGTATGGTATTAGAACGAAAGCTTTGCACATCACAAGAGGAGAATTATATTCAGCTGACTTTACCTCAGTGTGGATACATGCATGTGGGTGTACATTACCACAGATAATACTGTATATCCTTGAATGGTTTATAAAAGGTCATGCTGAATTTATGCAGTGCGCACATCTGTTCAAGCATCATGTGCCTCTGACTGGGGAGCTGTCTAGTCCATCACCAGGACCCCCATTACCCACTATCCAGTTCACCTACAATAAGCGGTGCAATAGGATAGCTCACAACGTCACAATGAGCCTTCACCCTCTCCACCATTTCTTTACACCGCAACTGTCTGGAGTACCAAAGCACCAAGTTCAGGAATGGCGGCGACAGGGTGGAACAGTCAGGCTGCTGAACTCGGACACCTGCACCTCACCACAAGGTTTAGATCATCACAACTACTGCTCACCGCCCATGACCACTGACTGTTTGCACATCTACATTATATTACAGGATGTTCACACATTTGTTCTATATCACCTTATCTAATTCTGTACCTTTTATTTATCTTACACTTATGTACAGTATGTATTTATATTATCCATCTTCCCTTTTTATATTTGTTTGTTTCCCCTATTAAGCATACTGTGCACCCCGGACCAGAAGTTCTTCATTTCACTCTACCACCTGCACCTGTTGTATAAGGAAAACAGCAATAAAGGATTTTGTCCATGCGGGGTATGCCTACATACCTGATTTGTACTGAGTTGTACCAACTCAGCAGGGGGAAAAGGACAGAACTGCTAGCACCAGACAAAGAACAGATCACAGCAGCCAGTCCAGCAAATGCTCCACAGTAAATCCAATACACATACCAGTGAAAACAAAACTTGATCCCTTAGCCTGAAAAATAGACTGTGAAATTTATGTGCTGCCTCCTTTACCCTGAAAAAGGGTTTTTTTTTTTTTGTAGATGGATGGGGGGGGGGGGGGGGGAACTAAAAAGTTTCCAAAACTGCCACCCAATCAATTAAAGTCCAATGGATTCTGACAACGGGAAGTGCTCATCTTGAAAGCCAGCATCCAAGTCATAATTTTCATGGCATCCCCTTGATTTGTCTTGCGGCTTGGAGTTGTCAAGCTTTTGGCACATCCTCTGCAATGATTACTCACCAGTGCAATGTAGTGGGAGGTCTGCTCTATTGTAAGTCAATAAAATGGAGGGAAATTAACTCGTAGAGATGGATGCCAGGAATAGGCATTTTCCCCACACTGCTATTTACTGAGAGAACAGTGACAGAAGGCGAGTTGGGTTCCATAACAAACCCTACAGAGGATAGTGAGTCCGGCATTCCTATTAATCCACGTCTCTCCAAAAACTAATTTTGTTTTATATCACAATTTGCCCACTGTGGAAAATGGCAGGAGGTTTTGCATTACTTTCTGTTGTATTCAGGATTGGCCTTCCTCTAAGGCAATAAGGTTAGTGGAAGTCGGTACCGACGGACTCCAGTGTTCGGATAACACATTTAAACCACGTCGTGCTGTCTGTGTCTCAATCTCTCTGTCATCGACTACCAGCCAGCATCTGGAAAGCATACATCAATTTTGGACTCACTCCAGAATATCTCCCCTCTTTTCACAGTACACATCCACAAATGATCCAAGGGGAAAAGATGCAACAGCACAATACAGCTGGGACGCATCTATAAGAAATTTGTCTTCAGACACTTCATGGTGACAGGGTGGCCACAGAACAAAACCAAAGAAAGAAGAAAAAAACTGCCTGAAGATTCATACAAAAGACTGCAAGACTGATTTAAATGGTGTTAGACTGTACTGACTGGACCACTGGTCATAGAGCTTTTTTCCCCCCATTCGCTGTTCTTAAGAATGTCTTAATGTGACTTCTGGAAGGCTGCTACTCCCTTTCTTAAAAACTTGGTAATATGTTTTGTTAAAGCTATATAAACTCCCAGAAGGAGGGAAAATGTGGGATGGGGAAGAATTCCTAATTTGCGGCAAATTAAGTGATATTTGCTTGAGCTCTAGTATCCCACGCAGTATGGAGTAAAGCAGAAGGAAGTGTGAGTGACCTCACTTTGTTACCATAGAGACTAGATATTAACAGGCTCAGGTATAAAAGAATCATGAAGCAGAAGGAATAAAATAAAATAAGAACTATGAACTTGACTTGTTTCCAAATTCTATTGAATGAGCAGCTCGGGAAATGACACTGCAAGACCTGGTCCAAGAGTCCTGTCTGAGTGTGAGGCGCCACTGCCAGCAGAATCCGATAACACCCTCCCCACCCTACAAACTGTGCCCCCCCACATCACAGACAGCCCCTTGAACATCTTCAGAGCGCAGCGCTTGAAGTGCTGTCATTCAGATGCAATGGACTGCCTGGCAGCCAGCGCCTAAGAATCAAAACATGCTTTACGGCAAAGTTTTATTTTACATGAGCTTTGCTGCCATCGAAAGTGACTCGGGACATCCTTCACGGCTCAGTACTACTGATAGGAACTATCAAACAAACATAGCTCCTGGACACAATTAGGTATGTGGAATGTAAACACTCTGAAATAGGAAGCAGAATGACATATAAATGATTAACAAATAACAAAAAAAAGCCACTGTTCTGCGCAAGGATGTTCAAAAGTGGCAAATTGTTCTAACCTAAACAAAGGCTATCCGCGACGGATTTAAATTCAGCCAAGCGGGCCTGAAAAGGGTAATGGATTCCAGATTGATTTGCTTTTGATGGATCTGATTGTGAGACGCAGGACTCGCACAGAATTAATCAGCGGGAGTTGATCTGAGGTCCTTAGTTGAAAAAGGAAAGGAAAAAAAAACAACAGATTTCCTGTTTTTGCTCCCTCTCATGGGTGCCGGTATTGCGGCTGTCCTGTTCCAGTCCTAATTAGGCAAGCTGTAGGCACGGGCCGCTCTGCTAGCCGAATATGAACGGGTGTAAATGCCATGACCCGGGTATGGTAAATCAATAAGACGAAAGCGGAGAGTTGGGGTCTCCACTGTAATGAGTAATTGATTTGTCAGGTTTTTTCACTATCCCCATTATTTACATATAAATGAAAACTTTTATCTCCTTGTCCACCTGCTTGAACTTTATTGCTGAGGCCTTTCCGGGTGGCAGATGTGACTTCATGCAAATATGTCTTTATGTGAAAAGCTACCCTCTTTGAACCCCATATTTAAAAAAGAAGACATTATGCTTTTAACACAGTGTCTGACACACTGCTCTGAATTAGCATTTTGACTATATTAGCATCCTTTTTATGTTTAACATTTAACGGCTACATCAAGGATTTATCGTTAAAAATCAAAGAGCAAAACCATGCAATTAGAATGCATTAGTCTAATGGGCCCAGACCAGATAGGTTAATAACATGGGGAGGAAGAGGGGACGCTCAGACAGCTAACCTAACCCGTTCACTACAACCCATGAACACATTCAGGTAACCTTTGGTTACCCATCATGAGAACTGCCAGCGCAGGTAATGAACTACAAGGGGTGGAATGACTGTGGTCTCCATTCAGCAAATCCAGAAAGACGAAACACAAAGCTTATTTTAATGAGCACATTGTTCACCTTACAACACCCAATCTGCTTACAGGACTTATAACCAAACAACATCTGTATTTGTAGACTTAACAAGGCCACGCTGATGAAACACACAAATGGCATTTTCGCCTAGAAGTGTCTCATCGTCTCTCCGCAGTAAGCCATCCGAAACAGAGCAGGCACCTCATTTAATCAGCCGTGAAGAACACCGCACCCAACATCAAAATGTTCAGAACAGCAAAAAAAAAAAAAAAAACAATATGGTGAAATTCATACAAACACAGTTTTGTGCTTTGCACATGGCAGCACACCTGAAAAACCGAATTGTCCTTTAAAAATCCTACATTAAATTAAGTCCCAAATTACACAAACTGCTTTGTGACTGTGAACATCGTGTTAAAATAATTACTCCTGCTTGCGGGACTAATTAGCGTATTAGTATTAGCGCAGTATACATTACATAGCAGAACACCCATTTCACCTTGAAACACAAATGAAGCATAATGGCATGGCATGGCTCCTCCAGCTGTCCAGTGCATGAGCTGTGAGGAACCAGTGCTACCTGCTGCTGCACCATTATTATTATTATTATTATTATTATTATTATTATTATTATTTACAGCAGCAGCAGCAGCATGGTGGCTCAGCAAGATTCACTGATGTCTTAAAGTGCTTGGTCTGGTTGGGTGCGACCTTGAACCCAGCTCACTCTGTGTGGAGTTTGCATGATTTCCTCCAGATTTCTCCCACAGTCCGAAGATATGTTTCAAGTTACCTGGTCAATCTCAATTGAACACAATTTGTGTGTGGTCACCATGCAATGGACTAGTGTCCAATCCAAGGGCATTTCATAGCATAGCATAGGGTCAACTAATGCAGTCAACCAACTCAGAGTAAGCAGTTAGAGTAAGAAAAATGTATGGATGGACAAATTGTTATTCCTCTATTGCTTACCTAGCAGCGCTACTGTAAGCAACTCTACTTATAAATCTGTATTTTTTAGCATAATGCTTCCGTTATCCTGTGTGATTGCCCAGCAAAGTGGGTATTAGATTTGCCCAATATCCATGGTAATGGAGACCTACAAAGTTCTTGTCTTCAACCAACACTTGTAAGCAGCCACTAAGGGGTTAAAAAAAAGTTGTACATGGAACAATAGACACCCCCTCCCATTTATTGGAGACAGGGAAACCGCAAAAAAGCAGTGAACCTTGCGTACTCAGTGTGCTATTCAGTGTTAAAAGTAAGCCGAGTTAAGATGAGCTCTCCCACGTTGACTTCAGCCAGCGCAATTACACAGACCTCAGAGCTTATTTCCTACTCGGCACAAATTCCCTCCTCCGAGAGGCCGGCCAGAACCTTTGAGGCCCGGGGTGTTTCTTTTTTTTGGTTGGATTTCTTGCAAGGTTGGCACTTAGCTATTTGCTACGGTGCCCTGCTGATGAGCTCATTAGAAGAGCCAATCGTGGGAAACTGAATTCCACACAGTCCACAGACAGCTGGCGAGGGGAATACGGAGAGCCGCTCTGAGGCAGGAAGAATTGACCCCATGGCTGACCCATCCGATAAGAAACTATAGACACGTCACACCCATTCACCTCTGGTTTTAATCCCCCATGTCCTAAAGTCTCAAAGCATTTGGTTTTTTGGAGGCCAGCAAGAATGAATCTCCTGTTTCAGGTTAACTGAATGGCAAACAGCTTCCCTGACCAACCAGACACATGAGCACAGCAATTAAACATCAAGTGGTTTTTTGTTTGCATTCCACTTACAATTGAAACAAATTAATGCACATCTATGCAAAATATGTACAAGTATATACAGTATATTCCCCTGTGAATAAAAGGAATAATCTTTTTGGTAAATCCTGCATGTTCTTGTAAATTGTACATTTTACCCTAGGTAGAAAAGTATTATTATGTCAAATGAAGTGTAGCTGGAATTGGACCACGTTTTAGCATCACGCAGTACGTATTAATATGACTTTGTGCAATGTACTTGGGTGTGAAATGGGATGCAACGGTCCCATGGGCCGGACATTAAAGCTGTACACACATTCACAAAAATGCACAACTGAAGTGCGCAGCAACGTTGGATCAAACTTTTTAAATAATTGCGATCCTGACTGACCCCTCCCCCCGCGCCCAAAAAAAAAAAAAAAAAAAAACCATCGAATTTCTCCCCGTGTTTGCAGAATTTTGAAAAGCACTGTTTTATCTGGGCTACCCATGCTAATGTGTTTTTACATTTTGTCATTACGCACCAACATGGCAGCAATTAATACTTTAATTTAAAACATGAAACAAATTCTGAAATGCCTACAGGACTACAACATTTAACTAAACTATCTCTGCATAGATGTCACAATGCTTGAGGAATACATCCAATGTGATGAAAGTAAAACATTTCAAAAATTTGGTGCTTAACCTTCAGAACACAGCTGTGTCCTGTATCACCAAGTGAAGAATAAGAATACCGAGTACTTACCACAATGGGCTGCCTTCAAAGATAGTTCTGCATTAACTGGACTAAGCGAGAGAACCAATGTCTTCCATAAGCCTAGGGTTCTTGTTGAGACATTAATTTAGTATGACACGGTGTCTTTTCATTCTTTGCACATGTATGGACTTATAGGTGATTCTCAGGTTAGTCACAGCAGGGGTTTTGCAGCCGCTCAAGGGCCCCACCTGATTGATGTGCTTTAGTTTATCGATGATCTGATGTATCATCGGGTCTCCTCCCTTCACTTTGACTTCCGGATTCACAGCCTGGGCTTTAATCCCACTGCCCACCACTTGAAGAGTGTAGCTGTAGAACAGAGAGGGAGAAAAGGTCAGCACCATTTTTATGTGAAAAGTCTCACAGAAGGTGGAAAAAGTTTTATTTGAAGCCTCCAGCCATCAGCACCTCAGCTCCTTATCTCTGTAGTAAAAGAATCCGACTTTAGTAAATGTCCAGTGGAACAGCAGGACCTGAAATATAGGTTCTAACAGAAGAAAAAAGAGCAAGAAAATGAAGGAATTTATCTCAGGGCAAAGAAGCTTGGCTTAAATAAATACATATGAGCTTTACAATGAGATATGGATGTTAGTATGAACAAGATGTGTAATCTAAGTGACCTTGAACATAGCGAGATTGCTGGTGGCAGTCGCAAAGGTCCAGCACAGCTCAGATGCACAGATAAGATGCACAATTTCATGGGAATTTTGCACAATACCATGCTACAGTTTACAAAGAATGGTGTGGTAAAAACATTGGCTCAGCAGGGAAAGAGAAAACAATACAGAGTGGTTGTGGTGATGTATGTTTCCCCTTGGGTTTGTTTGTTTGTTTGTTTATTTATTTCCTTCCATAGTCTGCACAATTTTTTGCCTATCACGTCTGCCTATCAGTGTCATTGATTTTCAACTTGCAGGGACTGTAGTGGTCCTGTGGGGGGGGGGGGGTTTACTGTCTTTTCAGCACCTCCCCACTCATATTTTCATGGACATGTATGACATTTTGATACATGTATGATACAATTAGAAAGATGAATGAGAAATAATGATTTGTTATTCTGATGATAAAATTTGTGAAAGTTCATTATTGTTGTACTGCATTTGCATTTTCACATATCTAATAAGATATAAAGTTATAATGACTGCATTTAGCGCTGTTTCAATTAGCACTCCAGTTTCTATGCATCCAGTGTATTGCTGTATACCGTTTACCATTATTAGGCATAACTATTTTTTTATGCTGCACATGGCAGTTTTAAAGCTCCATTTATGCAATACATTTATATAATGTACTAATGTCTTCCTATTGGTCTATTCTATTAAGTGCAGTCCAGTACTAGCATTAAGCAAGGTATTATTTTATATATATAAAATATATATATATGTATGTGTGTGTGTGTGTGTGTGTGTGTGTGTGTGTGTGTGTGTGTGTGGTGAGGGATTATTTTTAAAAGACTTCCAGCCACTTTGCATGAACTCTGTTTCAGGAGGAACAGATATACCTCCAGCTATCTATTTGCCTACCACTTCACTGACCTTGGCAGCATGGCGTAAAGGGAGAACATGGAAAAGTTCTGAGAACATCCATTCAGTACCATCTTTCATTTAAATCGATACATGACTTTGGTGAAAAACCATAAGTTTAAAAAAACATAAATAAGATGCATTTTGATGCAACAAAAACATTTCAAAATGTGGGCAACTAGACATTTGTATGGTTTTTCTGACAATTTCAGCTAGGAACATTTTCCTCAAAGCTTTATTCAAGAGGCTTGAGATCAAGGTTAACTTTAAATTGTTATCAGCACAACAATACATATTAATTTAAAAAAAAAAAAATCTAATTCTTATCTGTGTTACATTAAAGATATTTTGCAAAGCACTTCCCATTAGCGAGGCTCACATGCACAGTCAGGATTTGATTCCAGCATTATGTGGCATCAGTGTGCCTGAGTTCACTCTTTAGATGGGCAGAACCTGTAAGTTAAAGACAAAAGCTGGAGAAGCTTAGCAGAGCCCGGCTTGTGGGGCGGATTCTTGCCTGCTTTGATTTCTCTTTAAGACTTTAATCACAACTGAGGCCTTCTGCTGTCTGTAACTTTGGCACATTGTCTTTTTATAACACCTTTATAATGCTTTAATAATGTTCTCCGGCTAGAAGGTGCAACAAGGGACTCCGGCACACTTCAGAGGAAATATACCCAGGTTCCTCAGTGCAGTCCCTTGGTTGTATTTCCACTGCGTTTATTAATGTGCATGGGAAACAGAGTGATATCTCCAAAGCAAGGTGATTTGAAGCTGACAGTATTTCCATCCGGCCCTCGTGACTATTTTTTGTATTGAGAAAATAGACTGAGAAAAAAATTATTTTGGGCACTCCTTAATAATACATACTGCAAAAAAAGATATCCTCCTGTAGTTACCTTTGTCGTAATTCAATATTAGTTGAATAATGCCAGATACCCCCGTATGAAATTACCACCTAAAATGTATACTATTGCTTTACAGGAATGAGCTTTTATATAAGCTGCACTGAAAAATAATTTACTTTGCATTATTTTAATTGTAGCGATGCTTTTTTTTATATAAATACAGTAATATTTAAAACTAAAAAAATGAAAAGCAATTTAATTTAAAAAATGCACTGCATTAAAGTCGTTCTCCATCTATTCATACATCCTTAGCTACTGTACTGTGTATCTAGTTAGGTTATAAAGGCAATGGTTAACTTTGGATAGGCATGCTGGTCCATCACAGGGCAATGACACAAATCACTGTGTCTTTGGCATGTAGTGAAAGCACGTGTGAACACGGAGACAACATGCAGACTCCACACTTAAAGGGCTCAAGGCATTTTTCATCCCTTACCCCTGCTGCGGCAACATTATCTACTAAACACCCTGCAAAATTCCAGAATTTAATGACAGTTTCAGCTGTTTAATGAACTGCACACAGGCTGGCAGCGACTTGCTGTTATTACTACTAACCGTAATGGACACATATATTCAAGGCATCTTGCAAAATGAGACGAAGATTACATTATTGATTTACCTGCTTGTACAGCAGGGTAATATTACTAGTGCAACTGAGGGTTAACATCTCGACCAAAGATGCTACAGCAAGGACTTTCATATTACAAAGCTTCAGCCCTAATGATGATGCTAGCAGTGATTCATCACAAACAACAGAACTGTATAATTACGCCTTTAATTGCAACCGGTTTTCCTGAACGCTAACGCACTGACAGTGCAAAAACAGCGCCATTCACGAGAGCAAATAGGACCGACACATCCAACAGGTAAGCACAGTTTCTAATGTGCACCGAAGGACATTAATGTATCATAGGACCTCCAACGTAGACCGGCCATGATTCATTTTCACTACTGCGGTCCGGCAGGACAGTCGAGATGTATCGCACACCTCTGAACGAAATGGTTACCACCTTCAGCCGCTATACAAGAGCACGATATGTCTGAATTCATTTCAAACAAGGGCATGGGTGTTATTAAACTGTTTCAGAGCTCATATCTCTGATTGCTTTATGCTTAATTAAGCCATCCATCTACATGCTACATATTAACATGGAGACACGCCACATCATCTAGAGGGACACGGAAAGGGGGTCAGGTAATAACTCCTATGACTAACGCATTTCCTAGGCCGAGAGCAGTATGATTCATCATTATGCAATAATAACCTTGCCATCTGTGCTCAATTTCTTTTTCCTTTGCTACAAACAGAAGCGGAATTCATCATGTCACTGTACAAACTGCCTCGGCCTAATCGCTGTCACCAATGAGCAGCAGCGTACAGCGGAGCGGGGCTTTCAATAAGCGCAATAAATGTCGGTGACACTGAGAAACAATGAAGAAGCAAAGCCTTCAGAGATACCCAAAACTTTTAAAAGTCAGATGTAAGACATTCAATAGCACCGCGAAAAGGACACTCATTGCAAAAATTATTACGCACGCACATACGCACACGTGTCATTAGCATAATGGATGAATGAGGATGAATTTATAGATCTCTAACCTGATTTTTCAAAGAGGTCAAAAAAAGACTATTCAACTGCTTGTGCTATGCTTTAAATCACAGCAACAGCGGACATAGCCCTTTTAAAGCCTAGGGGCACAAGTAGAGGACAGAACATTCTGGAGGCTCTCTGTGTGTTGCTTCCTAGTGTTGACAATATGTTGATGGCACTTGACAACAACATTCCTTTCCATTGAACATTTTGTAATTTTCTGTTTTTCATTTTGTTTCTGTGACACTGACTTGCATTTCCAATGAGCAACAGGTCAAACGTTCATCTATTTTCCATCTCTCTTAACCAGCTGAAACCAATCAATGGTATTTGGCAAAAATACCACAGCAAAAGAATGCATATCTTTAAGTATCATAGGATTCCAAGAAGGTTACTGTATTTGATCGCTTTAAAATGACATTAATAACAGAACAGCTAATGCTTTCTCTGTGTTCTGCGGCAATGCCTAGTTGACCAACAGAGCAGATTTTCATCACAAACCCAACACTTTGCAATGCATAAAGACCTACATAATCACACAGAAGCCTCTATTTATCTACTCTGTGGAGATTTACTGGAGCCATTATTCAATATGTCTGTAATGAGCTATTACACATAAATTATTGCCATTTTTATGCCAGCAATTTTAAATGAGTCAGGTTACAGAAGAATGTAAAATATAAGGGAGCATTCATTGTGCAATGAAAAGAAAAGAAAAAAAAAAAACCTAAATTGAAATTTTACCCTCAACACAATTTCCTATATAGCAATTAGAGGTTCGCATTCAGTGACAGTTTTCAGCAACTGTACAAAATGGGACTCGTGACTGGTTCAAACCCTGCTGTTGATAATATAATTTCACCAACCCACCGCCGCTCTGATCAGCAAGCAACCGTCTTTTTCCCTTTCCACACTATTGGATAAAGTGTGAATAAAGTGCAATTTCACCAATCCTAAATAGCCTGAAAGTAATGAAAATATTATGCATGTCATTTATGTGCTCTGCATGATTGATTCTTAGGCAGGGCATAATGGAGCGTTACCATGCTGAATGCATTCATACAGAGTAAAAAGGAGGGAAAGTTCAGCAAGTAAATCTAGAGGAGTCCTTTCCTTAACGAAAATGCAAAGCAAATGTGACTTAAGGTGCACGGTGAGGGTCACTGGGCAAGATGCAGCGCAGCGAGAAACACAAAGACTGTAACCCTTCGCTAAGCTGAATTCCAGCGTCATTTTGAATGGCGAAGAAGAAATAAAATAAATTAAGGACTGTTCTGTACTGACTCACAGAGCCATTTGGGGTAGCTCTGAGGTTGATAAAACACGGAGAAAAGAGGAGGTAGCAGAAAAAGCGAAGCTTTGACATGGCCTAGCTTGTCATACTGGTGGGAACGTGTCGTCGCCCCCCCGATGGACAACGATAACGGGTGTCAGGAGCGCAGCACAAGGGGCGCACTGACAGTGTGCCACCCGTATGCTCTCCACACCAGCTTCCATTTCAACATCAAAGAGGCAACGGGACCTAGCGCATGCGGTACAGCCTGCTCCGGCAAAATCTATATCTTGCTAGGGGGGCACTGCTACCACCACAGAGGAATGGTATAAAAAAAATTTAAAGGGGTGTTGTTTAAAAACATTCGAGCCTGCAGCAAACTTGCTACCCCAGACCAAAACTGCCAAAATTTCACCACTGTAGTTTTCCATCAGATGAAGAGCTGAAGAGAATTAACTCCCCCGTAAAGGTATCCCCATTCCACAGAATGGCATGACGGTAGATGAGTCCACAAATTTTTATTCATGTCTTTCAACCATACAGATACAGTGCTGTGGAAAAAAGGTTTGGTTTTGCAGTTCTCTCTATTTTTGTTGCTTTTAGACATTAAATTTGATAACTTTGTCAGTTCTGCTAGTATGTAGGCTGAGAGGAAAAACAGGACAGTGACTTTGCTTTTCAAGCCATTTTCTAGGTGTGACAGATAATGAAATGTACAATTTTAGGAGTGAAAAACTAATTGCCGCTTCACAATGGTTGTGCCACCTTTAGGTGAAATGACTGCAACTAAACACTTTCCAGGATCTCCTATCCCTATGGAGGAACTTTGACCCAAACTTCTAAGCAGAACTGCATTACCTGTGCGTTCGTTTCACTATAACACTTTACTTTTTCCTAGCACTGAATGCTATAAAGGTTAGGAATTTACAAGAAACCTCTTGTTAGTAACAGTCAAAAGTGAATTGCATCAAGATGCAAATTTGAGTTTTTTTTAGTATAACAACAATGTGAACTTTAGTTAACTTTTGTTCTGAACAGGAAAAATCTCAGGAACAAGACTTGCTTTGAATCTTAACCAGAAAGCTAATAAGTGAAACAGATTGTAATGTTGACACTGAGCATGATGGGAAATTCTAATATACAAGCAGCAACCAAAAAACACGACACATTATCCCTACCAAATTGCTGCACACAAATGGAAGTGTCTCATGTCAGATCACTAAACACCCAGTAAAATAAACACACTAAGGTTCAGGGGCCAAGGAGGAGTTGACAAGAACTGCTGTTTAATAAAGCGCTGGAAACAGAAGCATTTTTGCAGCAGTTCATACAAATTCTATCTGTACACCCGCTCAACCTGAGCTACAGATACATTCTAAGAAAGGCATTGTGAGCATTTGCTCATATACAGCACAAAGAGAAGGGCAGGCAAACCGCAGGGCTGCACAGCACCACCTCCAAATCAATCCTTTAACATCAGAAGAATGGTTTCGCCACAGCTAATGGGCAGACGTTATGCAGAATTTGACTGGGTCTGCATGGGAAGGTGCATGGGAATGACAGGGTGGAACTTATTTGGCCACTGGAGGGGTTTCAGGACACCGAGGGCATAGAATTAAAGGTCAAATTAAGAACCGGACCTGGTGTGTTAAGTGCAGCCATTGGGCTCTTGCTGACACCAGAACACAGCCCCGCGGCACCACAAATTAAACTATAGCCGCCGGCTCTTTACTGGTGGAACATCTATGGTGTCATGCAAGCAAACCAACTGGCATATGAATATGGAATGGAAAAGCAAATTCAGATTTTTCCACTGGGATTACCAAGAACATCAGAACTCTGCATTCAGGCTATGCAGAACTGCTGCACATACTGTGCTGAATCTCTCGCATTGTCAGCACTAAATAAAGACGCAGCCCTGATCAGTTCATACCAAAGGTGTTTGTTCAGAGAAGTTTCTCCAGAATGCCTCTTTATTTGATTAACCACAGAAAGTTTGTGCGAATTATGTTTTGTCAGTGGAAAAATTAAGAAAAGAGTACATTTATTCACAAAAGGAGCCAGTCTCCTGCCCCAACACATTCATCAAACATAAGGGAAATGAAAGGTAGTTGAGTCTGTAATCCTACAAAATTCAGGCCAGCAAGAACTTTTTCTAATGAATTGCCGAACACTGTGATGCGGATACCCCAGACACTGGATGAGGAACAAAATTGAACCACAATGGGAGAAATGAGCCATCTTTTTCCACCGCATACAATACAGATTTGACAAAGCAGAAAAAGATTAATCACGCATATCCATCAGTCTGTTTGTGCAAAATTGTTTGTGCCTCCGAGGACAGAATAAGGAGAAATATTACCATGAGTAAATATAGAAGTAATTGAAAAATTGAATTTTATTCAATGCAATGCAATGTTCCCCCTCTCGAAAAAAAAAAAAAAAAAAAAAACCTCAAGGACTAGGTTCACTAAAACCAGCTGCTCTAAATCAATCGAGGAATGCAAATACAGTAAACTGAATATGAACAAATCTGAAGTCACAACACAGCTTACAACTTTTTCATGAGTCTGTTTGCAAGTTGCTTTTATCACCAGGTCGTAATAAGTAAATACTATTATATACTATTAAATGAACACAACTGACCAATTAATGCCATAATCATGTGCCGTTTCCATCATAGATGGTTGAAGCAAATTGAACGACCCCTGCTAAACACTTCTGTCTGAGTCCATCTTACTGGCATGTATTGGATGGGAACAGAAACGCAGGTTGCTTTCCCTCACAACTGACAGAAAATTTTGAGAACAGGAAGCAAAGTGCAATTAAAAATTAACAAATATTTGTATCCCCACAAATGTATAATTTAACTGCTTGAATTAAGAGAACGCAGTGTTTATACTACATTGCTTTGTTCCCCAAAATCTCAGCTCCACAAACTCAGTGTGAAGATTATTCAAATCAGGTGCAGACAGTTCACCTTCTCTCTTTCTTCATCAGCAAACATAATGACATAAAAGTGCCATTTTCAGCCCTGTTTGAATTTAATACTTTTTGGAATTAAGGCTGTTTGCTCATGTAAACAGACTGCATAACCAGTTCTTCAATTTCTGAGTTTTGCTAACTTTGTGAATGACAAGAATGTAATTGAACATCTGTAGTAAGAAACTGACATGTCCAGTGTTTATTCTAGCAGTTTTTGTGTCTCTTTATTAGTCTATTCAAAACTTTTTGTGGTTTGATTTATTGTTGAAATAGTTACACACCAATATATTCCAAACAATCCCATAAATTTGTGAAATTCATTGTTTCCCCTTCTTCATCCAATTTACAGTACATAATCTGATTATAAAAATGTAGATTGAACTGGATTACATTTTCCTACGGTGATTAAGTCCTGATGGCTGTACAAGAAAATCTTAGTTTTAATAATTTTCAGAATGAATATTCTGAACGGTCAGAATAAAGGTTGGGATGAGAGTGATCAGAGGACAACGGAACTCATTCTGAGATTTAAAAATAAATAAATAAAATAAAATAAAAAAGGTGGTCACTGTTTTGGCAGTAGTACTGGCCTGCTTGTGTAAAAAGTCTTACAGATTGAACGGAGTCAAAAGAGGTGTTGGGCACAGAGCAAAAGGACGATCGGATTACGGCGCCATGCCCTTACATGGGGGAGGGGGGATACAGTTGGAAAGGGCACAGATGTGAGCACATCTGTATATCAGTAAAGCAGAGTGTGGTTTCATTGCTGGATGTCCTACCACAGACAAAGCTGCAATATCCATTGTACTTCAAAACCATCATTCTAAGCCTACTTGGCATTGCACTTTGCATCTTACAATAACACTGCATTCATAAATAATACATTTTATTCATAGAAATAATATACTAAATATGCATGTGCAGTTTCCCACAAATATAAATGCAGGGGTGAACTAAATTTGCCACTTTTCCCTTACATGTTTCCACTAAAATATATAATTTTGAGGTTTAACGTAGTTATTGAATGTCCATGCATTGTAATAGCATTGATGTTATTCATCCCAGTGAAAGTCATTCCCCTTGAGATGCAGCGTGTTTGTGTGAAGGCATTTCCTTTGAAAGCAACAGGGCATCCAAGATACATTCCCAGACTGCACTCCACACCGGAGACACACAAAGCTCTGCAGGAAGCAGCAGCGAGAAGCTTGCTCTTCCACTTCAAGGCACCCTGGGATCAGCGGTCGCTGTCAGCTTCTTACTGTATTCAGGCAACCTGCGACTACAGCACGGTCATACGAGGAAAAGGGAGCAAAGAATGCCTTTTTCACATAATTGGGCTGCTTAATATAGGTACATGTTTGTATGCAATACCCTGTGCCTCATTGTTTTAAGTCTATAAACAACTCCATCCACCCAAAAAGCATAATATTGCACTATGCTTGCCACCAGAGTAATGAGTAATGTTACAGTATGAAAAAAAAAAACTGTAAAAAGAGATGGATGTAGTAAGCTTCCTGCCACTGAGATTGAGACCACGCATATCTGTAAGCGTAATGACATGGCTGTGGTTTGCACATGGCATCTGAATTATTCAAAATTGTACTTCAACCAAATAATTAGCTACTTTATTAAGTGCAGCTGGAGGCTTGGAACAAAAAAAGTTAAAAAAAAAAAAATAAAAAAAACGTAGTCTTGGTCCCCAGGAGGAGATACAGCAAACGCAGTCACATCTCTGTAGACAGATTATTCCCTAGCCTCATAAGCAGGTGAGTTCAAGTGCTTAATTTTATCAATAGAAACGGAGACCTTTTAACAGGAAGAACAGGGGAACATATCACTGGGATTTAAAATCTGCTCATTTATACATGCATTTTTAATCTCCATACAATTGCAACAAAAGGTGTATTAGATTGCCCATATTAATAAAAAAAATCTATTCAGTGCACTGTTTTTTCAGGACAGCCCATTTGGTGGGCTTTTCAATAATCACAATAAAGTGTTAATTGTGGGTTAGCTGGCTGTATATCTTTTTGAAAAAGATACTTTTCCATTATCATCAGTGAATTACAGGCCACTCCAGAGTCCATTTTTAACTCAGGGTTGGTTTTCTGCAACGGCTTAGTTTCCTATTCAGGTAGTCTTACCAAGAGGGTAAACTCATATGTACACCAATCCCTGCCAAGACTTACAGGGTGGAGCATCCTCACTGCAGGCTTCTTTATGCTTCTTCCACCCTGTAGCACAAATCCATCTTTTTCACCTCCTCTTTTTCACCATGAAGACATATGTGCTGACCCTGCCAGGCCGCCGGGGGCCCTCTCTTGGGCCATGTGAGTCAGCTCCTCTGGGCGGATCGCCCCTGGCTGTGCTTTCCTGGGGATAAGCTTCAGACTATCCATTGATCCAGAGTCATGTGTGCCAGGAAGCCATGAGGGAAAAAAAGAAAAGAAAAAAAAAAGAGGGAGAACTTCCCCTGAATGCAATATCACTTCTCGTGAAGAGATATCGCTTTCCATGACTGCTCCAACCAGCTTGGTGCTATGGGGATTTACTAAGCGGACAGGTAAGTCCAGAAAAGGATCACAAGCAATTCATTTCTGCAAAGCATTTATAACTAAAGTCCTCAGATGGACTAGTGCCCCATCCAAAGTGCTCCGCGCCTTAACACTTGTGATTCCTTGCATGGGCTGTGGATCACCACAGTGCTGACTGGATGAGCAGCTGCTTAAAATGGATGGCATGAATGCATTATAAATTCCTTTCTCAAATAGATCCATCCTTGGCCGCCAGAATTTCTGCCCAGCATTTAAGCAGTACAGTGAAACCGAAGGAAAAATAAACTGACATGAAAATTAATGATAAGTGGATAATAATACTCTTGCTCAGCAGAGAGACCTGGGTCCAGGTTAGAAACATTGGGTCAGAGCGTCAAAGAGGTGCATTAATACCAACAGCCCGCCAAAGTGTCAGCCAGGTAAGTTCGTTTTAAATAGGATGCCCCATCTCGATGCGGTTATTACTGTTCTCAATCGCTGCTTGAGATTTTTACAAATTAACTTGAATTTAACTGCATATAATGGTAACCATTTTCTAATAATAAAGTAATTTCTGGTGAAGCAATTCAGGCCAATAACTTTTCACACTGATAAAATGGTAGGCCCCACATCAGGTATCTGGGCAAATAATGCAATCCATCCAGAGCCTTAAACATTATCCCATCTGCTTAACACATAATGCTACAGTTTTTCAGATGTATGCATACCTACAGAGAGATATAAACCCTGATGTTATTTTTCTACAAATAAAATAGAAAATTCCCAAAACCTAGGCATTTACCTCTGTCATCCAAACTTAAGCTGTAGATGCCTACAAACCAAGCTGATCAACACTTACTTTTAAAACCACCATAATAATCATGCGCGACTTGAACTAATTTAGCAATATTTTTCTATGCTGATGTGCTAATCATAAATTTGGGGGAAAGACAAGCTCTTAACATCACGAGAGTCAATTTTCTTTAATATTTTTAATCTTATCCTTGCTTTAGTTTGCATCACACTTAGTAGAACTCAGCCTGGCATCAATCTTTCCATAATCCATTAGAACTTTAGCTGTGGTAGTCGGTGTCTTTAAGGTTCATTAGTTTATTTTCCTTAAAAAAAAATATTACAGCTTAATGCGCCCAAGATGAAATATGAAGTGAAGACTCCTTATTCAACCAATTCCAATGTATAGAACATCACATTTATGAATCATTTAGAACAACTTTTACTTCAATAGTAGCTTTTGTTGGCTATTTTTTTTTTTTAAGTAAGACAGCTAAAAGAGGCCAGAAGTCACATAACAGCATAGATCATCGCAGAAGAACGTGTTTATCCAACGTTTCCAAACCTTTCTTTCAACATCATTGCATTAGGGCTGAGCCTACAATGGTTCCCCTAGGCAGGAATTGTAAATTTCATATTTGATCTGCTCATGACCTTGCAGTGGAACAGTTCTATCCCCAAATAATGAAAATCATATAACCTCAAAAATCAGAACCTGGTAAATTCAAGGCATCTGATTAGATGTTCTTGGCTGGATAAAGGCAGCTCATACAGCAACTTAAAATACTTGGTGGCTTCAGCTGGAAAATAAAACTCCATGTCAGCGATCACCTTAAAAAGGTGATTCAGTGTCATCAGAGCTACAAAGAGCCACAACACCTTTACTGGAGTGTTTACTCAGTGTACAAATATCTGTGGATTGTGTGGTGGTCCAACTGCATTTCACACATCACATTTCAAACCAACATTGTACTCTTTAGAAAAATAATACTAAATATAAAAAAAAAATACTAAGCAAAATATTTAGACACACAAATAAAAATTATATTCATGCTGTATGCATTTCTCTACAATCACAGTTGTAAATTATTTTTTATTTATTTATTTATTTATTATTATTATTTTTTTTTTTTTACCTTTCCCCAAAACAACTTGCAGTGTTAAACCAGGTCTACCAAGAAACACTGATCTGCTTCTGAGAAAAGTCACTGTCAAACACATGAGGAGAAAAGGTCTGAAGATCAAACATGAGGTGTACAAATAACTTAAACTTAAAATAAGAATAATATCCCAAAAGTCTCCTTAGCAGCAGGTCTATTTTGATCGATGTGAATAGGACGGTAATAGAAAGCAAGTAAAATAAGTAACTAACCTCTGGGCACAGTTACCCAGTGCTAGAGGGGCCGTGCCCTACCCCACCACAGAGTCCTATGTGGAGCCCTGGGGAGAGCACAGGCCAGGCCTGTATGCCCAGCGGCGCAGTAATACCTCCTGCACACCGGGGTAAACGAGGACTGCCGAAAGCAATGAGTTAGACAGGCAGAAATGCGTGTTCGTGTCCATGTTCGCTCTCCAGATCCCAACGATTCATCTTAACTGTCAGGTAAAGGGCAGCACTAGAGAAGGTGAACCTCTTCTAAATAGGTCAGTCCTGTCACCATGGATACAGCCATTTATGTATTATTATTTACTTGCTTATATGATGCCCCATGTAAGTTTTTCTTTTTCCTAAACCAGGTTTAAAATGTGACTCAAACCAGGATTTTTTTTTTTTTAAGCAAAGAAGGGCAAATAAGGCTGGCTGTCATATTCATAATGGCCACGTTGGTCCTTCAACATACGAATTTGTGGCCACAGTGCGAGCTGGTTACTCCCTACATGACGGCCAGAACACTACGCTGCCCAGCATGCCATTTCTCAACTCAGCACAAATCCAACCAGCCCGATGAGTAAAACCCAGTTTTATTAACTGCATTCAAATTAGAACGCCATCTCTGTAGAGATATTTCAGCAGTTACTGCCTCAGTTTCTGCCTTTTTGAAATGGAAATCATGAAAGAAATTTGTGCAAATTTTTCCCTAATTTTTTTCCTAATTTTTCCTATGAGATCAAGTGATTTATAAATGCTCCTATGTTTCTTCTCATACAACAATGAGAACATAGAAAAAAGTAATATTGCACAAAATGTTTAAACTCTCCGATATATATAAAAAAGTTTTCAAAAAGTTATTAAAAAAAATCTGAAAACAAGAGGATACTCCAGGTTATAGCCAACAGTTTCAAGTGCATAGACTGATGCTTGCTTATTCAAGTGAAATTACCTCTGTTCACCTGATGAATTTGTTCATTAGAGATTCTTTGCACGCCACCCCCCAAATATCCAGTGACATTTTCATAACCCTAAAATATGCGGGATGCAGGTTTCCCTGGGAATACAGGAAAATGGCAGACAGGAATCCCATTCACATGCACTTTCCTGGTTTCAGTCAAAACAAGACAAACATTATTCAAATATTCCAAAAAAAATGGCTGCATTACAGCTAGAAAAACCCAAGAGAAATGGCCAGCTATTGACAGCTGAATCCATAAATGCTTGAACATACAGAGAAAAACTTACAGAGAAAAGGTTTTTGTGCAGCTGTAAATTGGTAAAATAAAAGTGTCACTGGATTGATTTTTCTGCATGCAGTACATTAGATTTTTTTTTTTTTTACTGTCGATCAGATTATTAAAACACATCAATCTTAAAAAAAAGAGCAGATGAAAACTTATAAAAAGTGGTTGAACTTTACTTACCGTATTTCTAATCACTGAATAATGTACGTGTTTAACTTTGCTTAGTTGCATTTTTAAGCAAAGTACAAACTGAAAAGGTTTAGTATTGCCAACAGAGAGTAAGAGAACCTGTCAGATACCATGGAATGAAAATTCCTATAAATAAGTATCGAAGGAGGTGATAAATTAAGGCTCACTTGAAGAATCGGGATATAACCCCCATGAGTATAATGTAACAAACTTTAAGAAAAACTTAAAAAGTGAACATTCTTGCACTAATCATTCAAGCATTACTCAGTGTAGTAATTTATTATATTAAATTACTGATGTTTTTCACCACCGATTTTGAACACAGACAGCCTCAAATTACACCTCAACACAGAGAGGTCAGCATTTTCAGCAAACACAGAACCTATCATAGCCCCCCTTCTTTCCGCAATGAGTGCTGTCATCGCACATCTTCTGTCTTCCCCATTCATAATTCCCCAAATTTCCTCAGGCCCAATTTTGCACAGCTGCTTGAAACTTGTATAAATGTAGCAGTTTGGGGTTGTACACATTTCACATGGCAGACCTAACATTCAGAAAGGTCAGACGCTGAGCCATTACTGCAGTAAAGTCCCAACTGGCTGCTGGGCCAATTTCCAGATGTTAGACATTTGATTTTGGTGCACAGTGGGACAAAGACACGGAGTGCAACCAGGCACCGGCAGCTTCTATTCATATAGTGAGGAGCCTATAGGGAAGGGGAGGACTGCCTACACCATAGCAACTGGGACTCATGAGCACAACCCAAAATGCAATATTGTTCAGCGCTTCACATGAGGAAATGAATTTGGCTTTGCTTTTAGCTCTGCTGTGTTGCACTCCCCTCCTAGGCCTCAGCCTTTTTGTTTTGATTTTTTATTTATTTATTTATTTATTTATTTTAAGAGACGGGTCTGTTTAAGCTTCAGTTGCAGTGTAGCTGTTGGATTGGCCGACATGAGTTAATCTCCCTCCACATCCTCGCAGGTAATCGATTCCGCGCGGTCACCTGTGGCTCCATTTCCCCGAGCGTGACAGGTTCTGGATGCACACGGATCAGCGGGGAGCGGAGCACAGGTGCAGCGGCTTAAGCAAGACGGCTAACTACTTTCATGCAGCGATCACGACCCCCCGAGAATTAAAAGCTAACAAGAGCTCTCGGCTACAGGCTCCCGCTGAAGGCAATTTAAACAAATTCCCGGTTGACATGCATTTGTTTTCATCCACGCTGCTTACATATAGCAACCCCTGGCTGCATGACATGTTTGTCAAGGTGAGGATAAACATCTTACCTCTGAAATGTGCCATTTCCATCAGAACACATGCTTTTACAGCAAGATCAAATTCTTACAAAGCTAAAATGCTAAATATCTCAGACTTTCTCTTTGCACTCCCATAACAGCGGTTTCTGTTCCTTGCTTTAAAAAGAATAACAAAAGCAGCAATTTATCATCAGTTTGTTATAATCACTCATTTATTCCTACCTACAGGAGTATGTCAACAAATATCAATATAGCATATTTAAGCTTTTTGCAGATACTTTTTGATTTTCCCCAAAGACTCTTACATTGTAAAATATTTTTTAACAACTCTGGCGAGTTTAAAACAAAGTTCATGTAAAAAGCATCTTTGCAAAACTACAGTATAAAGAAAAAATAATTGTTGAATAACTTTTCAGGTATCAAGAAAATGGTGCAAAAAAGACTACAGATAGATAGATAGATAGATAGATAGATAGATAGATAGATAGATAGATAGAAATCAGTAGTGGCGCCAAGCATGTTGACCGCTGTGCTGCATGTACTGAATGCAGACAGCTCTCCCTACTGGCTGAAAACACACATTTTCTTCACTGCTTTCTTGAAATTCAACTCCATACAGCATCTCCCACTGAGACGCACGTCTGGCATCAGCACAGACTCCCTGGGGATTAAATCAGGATTAACTGGTTGGAAAAGCTGTGGAACTTGCGGTATGGAGCACAAACACTTGCACTTGTTGTAATAAATGACTTCATTAAAAACAGAAGACTATTAAGCTCCTAATATTCACCTGGGTCCTTTAAAATGCGACACTGTGGTGACTAACCCATTTCTGGCAATAATTTTGGCCTCTCTAACTGCATACATTGATATTCTCCTGTATGCCTCCCTAAGGCCGGATCCTGGAGGAAATACGGTGAACCAAACAGCCTCTTGTGAGGAGACATAATGATCATAAGGAGAAATGAACACAAACACAAACATGGCTCAGCAGACGCCCATACATGCATCGATTATAAATAACTGGTTGTCCACTGTGGGGCCACCATGGTCTGAAGCCTGTCCTGGAAATGGAGCAGGAAGCAGACTATATGCTGGATGGGATGCACCAGCACAACACACCGTGCCACACAGGCTCATCTGTAGTCAACAAACTCCTATAACTGCATCACTTGGGTAAAGACCAAAATGACCCCAGCCCTGGACTTTTGGGTGCATGTGTCCTCTGTTACAGAAACGGATGACGCATGCCTCCTCCCCCAGTCGAACCCTGATCATCCTTGCACACAGCCCTTTAATTACGTCTAATCAGCAAAGGACAGAGACGCGTACGTCTCCAACGGAGATGCGGGGGCTGCCGACGCAGCCGATGATGCGTACATCTCATCAGAGGACCCGTTTACGGCACCGCATTGGCCTCTCAGACAGGGCCCGATAATCACATGTGACACCGCCAGAGGGACAGGGCACCCAGCGGGCCTGTGGCCTCATGGGAAGTCATTTGATGGTTGATTTGGTCTCATTACCCTCATCACAGGGAATGGGCTCCATGACTTGTACCGTTTTGCAGATTTTTCCTCCCTTTCCCACCATCTATTATGCAAAGGACACGGCTCGTTGAACATAATTCATGTAGAACTCTCTGTGGAAGTGATGCTGCTCCTATCACACGGCGATTCAAGGTAATTACTCAAAGTCACAAGACGACCACTAATAAGGTTATTTGTCTTTCGTTCTTCTGATTGCTGGAGGTGAAACAACATTTTGTGACACAGCGTTGTAATTTACAGCCGAACGCCACCCAGTTACAAGGACACGCATCTGTTGGCCCCCGTGGTACCGATTCCACCAGTTGGACCATTGGGCACTTAAACCAACCACATTAGACTGGTTTCTTGTGCCTCGTGTTACAAACATATGTTATACATTCATGAAAATAAAACCATTGTGATTATTTGCTTTTTGCATTTTCTTTATTTGCTCACTCACCCATTATCACATTGTCATTGTTCTCGCAGGATTGTGATAGTTAATTCCAAAAAAAAAAAAAAAATACATGTTCATTTGTGAGGGAACTTTAGAGGCACCAACTTATCTGAAACACATGTCTTTGGACTGTGGAAGAAAACCAGAGCATCCAGAGGAAACAAACTTAAACATGGGGAGAATAGCGCCACTATCCTGGTATGAACCTTAAGTCCAAACTCAGAACCCAGGAGCAGTGAGGCATCAGCACTACCTGCTATGCCACAGGCCTCCAGACATTTTCACAAAAAGGATGGACGCAACCAACCAGACAAAAGTTTGCTCTTAAAGATGGGGTCATTTTAAAGACCTTCATAGCATTGTGGGCAGTGGATTCAGATGATGTTTCCTAAAAATCTACACTTCATTTTTGACAGTGTACAACGGCGACTCCATCTAAACCTGTCCGCGTAAAGCTGTGAAGATGATAAAATGAACATCTTGATGAGAAATAACCGTGCGGAAAAGCCGAGCTCACAGATTTGTGCCGTGATCTGTGGCCGCAGCCAATTAATCCTGTGTAACCAGACTCAGATCTGGAAAGTTCATCTTGTCTCCAGTCTTCAGAGTGCAGTTAAAAGCTGCAATTATAAGTCAGAATGAGAGTCGTGTTCGGGTTCAGATCACCGTTAAAAGCTGGAGGACGGCCATGTTGCAGTGCAAACTGAAAGGATATCAAATACTACAGAGTTGCACATGTTTAAATTTCAAACTATTGTGAACAATATCAAAAATGTAAAATGTTGTGCATGAAGTTTCAATATAAGTTTTAAAAAAGCCTCAAATCTCCTTATTGTTTTTTTTTATAATTTTATTTTTTTTCTCACTCGTTCTATGAAGCCTTAACCGTTCGCATTATTTTTCACACCAGTGTCCTCAGGACGACTCCTACTTATACAAGCACTTTTAAGCCATAAAAGCTTCATAAATCATTTTGACACTAACTTTTTAAACTTAAAAGAACCTTTTCTTTATTTATAGTGTATTAGATTTTGCATTTTAATGCTTCAAACTTGAAAGATTTTGTATGAATACTCTCTCTGGTCCTATTCCAATTGTAATGTAAAAATTTAATCTGATATCTAACAGCCAGATAATAAAACCTCTGCATATTAGTATGCAATTTGAAAGCACATTCACATACATTATAATACACTAATCTTAAACCCTGTGTGACAACCAATTATTTACTCTTTCTCTACCTATCAATTTTAATGAGTTTAAAACATGATCTGTCCTTCCTTTTGTCCAGCTTACATTAGAGTGGTGTGCTAATTCACATATTTTCACACCACAAACATATGAAAATGTGCCAAAACCATGTATTTGTACAGATTTAATGGCACAAAACAATAAACAAACCTTTGGCTGAATGCAAGCAAGGAATACTGCTGGTCTGTACGCAAAGGATCTCAGTCTTAGCCCTGAAGTGGAACAGTCCTGCTGTCCCTCAGAACTGCTGAATCCTTGCCAGCATTTAAGATGCTCTCCAAAACTCATGTTTTCCTGACCCATTTATCTTCTAAGGTCACAAAAGCTTCCATCCTTCACCACCCATTACTTTTATCTAAATATTTTCTACTTGTACATCACTGGTATACCATAGCTACTCGAATATGTATGTAAAGAAAGCAGTGAAACAAAACAAGCTGTGCTTTACAAATTTTCTGAATACATTTAAGATCTCTGTGGGGCATAGTTTTGTTTAACCTGAACTGTACATAACTTTAAGGAAAAGCATCTGCCTAAATATACCTTACATATACCTGACACTTCCCATTACTGGAACTCTGGTGTCTCCAACCCTACAGAAGCAGCAATATCCAGTAGATCTCACACTTTAAGTGACTTTGTAAGTTCTGGAACAGTCTAAGATGAATCATCTTCTGCTTGACACCTGGAAAACCTCTGGCCAGTTATTTTACTCTGCAAAGCATAACAGCTTCAGTGGCACAGCTGGACATACACTGGGGTTCCAAAAATGACTCAGACATTAACATCTGATGAATCACTCCTGGATTTGGGCAACGTTTACATGCTTATACACCTCATAAGTTTTGTATAGACATGGGCAATACTTTACATCATTATGTAAACGTGTGCATCGTTGTGCTCAATTGTGCATTTTTGCATGTTTTTTTGTGCATTGTTTTCGCCAGTGCTGGTGTTCTTTCAAATGATGTATGATTTTCTAAAAAAACTAATTTACTTTAGGACACTCAAACAATGCACTATCATAGTGTCATACATTACACAATTATCTAATCGTCTAATCACGATTATACTTCATAAAGCAGATAAACCAATATTAAGATATCCAAAGGCCTACATGTTTATAGAATCGTTTGCTTAATCATTTATCATAACATGTTTTTAATAACTGCTGGCAAGTGAATTTATGCCCGACTCTTATGAAAAAGGATAATCCATCTAGATTATGACAAAACATATTTTGTTTGCAGTTGAATGTCAGCATGCATTTTCCAGAAGCCTCCACTAGGGTGAAGCAAAGACTCTAAAAGCAACTATACAAGAGGCCATCAGTTATTTTTTATTAGTTATGAGATAGACTTCCCTGTCAAGATAGCCAGTGAACAACAAACTATTTTAAAAGGCTTTGTATCACAGAGGCTCTGCAGAGATGACAGCAGACAGTCAGGAGAAAAGGCCAAACAGCAGCAGCATAGCAATCAGTTACCTAGTTTCTTATGCAAAATTATAGCGTTGATTTCAGGGCTGCAGTAGAGGAACAGAAGAGATGGTGGGATCTGCAAGATGTGATCAAACAGCAGAGAGACCCCCCCGTGAGCCACTGCACAGGCTGTTCTGCAGACATCACGTTGAGTGTACAGACACTAAAGAAGGTTATTTAAAACCAGTATGAACCTCGACAACTGTAATTCTTTTTACGCAAGTTTAACGGGGTGGACAAAAAGTGAAGGCCTTGAGGTAAAGCTTCTGTGAACATAACTCCAGACCTCGATGGCAATAAATACATTAGCTTTCAGATAATTTTTAAAGTGTAAAAGTGCCAGTACTCATAGTACATGCTACTGGGCATAATGGCAAAACAGTAAAGCAGTGTTTTGCTGGGACAGCAGCTCAGCCAGAAAACCTGATCAGCTGGGAGCAGAAGAGAGCACTGGGGTCTGAGAAGCACTGGTGTGCAAGAAAAAGTACCAGTATTGCATAAGGGAAAAATATAGGTGACAGTACTGAGTACCTCTGATTACCAGCCCACTAAAACACTGCCTTGCAATCACCTTTACCACCGCCTGCAGTGGGCAGCAATGAGTTCCTGAAGACACCAAAACAGGTGCAGCTATAAAATGAAATGCACGACAGCGCCTTATCTGTGTGGCTGTGGATGGGGAGATGGAGATACATCTGGTCGTACCTCTTGACAACATCCGCTCCATTCCAGCACGACATCCCGTCTGCAGATGCCAGCTCGCTCACACACAGTCGGTCAGCCAGGCCTCCGTAAAACGTTCGGTAGAGACGGAGGCTTCCGATGAACTCCCTGAAAGCCCCAGGAACAAAGAGACAAAAAAACTAAACAATGTATAATGTACATTGTACAATGATGCATTCCTCTCAATACCTTCCACCCACAATGTAAGGTGTATTTTGGCTCATTAGATATTAATGAGAAGTTATTTTACTTTTCACATAGTTTCTACATATTTTGCAACTGTAATACAGTAGTACACTGCGTGGCCAAAAGTGTATGAACACCTGAGCATCACACCCATATGTGCTGGTTGAACATCCCATTCCAGAGTTGTTCCCACCTTTGCTGCTACAACAGCCTCCACTCTTCTGGAAAGGCGTTCCACTAGATTTTGGAGCATGGCTGTGGGAGTTTGTGCCCATTTGGCCACAAGAGTATCACTAAGGTCGGTTTGAGAAGGCCTGGCTTGCAGATGGGGTTCCAATTCATCCCAAAAGTGTTCAGCAGGGTTGAGGTTAGGTTCACTCAAGTTCTTACTGCTTCCACACCAACCTGGGCAAACCATGTGTTTATAGAACTTGCTTTGTGCATGGGGGGGGGGGGGCACAGTCATGCTGGAGCAGGAAAGGATGTTTTTCTCCAAACTGTGGCCACAAAGCTGGAAGCATACAATTGTCTAAAATGTGTTTGTATGCTGCATGAGTGCGAGTGAAACAGCTCAGCCATTAGAAGGGGGGGGGGGGGTTCCACATACTTTTTAATGTATTATAAATAAGATGTCTGAGGGAAAAAACATGGACATTTGATGCTTTCCATCTACTTGTTCTCAATCTGGAAGCGGTAAATTCAGCAATTGTCACACATTTGTTCACTGGTACTCCAAATATTCACTTTCGGGAGGGGGGGGGGACTATATGTAATTCCTTTTATATTAAACTCTTCATGCAATTGCCCCCTCTACATTTTTTTTTTTTTTACATTAAATTTGAGGCAGATAATTTGACAGGTCTGGTTTTAGATTAATAGCATTCCAGAGAGGAAGTATGGTACCTTTTAATGCAATTTCCATGGTGCAAAAGATAATGAAACATGCTGTCATATATGATAAAATTTTATTATCACTCCAAGTTTAATTAACCTAATAAAGTTATTAATTACAGTAACTGGTTTGAATGCAACCAGGCCCAGTTTGGACCAGCCCTATCCAATATAGCAAACAGAGCAGCTAAAAACCTCTGAAATGGATTAAATCAGTTGTCTAAGCCAGTAGAACTAATGCAAGGTTACCGGTTTATTGCCATATTAGTTCAATGTCACTAAAGTCAAGCATCGTTCTGTTTGAAAAAGGAAAGCATCACAGTTTTGTTGTTTTTGTTTGTAAAATAGAAATATATTTGTGTAAAATTCTCCTGTGATGTGTAATGGGGTGTGACTTGTAGTATTGAACCCTCCATTGTTAGAGCATCCCGTGACTGTCCATGTAAGGTGAGCAACGCACTACCATAGGTGCTGGTGTGGGGTGTCTGAAGTGTGTGTGTCATGGATAACCCACAACTGCTATAATAATTACAGCCATCACCTGTAGAACACAGGTTTGAATCCCACCTGCTTGCCACAGTGCACCCCTAAGTTACTGCCCCAGCTGCTTAAGTGGTGTAAATTTAAAGTAGCAACAACAAACTGCTTGGGGGGGGGGCTCAGCTAAACTAGTAAATAGGATTAATAATAAACTACTATAGGATTGATTGCTATCAGTTTTGGTTACTTTTAGGTCTGGCAAAAGATCCAGCTGTGCTTTTAGGCGGCCTTATGTATTGCCTGTTTCTAATAAGGTTGGTTATATCATAAGGATAATTGATGCTCATACACAAACCTAATAAAAGTTGTTTCATGTATAACTTCTACATTATATTTAGGTCACCGTTTACTTTCTTTAGATCTGCACTGACACCACATTTTGTGTAAAGTGGTTCAGTTCTTTCTAAAGGCAGAGGAAGGCCATTTACAGGGTGGTGCAGATGCCTATCTGTGTTGTGTGGTTTATACATGGGGTTCATCAAGTACGTCTAAGATTTGTACGTAATTCATGTCCCCCCCCCACTTCAGACAGAGAGATAAATGTACTTCCACAGAATGATAAAATACTGTTTATTCCATTTCTAATTTGCATTTTTTAAATGAACTATTTAGATAAACAGGATAAGCCAACTTGCAACTGAGTAGATAAAAAAATAAATCCAACTGTTTAAAAAACAGGAGAAAAACAAACCTCTGGTGATCCAAGTACCGGTGGCTGCCAACTCCTCCTGGAAATTCTGTTCTATTGTAATAAACATCTTTGGAAGTTGAGTTTTTGTACCTTGGCAACAGTTACAGAAAAGCCCTGAAGGAAGGATGTTCACGCCTCACTGAGATACAAGGTGTGACAAATTCCAAAAAAAGAAAAAAATACTCTACACAACTGCTGACAGAGTAGTGTTACTGCTCTCAATTTAGTATTTTTATGAAAGAAAATACTGAAATTATTCTCCATGATAAGCTAATGTCTACTACTTTTGAAAAATGAGGTTAAAATGCAGGGTTCAGGAATCCACTGATTAATTTTGGACATGAGCAGCTCCTGTATGTCCACATCCCTTGGATAAAGGGTCCCAGTCCTGAATTCCAATGCGGTTTTAGAGTCTTCCTACCAAACTCGTCTGAATCCCTTAAATCCCCTGAGTTCTCAGGACCCACTCACTTTGTCCAGCTCGTGAGGGTCTCCTCCGTTTCTCGGCCTGAGGCCCACAGATGGGGGACGTCTCTGCCACTGTGTGGCTCCACGCTGTCCGACTGGCCGGCCTTCCTGCTGGGATGACCACACACCCTGTGGACCTGCAGCACAAGCAGGAGAAACACTGTGGAGCCACTGGAATAAACACAGGATAACCGCTGACTTTTCTTGATGTTCACAGAGAAAATTAAACTGAGGGAAAATAATTTAGGAGATTTTCTTTGGACTGACATACATTACCACCATTATTTATTCATTTACCTAATGCCTTCCTCCAAAGTGGTTATAATGTGAAGTTGGCACAGTTGTACACTTGATTTACCCATTTATACAGCTTTGTATTTTTATGGCATTAATTCACAGTAACTGCTCAGGGGTCCCGCAGCAGGAGTGATTTGGACTAGGAAATCTCCAAATTCATGGCCACCATGCTAGCTTCTGGCCCTCTATCTGCTCTTTAAAAAGCCTGCAAATGAGTGGGTTTTAATAACACAGCAGTGAATGCTTTTATAAAAACAACCTGACATTCCTGTTTATAAACAATTTAATGTAATGCCACTTAATTCCACCCAGACAAACATTCCCTTATTCCCGTCAGTTTTTTTATGAATAATGTCTGGCATTAGTAGGTGCAAAAAGCTCTGTGCAGAATAATGAAAAGCATATTGCATGGACAGTAGATTTATTATTATTTATTTAGCTGACCCCTTTATTTAAGGCAACTTTCTCGTCAGGAAACCATTTTCTTTCCTTATTACGAACCATAATAAGTAATTGGTAAGGAAAACGGCAGGTTTTTGTTTATGGCACTGACACAGCAGTGGCTTTGTGCCCTTTTGCTTACTTCTGGGTGAAATACTTAATCCAGGCACAACAACACAGGACAATTTCTTACACCTTAAATTTTTATAGCCTTGGGTCATTGCTTTTGTTAGGAACATTTTTTGCTCAGATTTAGGAGCCCTAAATGGCCAAGAATAAAATATCCACAGTGTTAATATGAGTGACATTTTTTTACCTGCTGGATTTATGAAAATACATTATTAATCCAGATAATCTTGCAGCGGCTGACATTTTCTCGTCCTGCTAACAATAATCGTGTTACCTACAAAATAAATCAGTCACACATTAGTGTCACTCATGCCAATACATGAGGAAGTTGTTTTAATTCTATTAAATAAATCAAATTTAAAAAGTGTCTTAAAATAAAGTGCAGCTATTTATACTAACTGTGAATCAATATGCTTCACATACAATTTCTGTGATTAAGTACATTTGTAGAGATGTCAGACCATCATAAAGGTTCAAAACCCGTTGTTCAGACATAGATATACACCCAGCATTCCCAGCACAGCTCCCATGCTATTAACAAGTCCAGAAAACATACACATCTGCCCAAGCACACTTTTCCCTCTGCAAGCTTTGCCAAGTGGCTGGGTGGCACTGGCCACATGGCTCTATTTTCAATGCATTCTGGTCTTGTGGTGTCACTTTGAGGCTCTGAACTTTTGCTTGCACTGTGTGCCACAGCTTTCCAGAAACACATCATTTTCTGATCCTCAGTTATCACTTGGACCAGTGTTTCCGTAAACCTTTTTTATATGATGTTTCTGTTTGGGTACTACACACAAGTCATGTGCTGGTCATCAATAATGTTGGCAGTTTTTAAGTGGAAATTGGTTTTACACCCAAAAAAAAAAAAAAAAAAAAAACTTCACTTCATATAAACCAGTAAAGTTTCTACCTGTGAAAGCATAAAACAAACAAAAAAAAACATAATTAAAGGTTCTAAATTTATTATGGCATATGATTTTCAACTAGATGAGAAAAAACTGGTAGTATTTGGAACCTTAATCTTGCAAATGAGATCCAGGTTTCAATCCCATCTCCTGATGTGGCACTCTGCATGATATACAGAACTGATGAAGTTCAAAATTATTCTCTTAAATAACTAAAATAACTTAAAATAATTTTCAGTTTAAAAATAAAAAGTAAAAATCATTTTAAAAATGGACTGTGAAATGTGTTTTTGTATATTGACAGACCAAATAGTCAGCTATGGTGGTGTATAAAATAAAAGTATAAAATAAATCAGTGCATGAGACAAAATATTTGGAACGCTGAATATGGATGCATCCAGCAGAATGACATGTCGAAGTCGGTTTCTTTACCTGCACAGAGATCTTGGGCCTGTTCCTCTGGGCATGCAAGATTGCGCTATTGACCAGCCCATGGATGCTGAGGAGTGCCAGTTCCGGATCCCAGGCACCGTGGATGCTGTTGGACACCTCCTCCAGGGACCGGATATACTCCCTCCAGTGAACGTCGACTTCGGCCACGCTGGCCAGGCAGCCGCGCATCACATTAAGGCAATAGCCAGTGCAGGGCCTGCTGTAGGTCAGCCCCTGGCAGTGAGGGCAGTAAAGCATCTTCAGCAGGGCCTGCCTGCACTCCTTACTGTACTGCAGGTGCTCTGTTGTGTTGATAACCTCAATGCCTAGGTTCAGGGCCTGAAGGAAGATGCGCCCGGGAAGGAGGAACCTTCCAATCTGCTCTGCCAGCTGCCGGGGAACAGCCCCGAAGGGTCGCAGCTCCCAACGTGCCACCCGCACGCACTCGGCATAGGAGGCTGAGATTTCAGTCAGATCGGGCTCCACCAAACGGTCGTACAACAGTGGGAAGAGACTGTCAAAAAAGCGGTGGACGAGGTCCTCAGCTCTAAGCTCAGACCCAAGCACAAAGAGGGAGAGATCAGTGAAGAGCTCCCTGACCATCCCAGAGGCCTCGGCAGCCATGCTCCTGTACATGCTGCGGAACAGGGCGTGGGTGTGATTCTCTGCCTGCCTGAAGATGCTCTCCATCATTTCTGGAAGAAAGAGCAGTCACATTCCAGTCCACACATTTTGGAGCCTTACCTCATTTCACATTGATAACTATTGATTCATTCCAAAGACATGTGTCAGGTTAACTGGTGATTATAATTTGTCATTTTCTGTGTGTGTGTGTGTGTGTGTAATTCTCATTGGTTTTGCATAATGCTGTATTTTTGCAGTGGAATTACACACTCTCAGTGATATGATAGCCATCACAACCCCACATTCACCAAATGGTTATCTATAAACAGAAAAACAATTGCAATTTGGCATGAGGAATCAGCATGGAGACCTCAGGCAGTGCAAGTCAATGTATCTTTCCACAATGACACTGACCCACATCCACCTGCGTGTGAGCGACTGATATCGGGGGTATAAGCACATTTAATTCAGCCTGTTGATCACTCCTCACCAGTGACAAAACCTGCTGAAAGAGCTGAACTAAAAAAAAAAAAAAAAAAAAAAAAAGAAATCTGACAAAAAGAGAGCCGACAGCAGGCTTCTATTTCTAGGTCTTCACCCAGGTAAAAGCATACAGATTTAAGCTTTTATGCATATTTAGTTGTCCGTTTAGAACCTGCCTCACACTTTTACAAGTCCTGCACAATGAAACAATGGGTCATCATGTGAACATCATGCAGCAGAGTTCAGGATAAATCCTGGTATGAAGGGGTAAACCAATGTGCAGTGAAGCATAGAGGCTGTAAAGGGTAAGGAACAGGGCAGCCCTCCGCTCTGTCGCTAGCATTTAATTAGCCGCGGTCAGGCTCTGTTTTTCTTGGCAGAAACAGAGTGTTTACCAGAGGGCGGGGGTCCAGACGGTGTAATCCGTACAAGGATCCCTCTCCATATCCCATGACCTTGGGTGTAACAGCGCTACTAATGAGTCACGCACCCCAAAACAAAATGAAACTTGAAGCCAAAGCAGCGGTGAGATGCTTTATCATGTGGCTACCCAGGAGAAAAAAAAAAAAAAAAAAAAATTGATGATGTGATAAAAACATTTAAATTCTATCCACTGCTACTACACACAACAGAATCTCTGGCATGCAATATGAAATATAAATCATGTACATCCTTATAAAAAACATAGAATTAATGCTGGTATCTAATTATTTATGGGGGGGTGTGGTGCAGTGGGGTCAGTGAATGCCTCATAGCTCCTGGGCTGAAATCCAGCTCGTGTGTGTGTGTGTGAAGTCTGCATGTTCTCCTCCATGTCTGTACCCCTCTAAGGAAAGAATATTCCAAAAGAGGGCAATGGCAAACCACTTCTGTCCCTTCTTACCTTGAAAACAAATTTAATGGCCTACAATAACTAATCACTCAATGGCACCTTCCAATCGATCTATTTATTTATTTATTTATTTATTTAACAGGTTAACATGGTCCAATAAATATTGGACAGGGGGCAAGAATGTCAGTTCAGTCCCACTTGGAATTAATAAAATCATTTAGTCATTTCTACTAAATTGTGATACGTGTAGTTTGAGGCAGATCATTTGACTCAGGAAGCTGTTTGGAATTTATGGGGCAGGAAAGCAATTCTTTTCAAAGTCGTGCGGTTACCAGTCTCATTGCTGGATTAGTCACCATTTTCTAGAATGATAAACTACAAAATCAGAACAGAAAGCAATGGAAGTGGGACCTTAAGAAATGATTTAAAAACAATGGGATCCATGCTGGGTACAGATGTGGGCTTCTGGTCAAAAGGTTTAAAAGACCATTCTTTCATTTATACTGATATATTTATTATTTTACAGCAAGAATTTTACAGTAAAATTTCAATATCTTAAATTAAAAACATGAGTAATCAGGTCCTTTTTTTATTTAGGCAGCTTGACACTTTCCTCCAAAGTAACTTAAAGTATGAGGCGAGAATACTGAGCTATTAATAATGATTTATTTACAACTGAGAAAGGTTTGTATGAGTTCAAGGTAAACACTTTACCTTATATGTCATAATAAACGGAAATATAAAGACAGTCACTCACAGCACAAATATGCATCATGTGGACTGTGGCCAAAAAATGTGGACCTGGACTGTAATAAGTGGAACACAAGGGTGCCCATGCAGAAAATTAATTGGAATTGTGTTGTTGGAGTGGAGCAAGTGGGTCAGGGTTCCTACACAAGAGTGCATTCCAGAGGCATCATGGGACATTGGCACTTTGGGACTCACTGTGCTGCAGCAAGGCCACATTCAGAAGGGAAGAGTAAAACAGAGTAAAGCGATGAAAAGATGTGCAAAAGATATAGACAGACCTTCCTCAATGTTCCAGAGGTATTCAGACATCACAAGTATAATTTACACATAATATTTTACCATGGTGCTGCATTATGTACAATAATAACAATTTTATAACCTAATATATTGTGTAATAAACATTTAAAGTGTCTAAAAAAAATGAAATCACGATCAGTACTGTGCTTAAATGCACATAGATACAGTACAATAAAACATGGTCATGCATCTTGATCAGAACTGCTGCGTGGAGGCTACCTGGCACTTTGCCGCCGTCATGACACCAGCAATGGAGACAGTCGGATCGCTCCTTTTTGAAGGCTAAATATTAGTTAAATATTTATATTTTCTCTTATATTTCATTAAAAATAGTTTTTTTTCCCACAATATTTATGATTTTTCCATTTTATGAAGCATCTTTACAACTGTTGGTAAAATTGGAAACTTGTTCAAATCGAGGTCCATTAAACTGGAGAGGGAATGCTTTATTAATCTCAAATGAAACTTCTTGACTCTAGAGAGTAGTGGTAATGTTATGACAGAGAAGACACCGGAACAAATAAACAGCACAATAAAAAGAAATTTCACATTAAGTCAAGTACAGAAATGCTCATGTTAAGTGTACAAACAAAAAGTAACACTTGGACAGTAAGAGATTCCCTTGGTGGCCAACAGTGGGGGGGGTTAATTAATATGCGGAGAAATTCCAGCTGACAAGTCGCTTCATTTGCATGACTTGACGCACACAAATTGGTAACCTGCAGTGTTGCGTTATGTAATAAAACGGGGATTTATACAGAGTTCAGTCTACACAGCACGACTCTGCTGTTTCTGGTCAGCTTATTATACTAAGTTAAATAATGTTGGCGATGACTGTTGACACTGAACAAACATTCAGCAGGTTTCCGGAGCTCAGGAGTGTTTATGTTTTAAAACAAGCTGCTAAGCACTTGCACTGAAGGTCTGAGGTGGATCATGAAAAGCGACTCTGCTCACTCTGAAGCCTGCTGATCCGATGCATTGTTCTTAATTATTCTACAATGCATTTACGGTCCATACAGTAGGAAAGTTGCAGAAAAGGAAAAGAAGAAGGGAGGAAATGTCTGAGATTTGTTTGCTAAGGAGTCAGATTAGTTGGATGGGAAAGATGAAGCTGGCTGTAATTCACTCTAAACAACAGACATTTCTCTATTGGGGGCACTGGGTTCTACAGGGGTTACCACGGTTGGACTGGAGGTCCCTGGTTTTGAATCCTGAGCTCACTGCAATATTCTTGCTCAAGAGACCTTCTGTCAATTTCCCTAAAATGGTAAATCACTATAAAGTTACTTATGTGACAGAGTTTCTGAGCCAAACAAAGGTTAATAATAAAGGTGTTGCACCTCTCTGACACAGGGGTTGTTTAATCTCACGCCGTACGCCAGTGCAGCCCCCACACTTCGCAGACGGTCCTTGCTGTGAGAATCAGCCGTGCCCATGGCCCTAAAGCAGCACGATGCACTGAACAATTGATATTCGTGCCATGAGCCTTACTGAACCATGAACAGACTGAACATAATGGCTTGGGTGTACTAGAAAGTAACGGGTTGCCACTAATCAAACAAACAAATGAAAAAAAAAAAATTTAAAAAAAAATCACTAACACTTTGCGGTGACTATAACTATGTCACTACTACTAAATTGAAAGTAATAGTAAATTAGGACGATCACTGCTCCTCTTTGTTATTAATAAAAACACTACTGCTAATATCAAGTTTGTAATATCAGCACCTTTGTAGTTGAGGTGAACAAAATCCAAGACTTTTAGAAAACCTACATATCCGCATCATGAAGTGCCTATAGTTTCCCACCTTGCAGCAACACTTCCATATTTACACAGCACATCACAAAAAAGCCCTGAAAACCTGCTAAGCTTTTTGTTGTGGACATTTCTGCCAAGCTTGTTGTTCGCTACCTGAGGGCCAGTTTTTGGCCCTGGTTGATTATCCTAGCTTTAGTCTTTTGCCTTAATGCAGAAAAATCTACTTAAGCGTGACGGCTTAAATTTGGCCATAAGACACCAACCGTCCTAGTTACAGACACAAGTGTTTGCTTTGTTGCCTTTTTAACAGCCACCTACCTGCATGTCTGGCAAATGTTCTGAGTTTGTTTAAAAGCACAAACAAACACAACAGGAAGACAATCATGTGACCTGTCCAAAGACAGTCAAAAGCTGTCCAGCTACCAGCGTTTATTCTCTTGATGATTTTTCCTCCTTTCCCCATAATGTCATTAATAGGGAACATACTGTATATGAGCACTTCAAGAACATAAGGTCCTGACAGAAACAGAATAAGTGCAGTGAATACATTTTACCACTAGAGGGGTCTCTATTCACAAAACAAAAAATTCACAACTTTTCAGAGCATGAATCCTAATCATTTTAACAATTATCACTCTTAAACTGGTTTATTTTGCACTCCACCTTAAAATAAACTTTCTTTGAAAGGCAGCAAGTCAGAATAGTGAAAATAATATTTTGTGTTTGTGTCGTGTTGATCAATTGGCAAAAATTAAAATGTGTGCTGCTGGAGAACACCGATTCTCATGTAAGTAGAGGAGTAAATAAAAATGCAGCGAATTAAAAGCTGCCAAGAGAATTTCATCCTCATTTCTCCAGTAGAATAAACAGTCATTACTGCTTTTCAGAACCCCAAATCAAACTTCACCACTGTCCAGCCTCACATGCTGACATAAACAGTGAACACAGCACAATATTGTTCTGACCAGTATGACCTCAAGCGTCAGTCACAGTAAATCACAAGGGCCACCACATCAGTTACCCTGCTGGCGCACACATACCCACAAGCGTGGGCAGAGACATGAAGGCCAGTTCAAATGAGGTTGAGAACAGTCCCATAGAAGCAGAGTCCCAGTCAGGTCATTCGGTGATTGACAGAGGTAAAGAATCACAGCACACACCCACAGCACCAATGGGCCAGCCGCCTGAAGTGAAGAAGTGCTTTTTCCAGGGAACACGTTCATCATGGGTCAGGTCCTGGTCTTTGGGTTCGAATGTGGGTTTGAGAGTGGCTTGGTCTGTTTGGAATTTGCCTGCCCCCCCAGTTCATGCGGATTACCCCTATGTGTTTTGGTTCCCCCCATCCCAAGATGTGTTTCAGGTGAAGTGCTGACTCTCAGCAGCTTGCAGTATGTGTACAATATGTGTGAGTGAATTAGAGTGTGTGAGATTGTGTTTCGATTCACCCTGCCCTCAAGTCCCATGTTTCCATTGCAGGTTCTGGACCCTACAACCCTGCACTGAACATGTAAGTACTAATAATGAATACATTTATACACCCTCCCCCTTCCAGCCTTTGTGATCCTCTGGTGCTGAAGAGTAGCCAGGAATCACTGTCAGTAAATAGCTTTCCCTTCGCAGTATATTTTAAAATAAAATCCAGCACAGATACACACTCCACACTAAGCTGCAGTCAATGTACACACACACACACACACACACACACACACACACACACACACACACACACACACACACACACAGAGAGTATGTTTGAATGAACGATGCTCAGATTTAAATCAGACACTAATCTAAGATAAACACAGAAATCCAGGACAATAAACGAGTCTGCTTCTCCTCTGCCACACAGGTCCGGCGAGCGGATATGTCAAGACACGTCGCAGCCTAGCACAATCTCGCCCACCGGAGTGTGTTACCATGCTAACTGTTCACGACTTGGCACCCGCACAAAAGAGACAAGAAGATTTACAGTCTGACTGCTCTTTTTCCCCACCTTTTCTACACACCGGTGGGGGGCCGTCCGGCCACACAGCGCTTCACAATAAGACCCCCTCCCACGTGAGCCTTCTGTTTCAAAAGCGCTCTTTGCTTTCTGAATGTGGACCATAAAACAGTGCAGCAAAGAGATGAAGAGAAATGGACAGGTTCCTCTATCAAAGCCTAGGTTTCCAGTTTATAACGCTCTGACATTCCATCTGTCCATTATCCATAACCACTTGTGCAGTGCAAGGTCAGGGGGGTCCATAGTTTATCATGGAAGCATAGGGCTTGAGGACAGGTGCACCCTGGATGGGAGTCCAACAGGATGCTGTAAAATACTGTGAAGAAATACACTGCAATGAAAGGCAAACTGAAAGGAAAGAACAGCTTGTAGAAGGCTGTTCCATTTTCTGAAACTTTATTGACCTGGGAACTTTGTATGGATTTAAAAGTGTGTGTCTGTGTGTGTCAGTAAAGCACCACGCAAAGTCTACATTTATACTGGACCAGTGAACTGGGATGAAAACAGAAAACTGCCCCAGCCCAAGTGCCAAGGGCCACTGAATAGCAAAGAAATGGCAAGTACATCCTCAAAACTCTCGATAAGCAAAACAGTAGACATAATTTTAAAAAATAAGTAAAAAAAAAAAAAAAAAATTGTGTCCAGCTGTTTTTGGAGATATGAAACAAGAAGCTATTCTGATGCAAATGTTTGTACAAACTAAGATGTTCGTTATGAAAACACTGCATAATGTCACACAAGCACAATTTCACAAGCAGCTGAGTCTAATATACAAGTAAAACCACTTGACATGGGCTTGACACCAGTGTCAATTACAGCACCAGTGAATAAACTGGGACAAATGAGTGAGCACAAAGCAACCTACAACTGTCCAACATCTGTGGTAACTGCTGATTAACTAAATAACCGACCCCAAGTAGGTTTTACTGTGCCTGGGTAAGCACCTTACTCAATACAAGATAACAATTCTGCACAGACTGAATGGGTATGGAACCCATGTCCGTTCACTGTATACAAACAAAAAGCTCAAGGGTACTACAGTAGTGGCAGGGAACCAAACCTGTGTCTTTTGACCATAAGGTAACAGCTCTAACCACTGCATTGCCTGCTGGCCTTGACCAGCACAAAAAGAAAAGATTTCCAATATAAGTGTACTCAAGACTTTTTTACTAGCACTTTAAGTTCCAAAGCTCCAAACAGCTACTGTTTTCAGTGGCCAAATTATGAAGAATAAAAAGAAACACAAAAAAGGCAGTGAAACCAACTCAACAGAACGCTGATGAAGCAGGAAAAAAAGCAAATCCTTGATGGTAAAATAAGTGAATGATGGCGGAATAATTAGCAACGTGACTCTAATAAAGGCCGACTTTCCCACGGCAGCATAAGTTTTTTTCCAGTGCACGACCTCGCATGTCAAAGAGCGCATCCCACAAAATGGGAGGAACTGCAGTGGGGAGGGAGGAGTCTTAAGGGTGAGGGCTCGGTTTCGAAGAAGGACACATTGTCTGGCTTTCCTCTGCAATCAGCACACCTTTTTACAGAACAGAAGAAAATCTCTGTAATGGTTATTCTACAAAAGAAGCAGCTTCAAAACACAAAATAAAAATAACAATAGCGATATAAGAAAAATAGGATCAATGAACAGGCGTATTCAGGAGATTTTTTTTTTACTAGAGGAACACTTTTTTTTATTATTAGGGACCTTATAAAACATTAGAAAACACTAGCAATATTCTTGGAAAAAAAATCAAAAGCAAAACTTCTGATTTACATAAGAGCCTGATTACAGAATGCCAGATGCAAGGACTAAAATAGGCTTAAAACTGCCCGTGTTATGTAGCTGTCTTGACAACTTAGTCACTGGCATTTTCTGTCATCTGAGAACTAAGAAAGTGTCCACAGATGGCCAGCGTTTTGCTCTTTCAAGCATCTGTGCATTTTAATCATCAACAACATAAAAAAAGGAAACTGAACAGATGCATTTGTTTTACCTAAACTGATATTCCATCAATTCACATGAATTCGTTTACCTGAACTGATCACTATTTAACTATCATTATCCAACATGACTTACAACGACAGATACGGTATAATACACACACAAACACGCACGCACGCACGCGGGTATGGGCAAGAAGGATTTCCACAAGAATTCAATTATAGTTCTCAATTTACCTGAAACACATTACTTTGGACTGTTGCCAAAAACCCTTGCAAGCACAAGGAGATACAAACTCTGCATGCACTGAGTGGGTATGGAACCCATGTCCATTCACTGGTCCACCCACAAAGGCACAGCAGTGGATGCTGAAATGCATGCAGACATACTGTACATCTGGCTGCAAATCTGAGCCTTACAGAGTGTTTATAGTTCTCAGGGTAACAGCACATGACACACCCTTTTGGGGAGGTCCCCAGAGAAACAACAAGTTGCTGAAAATGTGCATCCTTATCGAGATTGTTTCCACCAAAAAGGCAAACAGATGTACAGGCATAAGAGGTCTTCCACAAGATGTCTGCAACATGTAAGACACAATGCAGGAAAACTTGTTACCTCTGTTAGTTGAGCGCTGGATGGAGTGACACACAGACAAGCATTAAGGTCTGATTCACACAAAGAGATGAAGGGAAGCACACTTTGAACAGACATAACATGCAGCTTTGGCAGATCAATAAAAATGTGGGGATCTTATACTAAAGTAAACTTTAGTGATGTTTTCAGCACCTTCCTCTCTCACTGGAGACTCTGTATCTAATGAAAAATTATTATTATTATTATTATTATTATTATTATTATTATAATAAACAGCAGTAGGCAGCAATTCAAAGCTAAATTTATCAATTGCAAGGTAATGGCTCCAACTACATCACCACCCACAAAGTGTATGGCCCAGGATCAATGGAAATTCTAGTGGCAGAACCCGCACAATGATACCATGACAGAATATGAATACAGTACAGCAGCATAATCTATTAGTCACTTACTTTACAAAAATGCATTTTAAAAGCTATAGCTGTTTCTGAAATACTAACAAAATGTCAGTTTTGTAATTATAAAAAAAACATTATATTGGCATGAGAAACAATAAACAGAACTTCATTATAAGTGTGGGAGGAAAAAATACACATTTGTTTATTTTATAATGTCCTATTCAGCCCAAAAATAAAAACTAAAATAATATAAAAATGAAAAAAAAGTGTTTTCCCCTCTATAAAGTAGGAACCTGCTGGAGAACTGAAGGGAAGTAGGTGCAGCTGAATCAGTTTATCTGGAAATTATTTTACCCCAAAAGACAAAAATACTGTATTCCTAAGAACTGTTATACAGCGCAGTCCTCAGTGAGTATGGTGACTTAATGACCATGTACTTTTTGGAAATTCTGCTGATTAACTTGCTATTTATTTAGTTATTTTCTCCCTCAAAAGACTCTGGTTGATTTGAAGATACAGCTCAACTTTTTTCCAAATCACCCAGAATAGCTGTACTCAGTCCCTGGAGTCAGCAATTATGAAACAGATAAATGGCAGAATGGATTTAACATCATTGCCTCCTTTGTGAAGCAGAGTCCTACATTAGGCCTTTTTGCTCAGATATGGTATGTGGACCACAAGGTCATAAGCAGATAAAATGATTTAGTAGAACTACTACTAAATTTTCCATTAAGGCAACACTGTGGCTCAGCAAGTGGCGCTGCGACTTCATGACACCTGGGCTGATTGTGTGAGACTGAATCCAGTTCAGGCTGCAAAAAGTTTGCATGTTGTCCCTGTGGGTTTCTTCTCACAGTCCAAAGACATTTGTCTCAGGTTAACTGGTCACTATAATGTGGTTAGAATATTTTTTCTTAGTCTTACAAATGCTTAATATACCACATGTGATCTATCGCTCTATTAAAAACTGGGAAAAAAAGATATAAATATTTCCAAAAATGGGCAGTACTTCACATTAATGCCTAAGCCAAATAATATGGTTCAAAGTTAGAAGCAAAGTGTAGCTGCTTTGATAAAAAAAAGCTAAATATTAAGTAAGCAGATGAGACACCTGCTGTGGTTTTAGTCCAGAGCTGAGAAGAACATGATATAAAGAGGAATGAAAAGTGTTATACTGTAAAATGAAGAACTGAACTCTGTCTCAGTGCAGTATGAAAATCTTCAGCCGTCCAACCTAAGAAGAATCTCGCTCAGAAGCAGACTGTGCTGAACACCTGACAAGTCAACTGGACATCAAGTGGACTGGTGTGGCTGTGACAGTGTGAGACTTTGAGTGTTTTTGTGACTGCTATGTGATGGACTGTGTTGATGGGTGCAGGATTATTACATAGATCCAGGCTCAGAGGAAAGGAGAAGTGGGCAAAAGCAAATCTGTTTAGGTTTCAGCTGAGCAGAAAAGTGTTTAGTGTTTTTGTTTAGGTAATAGATAAAGAATTACTAAAGTCTGTTCTAGCTACCAAATTAACCAGAAGGGTTCCCAGCTAACTGCCCACAATAGCACAGCCTTTAAAACTGTGCCAATATATTTTTACAGAAATATACTGTATGCATGATTGTAGTACAACTCAATTTATTAAAAACCATACTGCAACGCATTTTCACAAATTAAACACATGGAAACGTAAGAGATATTTTCCTATTTTTGAAAATTAACGTGCAGTATGACAATGCCCAGCCACAGTGCACATTCAGACCTCACATCCACTCGAGGCATTGAGAGAGGTGCTGAAAAGCCTGGCTGCTTCCCAAACCTCGGCCCTCTATTTCGGGGGAGCAGCTGTCCAGCCTGGGCCATGAAGCCAAGCCGGAGTGTGTGGGAATGTCTCAGCAAACATTGCTCACATGGACCCACACAGTCCCAATGAAAGACCCAGTGGATGCACAATACCACATTTATAATTCCTCAGCTCAGTCCTTCAGTGAAGGCAGATGATGTCGATTCTGCACAGTTACATATACATATTGCTCAATTTTTTGTTTGTGGCTCTAAAGATATGGACTAAGAGCAGCATATTTCAAAAGAAAAATGTTTTGTCTGACATAGTGTGCTATGATAAAACATCTTACCAAAAGCTGGTATAGTGATAAACATAGACGTTAGCATTTAAAATAATGAGAAAAAAATTACAGACACCACACACTACACGGCCAAAAGTATGTGGACCCCCGCCCCCAACGACTGGGCTAAGTTGTTTCAGCCACACACATACAGTATGCAAACACATTCTAGACAATTGTGTGCTTACAACTTTGTAGCCAAAGTTTGGAGAAACTCCTTTCCTGCTCCAGCACGACTGTGAACCCCCCATGCACAAAGTGAGCTTCATAAACTCATGGTCTGCCCAGACTGGTGTAGAAGAACTTGAGTGGCTGCACAGAGCCCTGATCTCCACCCCACCAAACATCTTTGGGATGAATTGGAACGTTGAGCAAAGTCTTCATGCCCAACCTCACTGATGCTCCTGTGGCTGAATGAACACAAATTCTGGTGGAAAGGGAGACTCCGTATTAATGCCCATGGGTGTGGAATGGAATGCTCAACATGCACATATGGGTGTGATGCTCAAGTGTCCACATACTTTTGGCCATATATTGCACAACAATTATTTCATCAGTAAAGAAGAGGTTAAATATTGTAAAGAGTATCAGAGTTAACTAAATGTCCAAACAAGATTGCACTGAAGATGAAAAAGTTCATAACAGTACAATCTGAATAGAAATCATACATGAAACAAAGTTTCTCTGTGGAATAAGAGCCAACAGGTCTACCGGTGACACATTCCCCCATGTGTGATAACGGGAGTGCTCTGTATCAGACCTGTAAATCAATGCTCTCTGTAACTTCACCTTTCCATCTGCAAACCTGTGGACAACACAAGCCAAACACATTGGGTTTCTGCAACAAACTGTCCAACTTATCTAACAACATTCCTAATCCGGTCATCTACTGTACATCCACTCCTGTACCTAAAGCCTGGGTTGGTAAATACTTTAAACCTGAAGCCAACATCAATAAAAATGTTGGTGTATAAAAATATAATCAACAACTCAAACATTTCTTTCTTTTCTTTGATATTTTCCAAAAAAATGGCATTGCTGATAAATCTAGTGATCCTCACATGACATTCTCATATTATGTAATTTACAGCAATTTCATGTTTGTGGTGTTAGACTTTGAGACAAGAAAACTGGACAGACAAAAATCTGAGAAATTAAATGAAGGCTGTGTAGAATAGAATCTACTGTTTAATTTTGGAAATGCATGTAAAGCAAACCGAGAACCCTTCTGCTACAAATTTGGAAGCTATTACATAACTTAGACCACCAAAAATGTCAGTTATCCTATAAAATAAATGCATTGATGAGAAATATAAAAAATGTAAATAAATAATTATAAGAGCCACACCATAACGGAATGTAAACAGGTTATTCATCTAGGTTGCTGATAATATTATGTTATATGGGCAAACATGACAATGAAGAGTATGGAGTAGATGGCGAATTTTACCCATGTATAGAGGTGGACTGTTACTGAAATGTTTTAGGTTAATTGCCATGCTCAAAAGATAAGGTAAGAGAAAAGCACCTCCTAGAAATCAACCCAACCACTTTGATGTTTCTTGCAATACGACCTGCTGTCTTCTACCGGAAACCTAACTTGGGAATATTAACACAAGTCAATTTTTTCTAAACAGTCGATTTAGCACACCTCAATTTTACAGCTTTGATTTTACAAATGATTTGCAAAAATAAAATAAAATTAATTAATTAATTAATTAATTAATTAATTAATTAATTAATTAATTTAAAAAAAACAAATATTGAAAAAACTTGGGGGGAATACTAACTTTTAATTAATGTTTTAATTTTTGGGTGAAAATAGCTTCACTAATGGCTTAAACAGTTTTGATACCAGGTCTCAAAAAAGGACCATCCAACCATCTCCACTGCATGGTGGCGCAGCACCCCCTAGGCTCCTTGTAGTGATGTTCTGAGTCAAATTGGCACCTCACTCACTGCTTTTTGTTTATAATTGACTCTTACACACACACACTTTCTTTAACCCTAAGATGCAATACATTAGGTTATAAAAGTGTTACTCTAGTACACAAAGCAGTACTATAAAGAATTGTAGTTAAAAAAAAAATGTAAAAATTAAACTGCATTTTTTTTTTTACACCTCTGCCATATCTGAGCCTCTTCCTCCACCTGTAGTCCAGAAAATTGAGGATAGACTGTACTATCAATAACATTTCATTATGATAAACTATTCTTCACAAACAAGTCCCAATATCAGAGCAGCCAAGAAAGCAGGAGATTCCTTGTTCCCTTTCCCTTGGAGCTATAGTAACACCATTTACTCCACTTGAAAGAATCTCCTTTCCTGATGTTTCCAGCAAGTTAAGCTCTAGAGAACGAAAGTAATTAGTCAGAAATTTGATGGGGCACAAAGGAATCGGGATGTATGTATGGGTAGCACGCAGAGGTACAGCAACCCGACTGGGACCTTTCCTAAATCCGCTATCCAAAAAGAAGGACAAAGGCATTGTTATTCCAGTCAGTGAAGATCTAAAAATACAGCTGTATTTAAAAAATCTCTGTAACCTCCTGAAATGCTTGGAATGTCTCAGAATGCTTTTTGTTCATCCTCATGTTAATTTCCCTTAGAACCCAAGCCCTGAAACTGAAGGCACTGAACACCCACATGCATTTGCCAGATAAAAAAAATGAAACAAGTGACAACCAGCAGACCCCACATGCCCAGAGTTCTGTTCACTGTCATGAACTTCTTGGCAAAAAAGCATATAAGAGTAACAGACACCCTGGATTATTCAGTTAAAAATCTTTCATAAAGAAATTCATATTTACACTTTCATTTTTTTTTCCCCTCAAACAATACAGGGATGACGTGTAGCAGAAAACAGACAATTTCGGAAACAGCATCCTGTCGGTATTACAAATTTAATTTTCTGTTACCTACAAATGCAAACAATGGCCATCACGTACAAGTTCATATTTCAGCAGTTATTACTATATTCTTACATAACCTATACATTAATGAAACTGACTTTCAGTTTTCCCTGTTTTCACCTAGGATTATTACTGGACTAAATTATATCATAAATAATATAAAACTAGATAGCATAAAAACAAATTAAGCATCAACACACTATTGTCCATTCGGCGATGGGTGCAGCTTGCATTTGACCTTGAGAACCAGGAATGTAAAGGAAGGGATCAGTTTGGGAACAGACAGGAAGAGAAGATAAAGTCAAGAAACAAAACAAACCTCACCATTAAGGTAATTTAGCCTAAATACACTGTTTACAGATGCAGTTTATATATTTTATCTTTTTGAACTCAAATCTTCAAGAATGACTTTCAAAAACACGACTCCAATGGTTCTTTAAAACCGTTGACTGGTTTTGATGTTATGTGTTTGGTGCAAAGCAAACCATGTTTTTGCCTAACAAAAAAGTGCAAAATCAACAGGAAAAAATGTGAAGTTTCACAACTCATCAACAACTCAGAGGGAAGCTTTGAGGGCCTGAGGACCACCAGGTGAGGCTCACATTCATCTAGAGTCCTGGGTTCATTACAGTACTGATAAGATTTACAACCCCCAATGTAAACTTTACAGCCTACTATGATAAACAGGACCATCTGCTAGCCAAATTCATAATTAAATCGGGCAAGCAATCATTTTTGGGACACGCACAGGGGACCTATTCAGTCAACACAGATGACGGCTTATATCTCTGGCAGCAAACATAAAGTTATGACATATTTTGATGAAGATACTCGGTTCAGTTCATTTTTTGCACCATCCTTTTCAGCAAGGTCACACTGAATGGCACTGACAATTGAATTAAATACAATCCAATGTGATAATGTAGAAATTCTGATTATAAAATATCATCTGTAACACCACCCAACTGCTGTGCATCTCATTTTAGCTGTCAATCTGAGATGAGTAGTGAATAAAATTGATTTTAAAATACTATACCAGGTGTGTAGTTCATACGACAGTATGGTGACAGTTAAAGATTTGTTATATTTAATAAGAGGCTGAAACTAATCATTAAATACATGGAGAGATTTTGTGTCTGTGTGTGTGTGCAAAAAAGTAAGATTGACCATTAATGCATTGAAAACAACATCCATGCACCAACCAGCACTCTCTGCAGACTACTGTATCCTGAACCAAGATTTTAGGTCATTGTCATTGGAAAGTTACTCTACAAATTGGTCTCAAAGGACACCATGGTGGTAAAGATTTCATAACCCTCCCTCAAATTTTATTTCATGTAATAGTACTCAGCAGTAAACCTTACCTTGAAATGTTACAACATTCCTAGAAAGCAGGATCTTGAGGCTGGAGCTAGATGTCTGCAGCAAGTTCTGGATATCCAGGCAGGCAGCTTCCTGGTACCTCTCCTCCATCTTTCTGGTGCAGCATGTCAGATTTGAGGACATGCATATCTGAAGATCAGTCCCTAATGGCAAAAAGGAGGGAAGCTCATGCAGAAACTGGATTAACACTGACATGCATTATTGTATCCTTAAAACTTTGGATTTTTAGAAGCTCTACCATCAGAAAGATCTGTCCATCACCCTCTTCTGTCACAGTCTACATACCCACAGCAGACACTGTTGCACACTTTGCCCAAATTTGACATGTCTTCCCCTGTGCTACCACAGGAATCCCAACACCAATTCACAGTGTACTGCTATGCAAACAAAACTGAGCAAGAAACTGGACTGTGACCAAAAACAAGCCAGCGTGGAAGTAGCCCTTTCTTCATAATCCCGCTGTTTGGCTGCAAGCGTGTTCAAACAAGGGGGAGAAAGGACCAGTGTCTGAGGTAATTGGGGCTGTTATCACGGCAACAAGAGATATCAAGGATTGTTCACGCTAGGCTCCATGTGAAGATAGGGGCCAAGCAATGGAAAAAAAAGAAGACCCCCCTCCCCAGGCAAGCTGGAACACATGACTGTGGAACGGTGCCTCTGACACTATCACTGTTTCCATGTCAAACCATTTACAGTCCTGTTCAGATGATAAGTCACCCACCATGTCATTTCAGCTTGCAAATCAGATACAGACAAAAATTTTCTACAGAAACATCCAGATTGTTATAGTGACTGTTTCCCCTTAGATCAGGTTAGTACCATACAGTGCAAAGCCATGGCAAGTTCTGTTTGTATGATGCAAATTATTGCATCTAGGCTTTTTCCTCAAATACCTGGCTGCACATTGAGAAATAATTTCTTAGAAGAAATAATTTCTTGAGATATTTGTATCACTCATGACCAAAACCAGGCCAAACGCAACTTGACAGATTAAATCTAAAGAGCATCAGGCCTTATCATGCTCCGACTTCTTCTTACCTATAAATATTTTCCTTTTCAAAAGTCTTATACAAACTGCATACAACCTGAATGGGGACTCGACCTCAAGCAGCTGCTTATACTCCACACCTCGCTATTTAAACATTTGCATTTCACAGCCATGCTTACAAGGAGCAACTCAAATTAAACTTGTGCAGTTAAATGAAATAGATTGTAATGCATTATTTAGGTCTGTTGTACGATCAAAATTACCTGTTTGACTTTTGCACAAATGTCCCATTTTCCCGTTACTACAAAAAGCATTCTAGTCCCTGTGTAAACCCGGGGGTCTAAAAGACAAAAAAAAAAAAACTTGGCAGGATTAAAAATTAAAACAAAAACACATGCAGCAAACAGGCTGCCGGTGCATAATATAACATAAGAGGGCTCTGTTTTGAACAAATTCCTGTCAGGTAGCTGTCAACATCGACGAATGTCTCCTGTACCGAAGGTAGAGACACCGCTGCATTGCAGGTCGACTCAACGCCTCAGCGGTGTTCAGAATGCAAGCGCGTGCACGACATCAATTTGTAGTTTCAGCAGCGCGCGCCCGGTGATACGCATTTTAAAAAAAAAAATTAAAAAAAAAACCGCGTCAAAACTTTAACTCGAATTTCGCTAAATACGGGACCCAAGATTTTCTCTTTTTTTCGCCAAAACAGCACCGATTTACAACATTTATTTATTTCGATCCATTCTGTGCCTCTACTGGGCAAAAGAAGCTCTAGGCGAAACCAAACTTTAGAAATTGCGCGTAGGCTGTAGACGTTCAATGCCAGGTGTGCTTACGTAATGCAACGTCATCCACACATACGCGCATATATTTCATCCCTTTATTTTGAACATGCTTAAGATGCGTGACCGCGTGTATGTGAATCCTATAGAAACATATTGCGTACTTTCAATGTGCATCAACAAAATGAGGCTGCGGTGGCAAACGGTTGGGGATTTTTACCTGATCTGGGGGTGTCCGGCACCCACTTGACCTGTCCGATGTGTCTGAGGTGAAACACCTTGCGCACCTCGCCGCAGGTGCTCGCGCCCCCCGCAGAGAAGACGCTCCATGCGGCCAGGAGGAGAGAGTAGAGCAGCGCCCGGGTCCCCATATCTCCGGCGGAGTCACACTGTCGCCAGCCCTGCTTCTACAGCAGGCATCCCCCCCCACAAGTCCTCCTTTCTCAGCCTTTCCGAGATTTTCGGGGCTGAAGGACCACCGGCACAGGTGTTATTTGCGGATGAAGAGGAACACCTGAGTTTGGAGAACTTCTCAGCGCATGCTGAAGTCTGGAGAGAGAGAGAGAGAGAGAAGGGCTGCAGCTCCGGGGAGGAGACACACAGACCATCTCACACCCCGAGAAACCTTCGGATGAGGCTTGGTGGTAGAGCCATCTGGTGGAAACCGCGGCTCACCTCGCCTGGTGGATCACCGAATGCTCACAGTATAAAATTGTAGTCCAGTTTTAGAATTTTTCCGTGCTAGATAACAACCACTGCCACAATAATATCATTGTTATTATTGCTACTCCTGTATGTGAGGTTTTGATTCTTGGCAGTGTGAATGAAAATATGACTATCAGTATTGTAGATGGCTTTGTTTTAGTCAGTGACGTTTCTTTTGTCTACATCTTTTCCAAAGCAGGTTATGGTGTCAGGTTTGTGCAATAATCTTCTTACACTCATATATATGGCAGTTCATTTTTTATTGTCTATATTGAGGGCAAGTACTGTAGCTTGATCAAGGTGAGACAGTAGGAGTGGGATTTGAACCTGGAGCCTTTAGATGCTAAGGTTTAAGCCCACAGGACCTGCTTGTAGCCATTCCAGTTTTGAGAAGCATCCTCAGACATTTATAGATATGAGGACTGGGAGTCATCTGAAAATGTCCAATTACCCTGCGATGGTCCAGTGCCCCATCCAGGGTGAACCCTCCTCTATCATTCAGAGATTCTACGATAGACTTCAGACAACCATAACCCTTGCAAGTTCAAACGGTTAATGAAAGTGAGCAAGAGTCCAGATGAACATTTTTTGTGACTTTGTTTCTACTATGTCAGATAAGCCCATAAAACAATTTTGGAATGTAAATGAAAAATATGGTGCCAGCTGAGGCCACAAGAAATCTTTCTAATGCACAGAATAAGCCCATTGAATAACAGCAGCAGGGGTGTTGTAATTACAACTGCTCCCTTGTGGCTGAAGGCTACAGGTTTAAATCCCTTCTCAGGATATAATAACTATATAATAACTTTGAGCAATGTACTTATTCCAAATTGCTTTAGTCAAGATTACCCAGCTGTATAAATTGAAAAAAATATATACATAATTCATGTTGTGCATTTCATTACAACTGACATGCACACTGCTGTCAGTACCATCCATGTGTTTCATTCAGAGCTGGTAGATCTTATACTCTAAAGTGTAAATGTAAAAATAATTATGACGTGAACAAAGCACTGCACACATTAGCAACACAATAATAAAGTTTAGTTTTAAATTCTCTCTCACACACACACACACAACCTTTACACTGGAATCACTTGACTAGAGAGAGCATTGTGCTCTTTGTATCCTGCAGCACTAGGTATGCTTATTTACTAAAGTACTTTAAAGGTAAAACAGATTGGCAATTATTGAATGTTATTACTTGCTATACCTTTTAGGCCAAGGCAACGCCAGGTAATTCATTTGGTATTTACCACAAAAAAAAAAAAAAAACCTTTTTACAAGAGCTTCTCAACCCATTCCTGTCATGGGCTGCAGCCTTCTAGCTCATTTTATCTACCAGATCATCTAACTAAACAGTTTTCTACTACTTGGGGATTTTTCAGTTTCTCAGCCTGTTGTTTAGCCAGCAGGGTAGCTGCTTGGTTCCCCCAAATAGCAGATCAGTGGCATTGGACTTCAAAAACATCTTAGGGGCCTAAACTCAACAGCTTGCAGAACTTTAAAAGTGCTAGAGTGCTTAATAAAACTATGGCAAATCAAAGATTATACATGGATGACCTCAAGGTGTACTTCTGTAAAAATTCAGTGGAAAAAAGTTTAAACAATTATCTACAATATTTTGTGACCAAATGAGTGCTGATGTTAATTTGGAACAGGTGGAGAAGCTTTGTTTAAAAACTGCTGAAAAATAGAAGACTAATTTGCAATTAACTTCATTTTATAAACTTACTTCATGACAGGAATATTAGCAATTCTGGGAATCCCCATAGGCCACTGTAGAAAATTATGCAGTATCACTCAGGAAAATAAAATATCATTTTCCTTCAGTACACAAGAGAATATGACCGTTACAACCACAAAGACCCACACAATGCCAGGCTTTAGCTTTTTTTTTTTTTTTTTTTAAAAAAAAAAACCTACCTTCAGCTGAGAAAATTTAAAAAAAAAAAAAAAAACCACTTGCCATTCAAGATTCATCTTGGCAGACATTTAAACCTGTAACATACTGAGTATTTAAAGTGTTGTCTGATAAGGCAAAAGTTGCATGTGTGTGAAGAGCCTCTCCACTCACAATGACCAGGTCAGTTACCGTGACCATGCTGGACAAAATGGATTAACATGCTTTAAAAACCACCTGAGGATTTTCTAACCCCCACCTTCAGTATGTCAAAATAAAAGCTACCTTATAATGTGCTTAAATTTGCAAAATATCTTTTGAGTCTTGTCATGCAGTGGGCAGTTGCAGTGCTGGGTGAATGGAACAGTTTGTTACCACACTGTACAGGGATGTTTCAACATTTGTATTTACTGTTAAAACCCCCTTCAGGGATTATATCTCCAAATAAAGGTGAGGAAATCCAGGACTCCGGTCATTCTATCATTGTAAGAGGCTTGATATTGCATTAATGGCCATCAGTAACAAAAGTTTTTTTTTTTTTTTTTTACTTCACTGAAAACCCCACTACCAGAGGCTGTTAAAGTTTGTGATTGGTAAAATAATAACTGTTAACCTTCAAACATTAAGTAGCTCTGGAGTAGTATAACTGCAACCATTTGTAGTAATGGACTCCCCACTGGACCATGATGCTTCAGCACCACCACTGAACAGCAGGTGGCAGTTTGCCCAGGCAAATCAGACTAGCACACTTCAGTCAACTTAAAGCACCTGCAAGGCATTGTGACAGGTTAAGGCTCCAAGCTAAAGGACTGTTACATGCCTCAAGTTTAATACTTCCCTGATACTGCATTCTTATGTAGTTCCTTAGTGAACTGCTCTCCATACCACATTATCCCCAGGAAAACAAACTTATAGCCCAGCTTGGCAAAACACTAGCAACTGATTTTAACAATGCATTTTAATGGGAATGAATCATAACCATTTCAAAACACCTGACAGTTACTACAGAAGCCTTCATGGCCATTGAGAGTAAATGAAAGCTTGCCATAGTTTTTACAGATCTCATCTTTGATCCAAGTAAATACCCCAGGTCATTAAACATATTGGGCAGGAAGGAGTAGGTAAGACATGTTCATTTAGCATCTGAGGAGAAAAGTAGCTCTAGTCAAACTTAGGAGGGAAAAGTTATCAATTTCAGTAAGAACTTGCAGAAACTCATTTGAAAAATGAGTACTTTTGACCTGAGTAAATTCCCCAACAATAACCACAGCACACTAACTGGTTGTAGTGTATTTGTGAATGGGATGGCTTTATTTGAAATTTGTCACCGCACCTGGCACTAAATTCATACATATATTTTTACTGATGAAGTTAAGACCAGACTACAAGTCAAATTCATTCCACCGCCTCCCCCAATCACAAGCCTTCAAACCATTCTTCCAATTAAAGAGAACGAATCATCCAGGTGCTCAATTCCCTTAGTCCTCAACAGGCCGGGACAAGTGCAATACCTCACTAGTAAGCAGCATTGCTCCTCATCCCAACCTGCGCAGAAAGGGATTACAAGGCAACACACCCAGGAGACTTGCTGTCATGGTCAGTTTTGCATGGATTTGCACAGCAATGATCAGAAGCTGAGTGCAAACCAGCAAAACTAACCATAACCCAGCAGAGAAATGCAGGTGACAAGATTGAGGCTCCTCTTGACGTACGGATCTAGAAGTACTTCAAGTGCTCATACTGCAGTAGAGAAAAAACAAGACTACCTGCACTATAAGCACTTTAATACTGCTGAAACACATCCATGCAAGATTGACAGCCAGTCTCATTGCATCATATGACACACAGACACCCCCCCACCTCCAAATACACACAAACAGCAAGTGGAGAAGACAAAGCAGGCCACCATCAGTTTTGCATAGATTTGCACAACTCTAATTTTCTTGTAGTGCAACTATGCAAAACTAACAGAGGACTGCAAAAGTGTACTTAACTGCAATTATATGCAAACACAGAAGTAGTCCAGTATTTCTACTGAAGCAAGTCAGCCCCTTATGCCAGAAGGAGCACTTAGGGCAGTAGGCGCCAGTCTAGTTCACTATCTGCACTAGATGCACCTTAGCACAAGCAGTAGTGGGAGCCAGTGAGCACAGGGCCCACTGGGGCATCACTTTTGTCAGCGCAGTGCCAGAAGTGCCTCCACTGCAGTAGGTCTTTCATAGTACTACCTGCACTGTAAGCACTTTGATACTACGGTGACAGAACTGGGAGAAAAGGCAGCGGTGATGGAAGAACCATTGGCATCCACATGGCACCAGCAAGACCTAAACAAAAACAAAGTTCAAGCATCAGAAACAAGCAGTGAGTACAATATTTACTCATCAGAATGGCTTTAGTCATAACTACTCAACCATTGGTACCTATGATAACAGTGCTTTAACCCCCACATTTACACAATTCCAGGCATACTTACCAAAATCCATTATTTCTGGACGTAACCGTTCAAACTTTAATTTCACACATCCCTGTACTTGCAATGAGCAAGTATATGGTTACTGCATGCAAAATAAACCCTAAAAATGGCCACAAGACCTAATGGTCAAGCACACGTGTGCTCCTCCGTCACCAAGCCGCAGCTCTTGAAAAGGGCGCCTTTACCTTCAAATAAAGCCACCAAGTTGCCGACCCGAAGTTAGCCAAAAATAACGCACAACATCCTGCGATCATCCATCAGTCGCCAAACCAGATGTCTGTGCCAGAAGAAAAAGGGAGAAATACGAGTTTTAAAGTAAAATTCAAACCCCGGACGCGGCGTGCAGGTGGCGGCCCGCGTGGAGTCGAGGTGCGCGCACGCAAGCAAAAGGACCTGCGCATGCGCACGAACTCCCCACGCCCCATCGCTAGCTCACTCGCCCCTCCCCCAGCCGTGCGATTCAACATGGCGCCGCCGAGTCCGCAGTCCGCACCATTAGTGAGCGCTGAACGCTTCTCCCGTCGAGTTCGAGCTGCCGATGAGGAAGACGCGTGTGCGTCAGTTTCGTTTTCTTCACGTTGCCGCACCGTGAACAAAGTTGCGCGGGCAAATAAAGTCGCGAACGGGGAGTCGGGGGGGGGGGCAACAGAAACCACGTGCATTCGGAGTGGTTAGCGAGCCTCTTGTAGGTTTCGCTTCAGTCTCACAAAGCACGTTTCTGGAGCGCGCTAGCCGATTAGCTTCCCAAGAAACCACACATTTCCCCCGCCGCAGGAGCCCTGCGCGCAATCTTGCCCCTTAAACCGGTGTTCGCACCTCAGCTTGCACGGATTACTGAGCTAGTAAAGCTCGTTCACCCACAACCGGCCCTACTTCATGCGCGTATTGTCCACCATCCACTATAACTAACAACTCGCGACTGCAAACAGTTTCGGAGAGCACTTCTTACCGCGCCGCCATGAACGCTTTCAAGGTCCTCGTTCCGGTGCAGAAACTCTACTCTAGTTCCCCCCCCTCCTCTCTCGCTCTCTCTCTTTTGCGTCGTTATTCTTTAACGCGCGACTCAGCCAAGGCGTGCGGCCTGCAGCTGCCCTCCTCCCCATGTGCCTTCGCCGCCGCCGTGACTGCTGCCTCACGCCGCTTTGTTCTGGAGGCACTTTTGAGTCGTGCGCCACCGCCGTGCGGAAAGGGAAAGAAGAAGAAGAAGAAAAAAAAAAAAAAAGCGGCCAACTTTTTCCCCGCAGGGCCCGCGCACGGACACGAAGCGGGACGGCGGCGGACGCGCAGCTCGGAGCGCGCAAGCGAGCCGTGCGGCGCCGGCGAAGCGGCTCGACTCCGCGCATGAGGCTGCAGATGGGAGCAGCGGGAGGAGCGGCAGCTTTTCAAATCTCCCTCATTCCAGGAACCAGTATGGAGGAGGGGGGGAGGAGGAGGAGAGCGCCGCGTTACGACGCCCAAACGGTCACTTCAAAAACGCCCCGCGCCCGGGCTTTCGGAGCAGGAACTGCCCCGCCACACTTTTAATTTAATGATCAACGAATCCTGCCTATCGCCTGCCTGGACCCCCCCCCCGCAAGCAAAGCGAAACAACAGGTTCTTCACCGACGGCGTGCGCGCGGGGAAAACACTCGCCCTATTCACACACACACGCACACACACGCAGCTGCTCGCCCCTAGCTGCCAAATGCCCCCCCCCGGTACAAAACGTGCCAAACGGCGTCGCACAAACTTTGAGTTCCCGCACGGGTAGAGCCTGCGCGATGCCCATTCCCGCATGGGCGCAAGCGTAACACAAATAAGAGATTAAATTAGTTTTTTTTTTAAATAAAAGTAAAGTGGCGCGAATTTTTTTTTTTTTTAAATTTTTTAAAAAAAGCTCCCAGACCACACGGGTGAATGGAGGGGGTCACGCTGGACGTAAATATGCGTGGACAGGCACTTCCGACAACGGGAGGGAGGAGCGGGCAGGGAATGCGTGAGCCGAGCGCAAGAAGAGTGAGGAGTGCGCGATGTGTGCTGTGATGCTGATCGTCGCTCCTCCCCGCCAATCTGTTACCAATCACTGATCAATAACTCCCAGATCACTCGGATGGCGCTCGTTGAAGTGGCAGAACACTTTAGAGTGCGTCAAGCACAGCACGCCGTTGGCAGCTAACTGTGCGATACTTCATATAGTTATTTATTTCAAAATGTATAAGAGCCTATTGTTGGATTAGTTTTAAAATATATACTCGATAAAACAGAACTGCACGTGAGCCTCTCTAATAATTGTAATTGTGGAAAGCTGGATAATATAAAATATTGTCAGAAATTTGTGGGCCAATACTAAAAATAAACGTTAACATTATAGTAAGAAGTGAATTCATTTTTGACAACATTCAAGAATAATTTAAATGCACAGATTTATGTTGGAGCATATCAGATGCATTTTCTGTCACAACAGTGCCGTGTAAAATATGGTTTACCTAGACATCATATTTTGCACAGTATTTATTTGAAAAAGTCTAGTTACTTTTATTTAATCGCATTTCAGTTTGGAAGATGCCATATTAGAATTTTCTATACTGATCAGCCTAATATATCTCTATTTTCATTGATTTATGCATATATTGTTCTTTTTTACATTTGCATTTTATATTAAACATATTTAATATCACAACAAGAGAATATCCCAGATTATAAAAAAAAAAAAAAAACTTGTTTGGCTAATGAGTGCTTTAAATACAAGTTGAAACTTGAGATCAAGTAATTCAAAAATGTACTTACATTTTATCGATTTGAAATTAATTGCATTCTAAACTGTTTGATTTTCCTTCTTAAATACCAGACTTTGCTTTTTATAACATTTCTAAATATGCACCCCATACATACATGTTAGGGAACATCAGTATAACTTTGTCACTTGCTAAAATTTATTTGCTCTTTTGTAGCAGTAACACTTTGTGATTCATTTCCAAACATAGATGTTTGTTAATCCAAGTTCATCTGATTTATCTAAGAAGGTATTTTTGTTGTATTTTGCTTTATCTTTTATTGAAATCCTTGAATAAAAATGTAAATAGCACTGTATGCGGTTATAAGTCAGACAAATGTCTAGATAGAAATAGAAAAATATCTGTAGCCTTCAGTCTTACATAAACAATAAAATTATTTTTTTAGCAGATGAAAATAGTTTTTTTTTTTTAAATAATGCTATACTGTGTGAAAATTCTGCTGAATGGTATTAGTCTCCCTGTCTAATGTGTTCTGTATAAACAACAGTCTATCTTGTAACACTATTCTTCCATTGAAATTAAATTTGAGTGAAAACAAACAAAATACAACAACAGAAAATCATTATGAAAAATTATTATGTGTACCACACATGTGTAGCAAGAATGTGAGAGACAAATCCTGGTCAACATGGATGTTTCACACTCGCCTTTGGTCAGAATCCCAGGACATTTTCCACATCTAGGTGTCTTTGCCATCACCCTTTTTTCCCCCCTGAAACCCCCCACAAAAGGGGCCAGGGGTCCCTCTTCCCCTTAAAGAAGTGAGGCCTGGAATTGTCTTGCTGCGTGACCCCAGAGGTCACCCCCCCACGACCCCCAAGCTTGGCCCATTCATCTGTAAATCTCACACGAGGAGAGCGGAGATTTATTCCCTGCCCAACACTGGGGAGTCCAAAGAAAAGGCACAGAGACTTCAAAACTCACCAATTTGGTTTTATTGTACAGAAACTCTTTGTGTTGTGCTTTCTGACCCAGCTATTTTTTTTTAAGTTCTTTAGAGAATTTGCCACCCTTTACACCATTGTTTTCAACAACTCCTACTTCTCAGTTATTGCATGTAAAGTAAGATACATCCTTGTAGATTTTATAAAATTCTGTATTAGTCTAGAATTATTTTTTAATGAATTCATCATTTAAATTTTGCTTTATAACAATCAGTGCCATAGCATTTCTTTTTTTATATTTGAAGATAATTTGAAATTCACCTTCATTAAGTTTCATATTCTGCAGTACTTAGACCCGTTATTAATATTACAACCTCCCTCTGCCTTAATTTAATTTTTTTTTATATTTTTGTAGTATTGTAATGCTGAAGCTCGCACATGGCAGTATAATCATTGGAATTCTTTTTGTTTTATTGAGAAAATAAACAAAAAAAAACAAAGATGGAATTGAGTTACTTTTTCACTTCCTGGTATTATCATGAATGATTTGAAGCCAACACCCAATCCTTTTAAACTTAAAACCAAAGGCATGTGTTTTAAAAGTAGAAAGACATGAACTGCAGCAAATTGCTTTTTCCAGTGGGAAAAAAAACATAGTTTCAATATTTACAAAAGTACTGCTGTTCTGCCTTAGTTTATAGCCTCATTTTTTGGTGCAAAAGCTTTGTTTCAGCTGGGTTTTTATGGGGAGGTCGAAGGAAAGTTTGTTCAGGAGTCGCACATGGTTTGTTACGAAACCCCAGAAGGGCCCTTCTGGTACCGCTGACCCACTGTTTATTACTGCCTCTTAAGAAATGTATCTCCTCACCCCACATTTTCTGCATTGTTTCATGGCTGAATTTTTGAAGTTAAGCAGAAAGTGCCGTCTTGTTAATCCTCTGCTGCAGCAGCCATTGGACGCGGAGGACACAAAAACAGGAAGTAAACTAGGAAGAGAAAAAAAGCACGTTGGGGGTCGCGGGCCGAGCAGGTTTCCTCCCGATGAGGGGAGCGGCTCGGTGGTTTGGCACAAGGCGAGCGCCCCTGTCTCAGCACCCATTCGCTCTTCTCCATCGCCACAACAGGGCATCTTTGCCATCTTTCAAAGTTCCTCCAGTTTGCAAACACTTTTGTCCTGCACTGAAATTATAACATCATGTTTATTTTAAAATCAGGCAGCTCCAAAACTTACTACTTCACAATGATTGTCTGTTTATTAAAGTTTGTACAATTTGTCATATGGTTGGTGGTAAATGCTGAACAGTATTGTAAATACTAGGACAAGAGAAGGGTTTAAAGGTGATAGCAAACACAGGAAGTGGTGTGTAAAAGCCGATATTTTTAAAACTGTCTTTCAGGAAAGAGTGTTATTACGCACCACAATTCCGAGTCTGCTCCTCTCAACCGGATGTGGGAATGATTTTGATAGCAGTGTGTAACAAAGATTGTCTAGTGTTGGCACCTTGGGCTAAGTTACAACAGTTTAGTTTGTAAACTGAAACTTCTATATATGTATATGTGCATATATACTGTATATATACATAAATAAAAGTAATTTCTATTCTTAAGACTTTACATAACAATGGCACAAAATTGCATTCTTATTGTCCCAAACTCAAAACTGCAGTAAGTGCAATTTTGTGTAAATGCACAAAATCAGATTATAAATGTAATTTTTTTGCTGTTAAATTATAAACAGATCAACAAGCATAAACTTATCTGAATGGCTCTACTACTCATTTATTTATTTATTTATTTTACAGTAAGACAATAAAAAATAAAACTGGCAACTGTTAGCAGAGGATTTTGCTGGCAGGATAATAGATGTAATTGAAAAACATTGTTTAAATAGTGTTTTTTATGTTATATGTATATTTCTTGTTGTATAACTCCAGGTTTATTTATTATTTAGGTGAGTGCAACAGTTTGTTTCTATGTATTTGCATAATGCAGCCTTTTATTACAAAAATGCTTTACCAACCCAAACGTGAAGAAAGTTTTCATTCGTAAGTTCATGCCACTCCCATGCAGTCTTTGGATATACAAATATGAACATTAATTCTTTAGAACTGCCTTCTCAAAGATTGTAAGAGTATAAATTACCATTCACTTCATTCTTGTGTAAATAAAATTTTAAGCGAAAAAAAAAAAAAACAACAGCCACACAGTTGCTGGTATTATTCTATCAGAGCAGAAGAATAATCTTTATTTCATGCATATTTGCATTTATCCACTCATTCACTGGACAACAGAATAAGTTTTACATTAAATTTGCTTGCTGTGTGCAATATTATTTTTGATTTGAACAGTTTTTCCGTAACTACGTGAATGTATGAAGCTGGTCCACGTTACATTAGCTTAAAAGTGAGGTTCAAGTTTTACGTTTCATTTATTTATTTATGTTATTTAAAGGACAGCATGCTGCGGTACATACTGGAGAATCTTCAAAAAATAGCAGCACGGATTTTAGATAAATGTCTATTAAAAATGCAAAACCGACTCCTTTTCCAGTAGTCAAGGTTGATTAAGTTTTTAGTACAGGCTAGTAGAGGTTATTTCTGTAATAATAAACTTTTAAAAAGTAAAACAAAATCTCTCCATCACACATTTCCATGAATTTTAACAATATTTAGGAGGGTTTCATTCATTTTTTTTCTGTGCAAACAATCTGGACTTTTAGTATCATTTTCATGGCAGAAAATGCATTACTTTTCTGAAGTGTGCAATTGCTTTGTTTATTTTAGTTATTTTTTAAAAATATTAAACAGTTCTTGTTCAGCATTTTCAGTTAAAAAATGCACATTGCTGACAGAACAAACATGATTTCAGTAATCGTGATCTTAGATCTCAATTTTTCACCGTACACTTAGTTCCTACTGCAATTCTTTTCTCCTCATGAAGGGGTATACAGTAGTTACAAACTGATGTGAAGGTCATTTCTAGATCAGGAACAACATTTTTTAAAGGTAATTTTAATGCATGATAATAATAACATCAAAAAGTTATATTTGTAAATTAAACTGAATAATTCTGTACGGTATAAAATTTTATGACTTAATTATTCAAATTATTAAAACTGGAACTATGACTTGTGCAGAACAGTACATAATTTTTGGGTAATTGGTGTCACCTTGGAACTCTGATTTTTGTAACAACCAATTTTATTGTAGCGCTGATATGGAGAGGCCCACAGGGAGAGCCGCATCACAACCGACTTCCCCTCAAAAGACACAGTAGCCAGCAAATAAAATGCCTGTTGTGGAAGTAAAATGACTGTGTACATAGCTAAAATTCCATTTTACTAAGAGGCCCTTTGCATATATACATATATGTATTTGTATTTATAATATTTCCTCTAGCCATTGTAGTTTTTTTACTGCACAGGATTACTTAACATGACTGAAAGGTATCTATTTTTTCTGTTAAAGTAAGTGGTACAAATAATAAAAGAATGGTAATCAAAAGACTTTTTTTTTTTTTTAACAAAAATTAACTTTATAAACATCTTCAGGAATTGAGTGATGCTCCTTATTTTGCTTTTTTATGTAGTAGAAAATATCCTGTCTGACCACAAGGTGGCAAACTCTTTCTTATAACAGAATAATTTAAGTTAGGAGGAGTAAATGACAAAAAGTCCAAAGAATCATACAGTTGTCTCCTATTAGAACAAATAAGGTGACATTTTTTTGGTTCAGTTTACTGTCGTGAATCATTTTAGATAGAATGTTCTTTGTTCAGGGATGTATTTTTTTTCTTGTATGAAGTAAAGGTAACTCAAACATGCAAAAGCCCTGCCTTCTGAAACAGGAACAAACTGTGTTTGAAAGCCAGTTCCTGAATATTAGAATTGCTCTGGACATCCTCAAAGCCAAGCTTAAGATGTACGTGTTCAAAATTGCCTCTACGACATGCTTGCTTGCCCTTTTTTCTGTCCCCTTTCCTCGCATTTTATTTTACTGTTACCTACTACCATTTGATTGTTTAATCTGTTTTTTTGGGGAGGGATCACAATGATTCAGTGGATCCCACAAGTTTCTTGGGCTATGAGTTTGAACATGAGTTCAGATCTTGCTCAGCTTGCCTGAAGGTTTCACGTTATCCCTAACATTCATGTGCGTTCATTCCCGGTGCTCATTTCCACCTACAGTCCAAAGACATGTTTCTGAGTTTTAATATATGTGTGCAATTGTGTGAGGGTTAACCACTGATTCTGTCCTGCGATGAACTGGTATCCAGTTCTGGGTTTATCCTGCTTTTTAGCCTTGAAGAGGGTCCAGACCAATGGGATCCTGAATTGCAGTGACTACTAAAAAATGGCTGGATTCTACTGTACTTCTATCGCTGCAGTTTTGAAAACATTAATATTTATCATAAGTTGCTTAATATTGCAACCCATTTGTCTATCTGCTTTACTGTAAAGCGTTTTGAAAAGCTGCTTTAAAGTGAGCTCCAGTGATGTTGGTGATGATCGTGATTGTTATTATTACAACAGCACCCAATGAGGAAATTCTTGTACTCTACCTACCGTAAATGTGGCCCTTTCTGAGAAATTTGTAAAGAATCATTTACATTAAAATAACAGCAAATCGAAAGACACTGCACGTTTCACTAAGCAAGAGTAATGCTTTCCTCTGTCTTTTCAGCTATGAGAACTTTCTTTAATGGTACTTTCAGGTTTCTAGATGTGTGTAAATGTCCTCTGCAAAGGTAAAGGAAACCAGTACCGCAGTTTGACAGGTCCGGATCACACACTACTTCCACTTCCTCTGGATAGAGGCTTCATGTGTGCTCTTGCACAACCTTTCACCGACCAGCTTGTTTAAAAATAAGAGAGAAACTTCTGCATGCAAAATGGTCCACATTTTAGCAGAATCCTGAAAGTCTGCCTGAAAAAAGGTGTCCCACAAGTTAATCCATAAATGGATTAACATCAATAACGGAAAGTGAAAACATTTATTTTTGATTTGTGACTCTTGAAAGAAAGAAGTATGGATTCCAGTTTAATATGAAAAAAGGAAGAAAATAAACTTTTTTTCTAGTTCTGCAATTTCAACATGGATATGCAGTCTTTAAACATTTACACATCTCTGTATCCAGCTTATACCTCTGTATCCAGCCACCGCTAGCAAGAATCCCATTATCAAAAACCCAACCACACAGCTTCCTAATAAAACAATGGCAGCAGCTGAAATTAACCCTGGTGACAACCAGGTTTATGGACTTTCTGTGAGCTTGGATCTCACTCTCCTCCAAAGATGCTTTCATTGCTCTCTAGTCTCACTGTTTTTGAAGACTGAGTAGTTTTACTGTAGCTCTACAGACCTTGTGTGACGTAGACTTTCGTAAAACATAATCAGTACATAAGATTCAGGCCTTGGGTTTTTTATGAGGTTGAAGTGTAGTGCTAATAAACAAGTAAAAACTATGGTATAATTTTAAGAATTCTGGTTTTATTATTGATAGTGGCTGATGCTGTCACCTTACAGCACCTCAGCAGTTCTGGTCTGTGTTTGAGTCTGCCTCACTGTATGGAGTTTGCATGTTCCCCCATCTTTGTATTGATTTCCTCCAGGTGCCCTGGTTTCCCCTCACATGTATTTTAGGTTAGTTAATAATATAAATTGACCTTAGTGTGTGCATGAGTGACTGTGTGTGGTTTGGGCTACTGTGTCCTTCCTGGTGTCTGCCCTCTGAACCCAACAGTCAGGGATTCAGTGAAATGCTCTAGACCAAGGCAACTCTGACCAGAACAGATGATTACTGATTTTGGATGGATGGATGGATGGATGGATGGATGATATTCTGCATTGCTCTTCGGTGTTTCCCTTCAGTGTGGGTTGCATTCTTTCCACCGCCATCTCGGTGATCCCAAATACAGGCTCACTTTGTACAACGAAGGTTCCTTTCAGGAAAATTCAGCCTTGCCAGCAAATGTAATTTGCACAGAGAAATTTGCATAATACATATGAAAATCTCACTTATTAGAAATGCCTAACAGGACAGAAATTTCATTTGAAAATACAAGCTTTTGAGACACCAGACACCGTATAAGATGAAGAAATCTTGTTTTCATTTATAATAATCCATTTAGATTCTTTATAATGTATAGTAATAATTAATTCTGAAGTATACTGTTAAAAATACATAAAACAATATTCATTCCGCAATAAAAACCAGTACCAAAGGAGATTTATGTACATGCACATCCATATCCCCAGGGTCTGGCAGCACAGCTACTTCAACGTGCTGAATTTACTAATACTGAGGGCTCCTGTTGTACTTTGTACTGCTATAAAACACACATTTTCTGTCTGTATTATCGCCGTAAAACGGGGACCTGCTGCACCTGCTTTTCAAAAATAAAAATCCCAATTTTCTATTCCAGAAATGTCGCCCTCTGCTGTACGGAGTGCAGCCTGCAGGTCCTCGCAGGCAACCTTATGTTCACCGCGCCACAGCTTACGGGGCGGCTCAGTGACAGATATTTAAAACAGTTCTTAGATGAAGTCAGATTATATCAAAAACAAACTGAATGATATTCATATTTCCATATGGAAATTGCGCAGTCAACAGAAGCATTCAAACCTATTATCAGACATTTTAACGTTTTCTAAATCCATTTATCATTTTAGCCAATTATATTTATAATTTAGTTTGCATTAAGCTTTGCTATTAAAACAGAAGAAAATTGTATTTCGCTTGACATGGATGATCATGCAATACCTCCCAGATTGGTAGGATTAAGGTGGAGAAAGCTGTTCATACATACATCTCACCTTCTTTATTATAGCCTCTTCAGCCCAGTATTTCCACAGAGCCCTCCTCCCCTCTCCTCCTCTGTCTCCCCCAAACACCCCACCTCTTCCCACTTCATGTGAACTCCTGCATCTCATCAGTGCCACCACCCGCCTGTGATGACAGGGCTGTCAATGAGTGCCACGTGCTTAGGGTGCCAGTGTTTTGGAAGCTGTCAGGCAGTACCGGCTGCCGCAGGTCATGTGGGGTCCAACGCTGTCTACACGTGTGTGTGTGGGTGTGTGAGTCAGATCAGGACGGACAGGATGGGGTGTGTGAGAGCAGGTAACAAAATCATCAAATTGTGATCTCTTACCAGTTTTTTGGGCAGACAGACTGCGTGGTCTGAGCACATCTAAACATTTAAAGCAAGTGTGCTAACTATTTTGCACTAATACTTCACCCCCCTTCGACTGCTGTGGTGGAAAAGCACTGTTAGAACAAAACAAACATTTAAGTAGACCTATGAGCTTGATTACTTGACTCCAACGGTTGGTGAATTTGTGGCTGATTCTCTATCAGAAAGTCTTCATCCTTCAAATATATGACTATACATCAGCTCCACCACCATGGAAATTGAGACATATGCAAATATGGAGCTGTGCACAATACATTACTGCATATTTCTGCATTTTTCTCGCAATTCTGATTAAAAGAATCACATAAAGGAACAGTAAAGATCACTGGTGTGAAATAAATTTTTAAGTTGACATGTCATTTTAAAGAATGTCGGCAGGCAACAATAACCAATGAGATGGTCGAGGCTATTGTAAATTTTTAAAAATATACATTATATGGGCAAAAGTTTGTGGACACCTGAGCATCAAACCCATATGTTCTTGTTGAACGTCCCATTTCAAACCCATGGGCATTAATATGGGGTTGCCCCCCCCCCCCCATTTTCTACTATAAGAGACCCCACTTTCTGGGAAGGCCTTCCACCAGAATTTGGAGTGCAGTTGTGTGAATTTATGCACACTCAGCTACGAGAGCATCAGTGACGTTGGGTGAGAAGGCCCAGCTTGCAGTTGGGGTTCCAGTTCATCCTAAAGGTGATCAATGGGGTTGAAGTCAGGGCTCTGTGCAGCCATTCAGGTTCTTCCATACCAACGTGAACAAACCATATGTTTACAGAGCTCACTTTGTGCATGGGGGGGGGGGGGCACAGTCATGCTGGAGCAGGAAAGGAGCTTCTTCCCCAAAATTGTGGCCACAAAGTTGGAAGCACACATGTGCTTGTAAGCCGTATGGGTGCAGCTAAAAGCGACCAGCTTAATCATTAGAAGGGGGGGTCCATATACAAATAATATATAATAATTTCGCATATATGGTGAACACCTAAAGTATTAAAGTTCATAAATTCCATCAGTTTTTTAATAAGATGAATAACATAAACATATTTAAATTTTCCACACCTTATAACCGCATAACAACACGCAGGTCTTCAAAAAGTTCTCCCTTGCTTTTTAAGACTGTTTGTTCCAGACAAGTCTTGCAGTTCCTGTCAATCATTTGTGTGCTTCAATTTGCAAAAAACAAGACGTCAAATGAAATCAATTTACTTGCTGTGCAATTCTGGTGCATTTTTTCCCTCCTTTCGAGAGATAAGAATAAACTCCTTCTTGACCGATCAGGCATAATCGCTGAAGAAATTAAAGCACCTAATAGCGACCGAAACGGATTTTCATTGGAAATTTTCAGAGTGACTGAGCACAGTCTGAACACCAACTAGAGCAGCAAAAGAGATGAACACAAAGTACTTTGGAGATTGTAATTATTCCACCGAGACACATTGATGGTTATTTGACAGGAGCTATGCGACTTTTTCATCTTTAAAAAGAAGATGAAGTCTATTTAACGTTAAGCATGAGAGCAAGAGGGGGTCTGCAAAAGTAATATGCAGTCTAAGTAGTTATGTAAAAAAGCGATAAACTTTTAAACACAAGAATGGTCAAATCTGTAGATGTGTACCCGATCTGGGACGCTGCTGGTGTACCTTAGTGTTGTCTCCATGTGCAAAACAAGTTTCCTGATTTAAGTGGCTTTATTCCGACCATTTAAATCATAAATAAATATAGTTAAGGATTATGTGTGAAACTACTGATATACATATATTGTGAACAAATTATTTATACTGGGTGTACTTGGTGTTGGTTTACAGAAAGATAAAATGCCCATACCTGCAGGTAAGACGACAGCACGGCCACCATGAAGCGCTCATAAAAGAGGGAATTATGGGAGTTGAAGTTTTTCAAATCCCTGGGATGGAAAAAAAAAAAAAAAACCCTTTCATGGGGTAGCTCTCTTTTCATGTAAATTAAATGAAAGTAATGAAAATATAGTACCCTAACAAAATGTAAATCTTAATAAGTTATTTTAAAGTTAATGAAAGATAATTGTTAACATTAATTTTGTTGCTAAATGGAAAGCGTTGTTGAAAGATGCAGAAAAAAGTAGACAAAAAGGGGTGAGGCCAAAAATAATTGCTGTTCAGAATTTCATTTGTTAACCTTCTGACTTTTTTCTACTCTGATAGCATTTTGTGGTTATTAACACATGTAAATGGGACCCTGGTATGTTTCTGGAAAGAAATTATAGATGCAGACTTTGTTGCGCTTCATCTGTCTGCAGACACGGTCGATCTTGCCACACCATGTGGGTCATTAGTAAATGGGGCTGGTAGACAGCATCGCAAAAAATGAAATCAAAGAAACAGACAGACAGACTGACAAAATAATATGTAAAATAATGCATCGCTGATACTACCCAGAATCTCCCAGTGTTCTGGGATTATAGGTGAATTTGTATAAATTTGGAAAGGTATCTGTGTCTTGACAGCCTATCAAATGGAGAGAATGAAGCTTGAAGCATGCGGTTCTACAGGACCAGGCTGTCAATTATAGAAGAAACCGATTTCCATCATATTATATAAATCATATCCATTTTTATCTCGGTTTACCCTTAATCTCTTTCACAGAATGTACAAAATCTTTTACTGAAGAATTCAGCATCTTAAAGCCTTTGACTGCATATTGATTCATTTTGATTTTACCCTATAGTTCTTTGCTGTGAAACAAAAACAGCCATAAAATATCAAATTTTATTGTAATTTACTATACCCAACGGGAGACGATTTTTAAGATCACGTATATTATTCGGAATTGTGGCAGCTGATGTAACCTGGAGAAGTTATTTCCGTCATCCCATGTGTAGGTGGATCTGAGTTGTGCCTGATGCTGGAGAGAATGCTGGGAGCTGCACGGAGCTCTCAATCCCTTCCCCTGCCTGTAAGTCCCGCTCCCCAGCCCCCACTCGGGGGCCATCCGTTATCATGTAGCCGGTGTGTCGCGCAGGAGTCAGTCCGGGTGTTAATCTCCTCTGCGTGCTGCGGGCCTCTCCGGAGATCAGTCTGCACCTCCCCGAAGGCCACGTCTCCGCCAGCCGCCACTGCCAACACTGCGCCCGCCCTTGTAATTGAGTCCTTTCTGAGCTGTTCGTCTTCGTGTCCCCTTGAGTTCGCCAAGCTGCTCGCAACGGGGAATCTAACACCGTAAGTCTGCTTGTAATGCTGTTCACTACGGTAATTGGGAAATTAACCCGCTCTGATTGGCTAATAACATCTACAGCTCCGTGGAGACCCCGGAAATGTGTTTTTACTCTGCCTGATGGAGCTGCCTGAGTATTTGGGATGGAAGAACCACGGTAATACCTCCATTAGCACTACTTCCTATAGCGCTGCTTCACAATAATTTTCGTTTATTTTAGCCGCTTGGGTAATTTGCCACAATAATTTACCATACTTAAATAATAAATAAAATAAAATAGATAACTTAAATGCTTAAATAAAACAGATAATAACATCTTATCTATTTTGTTGTTATATCTGTTATCCGGAGTGTTTTCCGTTTATCGAGTTTTATTAAGAGCGCAACTAATTTATTTCACATCATGCAATACTGTGGCTCAGAACCTTACAGCTCACGGTCTGGATGGGAGCGGGTTTGCATGCTCTCTCCGTGTCTGTGTGGGTTTTCTCTGGGTGCTCCACAGTCCAAAGACACTTGTTTTAAATTAATTGGTCACTTAACCACAGTGTGTGCGCGTGAGTGTCAATGGGTGGGTGTGTGCGGTCACCCTGCGACAAACTGGTGTCACACCCGGGGGTAGTTTCATAGCCTAGTGGCTGAAAGGAGCTCCAGACCACCAAGTCCCTACTGAAGGTAAGCAGTTCATGAAAAAGGATGGAAGAGCTACTTGATTTTGTCCTCTCTGGGGGCCATCCGTTTTCTAAGCGTCGACCCAAAGTCCCAATGTATCTTACAGAAGACGTTCTTCGATTTTCAAAGCCACCGCATTTTCAGCTGGGGCTCACGCAGCTTCCTGTAAACATATTCGATATCTCAAGTTGGGGCGTTTAAGGATGAAATGTTCTAACGCTAAAGTCAGTAACTTCGCCGACGCCCCCCCCCCCCATTTCTGACCTTCCGCCCCGAAGTTCGGTTTATATGTGAGCAACTGCAACAGATACGGTGGCTTCTGGAGATCGAAACTTTGATCTAAACTGCGGCGGCGGCGGCAGCCCTGAAGAGCGAAGCTGAAAGACAAACGGAGGGATCCTGCGTTTCGGATCACGTCCTCTTCCGCGGGAGCCGGCGGCGCGTTCGGTTTCGGCTTTCATCCCTTTGTCCTCCTTGCTGGCGGCTTTATGTCAGGGACAATGAGAAATCCAACTGGCCCGAAAGTTTGTCAACTCAAGCAATTTGATTCAGACATGCAAAAAGAAAGAAAACTATTAGTCTGGAGTCCTGGCCGATAAAATCTACCGAGAGAGAAGGAAACTTGGACTGACGTTCTTTGCTGCCACTGAAGCAAATTAAGTGATAATTTATTGCACTCCACATTGGCAAGGGCTTTTGTGCGTCACCGTAATTGGAAAAAAGTGAGGGGAGGAAAAGATAAAGCAATAAATTAACAGGTTGAAACACGAACAGCGTTTTTCGTGCCGCTCCCCTCTGCCTGCTCTCTTTAACCGCACTCATTTTAAATGCTTCCCAGGTTCTGCGCCATCAACGCATCCATCCTTCAGACCCAAAGTCCTTTACACATGATTACCGCTGCTATTCTTCTTTTGTTTCTTCCAGGGCGGCGGTGTCTCAGAAACCTTCCTCGGGCCCGGGAGCACCTGTTTGGTTCGCGTCGCGCGCCTGGAGGGGAAGAGCGCGGCGCTCGCCGAGTCACGTGTGGCTGTAAAAGCGTTCGACCCCGTTTTGCTCGAGGAAGTTTGAGATCCCGTCAGCTGGCTGGGAAACAAATGTGTCGCAGCAAATTGGCCCGCAGATGATCGGACACAAAAGGTCACTTTAGAGCATGAATCACTTGTTAAACTCCTTGTTCCAAACAGCCTTGGTGCTTGTAATGCTCCAGGCATATTTGCACAAATAGATGTGGGGCCAGCATTTGCGCTGCTCATCACCTGATTTTGTGTGTGTGTGTGTGTGTGTGTGTAAGATATCTCCAGTTCTGCACCAGATGCTGCAAGCACCTCCACATGGCAAACGTTGGGTCACATGTGAGCATTACTTTGGTACAGCAGGTCACGCCGGCACTTCGTAGCACTTTAGTTTTGTGATCGGCCATAGGTTCCATCCTTGTTCGGTATGTGTAGAGGCCGTATGTTCCTCCTGAGCTTATGTCGGGTTCCTCTGGGTGCTTTGGTGTCCTCCCACACACCAAAGGTAAGGGTTTTAAGGTGCGAAATGAAAAGAAAGTGAGGTTTTGAGCGAGAGAGAGAGAGAGAGAAAGCGTGCGCGATTGCCCTGTGATGGACTGGGGTCCCGTCCACTTTGCACCATGACTTGCGATGAGAGGAGAGGTTATAGATGATAAGTGTACGCAGTGCACAGCACGTCATGTTAGTTTCCTGCTCCGCACGTCGCGTGTCATGTGTTTCTGTCCGTGCAAAACCTTCTGCTTCTATTCTCTTTGGGCCCATTGATTACCTCTTACTGTCAATGTGACCCATTCACAGGTTTGCATTCGTTCACCTTGACTCCCTGTCTGGTGGGATGCCGGAGGCATCCTTCAAACCACCGCAGTGCTTTATACATATAATATAATAATTTAATCCCAGGTTTCTGATGAGCAGCTAATGCACTGACTCTCGTATGCAAGAAACAGACAAGGTCACTGTAATAAAAACACATACATAAATTAAAAACTGCACCCTGAGAGGCAGGAAAATGAGGAGTCTTTTCTCTGCTGACCTTTTGGCTTTGGAAATTGTGCCCAGGAACAAAACTATTGCAGCGACAAATTGCCCCAGGTGTTTTTCAGACTTTAACCGATCCTCCAATGATTTCCCATGGGACAATAAACATGCTGATGTAGTCAAATTGGGCAATATATTGATGTCTATAGACTGTGATGTATATTCTATTTAGTCCCTACACAGAGTGATTTTCTTCTTTTTCAGACATGTAGACAAAAATCTTAAAGTCCAAATACACACTTTATAGATGTTAAATTATTATTATTATTATTTTTAAATAGTTTAACTTAATCAGAAACTGTATTTGTTATACATTACTTCTTTAACCCGGGCAGAACAACAATAAAATCCCTTTGAATTTTATTTTAGTCAGTATAACAATCGAAATAGTTATCATCTAGAATGATAAAAAGTGTATTATTCAAAACTGTAAAAACAGGAGGAATTGTTTTTATGCAATAATTTTTCACACACTGTTTATGAAGAAGATAAAAAAAAGGGTGTCGTTTGGTTTTAATGCGTGCGGTGCATATGAACAACCACCAGAGGGAGCTCTAGATATACACATCATGAAAGACGCGTTGCCGCTCATTAAAAAAAAAAAAAAACCTTGAAATAAAGAAAGAACAAAAAAAGTCGTTTATTTCTTTCTTTGTTAACCATCTCAGAAGCTTCAGCATCAGCAGTAATGCTGTATTAGGAGTGAAAAAAAAGGAAAAACGACACAGGTTGCCATCCAGGATCATGAAAGCTTGCAGAGAACAACATCCCTTTAGTACCTCCTCCTGCACAACCCATGGGTTTGACGTCTCAGAATAGAACATTTTTGCTTTGGTTCATCTAAGGCCAGTCTGACATTTATGTAATTTTGCTCCTGATGTTCACGTGAAAAAAGTACACACACACACCGCACGCACGCACAATTGAAAATCCTGATTTTTCTGAGATTTCGAGGAAAAGTAAACAACTGAAATTTTGCCAGTAAAATAAAATGCAATATTATTTGACGACAGAACTGCACTACACAAACCAAAACAAGATAATCTATTTAGTTGTTCAGGGATGGGGAAGATCCATTAAACCATCCATTATCGATAACTGCTTGTCCAATTCATAGGCAGAGTGGTCATAGGTGCATTAGGTGTGAGGTAGGGTAAACACAGTCCATCACAGAGCATTCTGGACCATCCTCCTTACAACATCCATTGACTCACACATACACACACTTAAGGCAGAACCTCCAGTCCGCTTGAAACACGCATCTGATGACTGTGGGAGGAAACCAATGCAAACTTAACACATCCACAGCCGGATTCGCACCCTCATCCACAACCCAAGGCATGTTTGTATCAAGCTGCTCTCTGGGCCGAGATACCAGCGGAGAAGATGTTCACCTCCCATCTCATTCAGTGCGCAAATCACAGAGGATTTTTGCTGCATACAAATCAAATTTTATAAACGTTTAATATAGGTGCACAGGGCAGTTTTCAAGCAAAACACAGAGGAGGAAGATCTTGCTAGGTGTTTATTATGTGGAAACAGAGCGGTGTAGCAAAGATCGCTCATGAAATAGTGATGAGGCAACAAGGCATATCTTTCGCCACACTTTTGCCGCATTACACTCCAGTCAGAGTGGATCAAATCAAGCGGGAACGCTCTCCGAGATTATTCCCGCCAAGTCCGGCCTGCAGAGCAGAAGTCTGAAGGTGCTTCAAAGCCTTGAAGATGGAGAAACATCGAGCAAATGCAATGGAAACGCGCAGGGCTTCAAGAGCGGGACATGACGCGTGAACCCAAAGGTGACCGTTCGGTTACGGATCAGCGCCCCTCAGAGGAAGATGAAGAGGCGACGAAGCACCATTCAGTCCGTCGCCCACACTGTATGATCGGCACGATATCCGCGTTTCCTAATATTTTGCGTATTAACTTTCAACGCATTAATTTTGTCACACAGACCCTAGCTTACTGTGACCCGCAATGGAAAATGGGTTCAATTTGGTGGCTATTAAAATACTTTCAGGGCCACATTGTGCAACGGTGGTAATTATAGAACGTATTATTCCGCTGCTTGTTGCTGCCTCTCTTGTCTGCTGGCACCTGTACTGAATGGATGCTTGTAATATTTTAAAATAATTCTCTCCTGTGTGCCAGATGGCCCGCTGCGAGCGAACACTTTGGTTGTTTTCAGCAGGCAAAAATAGCGTGTTGACCAGCTCCGACCGATGGGTGAGCTATTGATTCCAATGTTGGGATAATAGTGACTTCTCATTCCCAGACAGGGGCCATCGCGAAGCCGAGATTGCAGCCCCCATCGCGTGAGCTCCCTGTGCCTGTGTGAAAGTGAAATATAATTCCACGGCGCCGCACACGTGCCACTTTGTTTCCCAGACAACGATTTTATTGGATTCTTTCCCTTCTACGCGCGCATCACCCACAGTCCTCAAAAAAAAAAAAAAAAAAAGGATGGGATCAGTGGCCAGGGAATAAGCCCTGTTTAATCTGGACAAATTGAGACTTCGCATCATTATTTTCAGAATGCCCAACGAATTAACCCCCTACGCATTGCCTTTGCTCCCCGGGGGTCAATCACGCCGACAGTCCAATGAATTCTCCGGCAGCTCTCGCAATTCCTCAGAGAACCTCAGCTGTTAGTTATGAGTTTCGAACCCATACTCCGGTGGCTAAATGATATTTAGCAGGGGCCTCTAATAAGAAATGGTGGAGATGAGAACTGTCCGTGAAGCAAAATGAAATCCACAAAGGGGAAATGAAAAGGCCAGGGCATAATATCACCCACTGCAAAGAAGAACCGCCTTGTAAACATGCAGTGATGGTGACAATAGATATTAGAAAATGGGCAAACAACGTCCCCTTACGCTATTCTCTTTCTGCACGTACCTTTGCGCTAATGCTCTCGAGCCCACATTTTCCATTTACCTTTATCTGCGAGATGTTTGTGTGAAATTGCGCCCTTTATTCGCGATGGAATTTGTACGTCTTTAAACATTTCCGGAAATTAAAGCAGGATGTCCCGAGCTATTGCGCGCGCCCAATTTCCAGCATCGCTCTCGAACCGCTGGCTTTACTGCGGACGCGACCCCGAATTTATGAGCGGCTGTCGGTTTTGAACGCTGCCCTTTTTACTTCAAAACCTCAGTAGGGGCCGCAAAATTAATGGCCTCGCCGAAATGTGTTTCAAAGGCAAGTCGAGAACGTAAAAGTCATAGCGTCTTATCTGCGCCCAGATACGTGAAAGTGCGCGCGTGTGAGAATAACCGATCGAGGATCTGCGGGGACCGTCTGTTTATTATTTTGAAATGATTACCGAACGTAACCTTAGATTTAAAGGGAGGAGGAAGTGCGAGCTTTTTTAATAAACTTGAAGAAAACAGCGTTTTCCATAATCGTTCCCGTATTAGCATCGTGACTGAAGGTCGTCGAGGATGGAATTAGCAGCCAACCTTCACTGCTGAATAAATTGAACATAAAGAAAGCCTTTTTCTAGGTTAGGGACTGGCCGTGCATGCGAATAAACACAAAAATTGAGTGGTGGTGGTGGTGGTGGTGGGGGGGGGCATTTCAAATATGAGAAGAGAAAACTGTTTTTTTTTTTTTTTTCTTTTTCCAAAGCCATGTAAATTGGTACCAAAATGACATCTTTGCTTTGGGAAGTGGCCGAACCAGCGGCCTTTAATGCGTGTCACTCAAACGGAAACTTTGCATCCGGTGATGACAGCGTTTCGCCGAGGCGGTTAGGGCCTCAAAGACGGCAATGATACACACTGACTTGGACATCAGTAGGTTCTCTCCAGAGCCTCGGTGTTGCTCTGTTTTTCCGAGATGAAGTCTCCATGTCCGTGGATGACAGCAGTGCCACCGGGACAAGACGGAGAGCGGGGGCGGAGGGAGGGGGCTGATAAGACAGTGACGGAGTTGCGGTTTGCGCTCCACGTAACCCGATTAAAGGCCAGACCAAAGCAGCCCTCCGCTGGTGCTCTCCAGGAGCATCGCTCTGCCGGACAAAAAGCTCCAGGATTCACCGGTGCCATCGGGACTGAAAAATATGTCCTGTTACCAACTCCAGAAAAGGACTCTCCCTCGCTTCTGAGAACGGGTTTAAAACTTGTACTCGTGGCAAAAAAAAAAAAAAAAAAAAGCTCAAGGGTCATGTTGCCGAACATCAGGGGATCTCATTAAAAAGTGTTGAAAAAGCATAAATCATACAGAATTTTTAATACATGTTTTAGGGTGTGAAGGAAAGCAAACTAACAGGTTTGATTAGGGAAAGACAAGGGATGACAGGGTTTATTTCTCCGTTTTGGATGTTTGGTGGCTATGGAAACACGATGAGACATTTGACTGCTGATGCTGCTGTGTCACAGCTGTGTTACTGCCATCGTAAATTGTGCAAAAATAATGACCAACTGTGCCATTAAAACAAAACCAAAAGGCTTCCATCAGGCCATTATGATCTGTTCCAAGGATCCTTTACTGCTTTGAATGCTTCGCATTCTGTCTGTGCATATTTTGCTTTTCTCTTATTTTGGAGATTCAATTTCCAACAGAAAATGTGCTGTAATGGTCTCATGGTAAATGTTCAATTACTAAGTGCCTTAAAATTGCTTGCATGCTGCTTTCAATTAGACAACCTGCAGGATTTCCCACCTAGGCAACATCTTAAGCTTTCTGCCCTCTGATAATTTCGCTGCATAAAAAGAATTGATGCCTCTGTCAAAGCGCACGCTATTAAACAAAACAAGGCTGAGGTGGGACTACAGGCCACGAGCAGGACAACCCTTTAATTCACGGCTTTATTTACAGGAGAACAGGGAGATAAGTCCTACTGTTGCCGGTCAATGGTCTCTAGAAGATTCCTAAAGGTGTTAGCAAAGCCTAGTTCATGAGGTGAAGCAATGTGTACAGGTGGCACTTGGTGACCTTTGCACCTTGGATCCATTCATCGATCAGGCAGGGTCTTGGCTCATAAGTGAATCCGTCTGATTCCAAGACAATATAGCTGGAGCACTCTCAAAAAACGAAATAAATATAAACAGCTGCCAAACGTGTTATGGAGTGAAAGTCCCAGCTCCCCAGATGACACCTTGGCTCCTCTGGCCCTTAGAGGACGGCTGTAATAACTTCTGACTCAGTGGCCTTCCCTTCTCCGGTGCCCCATAATGCCTTGCGCTATTTCACTGAGCAGTGGAACCAGTCGGGAATTCACTCCCTCAGGTATAGAGCGAAATCCCAGGGGACGCGTTGTGCTTCACCCCTTCACCTGCTTTGTATTTACATGGGTCGGACCTCACTCCCAGAGACCCTCTCAGAGCCTCAAGACCCTGCAAAAGGCATCGGAGCTTGACTTTGACTGGCAGCTTGTAGGTTCCATGGGCTCTGTTTGGTACATCTTCTCAACAGCACGATTGTGCACCAAATTATACTGTATACGCCTGAATATGAGACGGCAATTTTTCTGGGAATTACGTCTAAAAAAAGATGGGGTTGTTTTATATTGGAGGTCTAGACCTATAAAGGTCATATTCCATATAGGACCAACAGGTGGCAACCCTTATCCACTGACATCAGTTATCGAGAGAAATGATCAGCTGGAGCTAGCAAGTGTGAGAGATGGCAAAACCTCATGATGGTTGGGGAAAAAGTAGCTCAAGGTTAGAGCAACTTAACCAAGGAGTGAGAAGGAGTAATGATGCCGGTTCTAAGATGATGGTGATCCATGAGGCAGAGGTATTAAACAACTCTCAAGCAGCCAAGAAATATAAAGCTACAGAATGTTGAAGACGGCAAGTCCAAAAAGACCGTCTTAAAAACGCAAATATGAATAAATATCATTTTTCTTTCTAAAGATAAGCTATAATGATCCAGAAAAACCTTTTTCCAAAAACGAGTGTTGAAAAAGAGGGAAGGGGTTGACTTATATTCGGGCCACTACGGTACGGTTCCTTCTGCACGCATCAGTTTAGCTGTAAACTGCAGAGTAAAAATAAAACACCTGAGTCTAACAGGACTGTCCCTTTACAAACAGCATCCATTGTTGACCTTACTTGCTCCTCATTATCTTAAATACTTGTCTCTTTAAAAAATACACCTTGCCATGCCTTGCGGGGGTCACCACCTAATGGCTGATGTCTGGCCAGCCGAGCTGAGCAGAGGAGAAGTCTGTGCTGAGGGTTCAAAGTCCTTATATCTATTGATGTTAAAGTGATGATTTGAAACAAAGCGCGTCAGTCTGCAGTTCAAGTGCCACTTTAGTTCTGCTTTCTTGGATGGTTTTAGGTGTTTCTCGCGTTTCAGTTTCCCTCATTCTGACCCCCCATTAAGTGTTGACCACCCTAATGTGAGCTTTTGTAAAAATTGCGTTTAAAAAAGGTGCCATATAGAACAATGGAGTGCGTTCTGTCATGATGAAGACCACTTTGGTTCCCATTTAAAGATAACGCGGGTATGTTCAAGAGTGAAATTTCTTCGGTGTCGCAGCCGCATTTTCTAGCATCTGTCCACGTAGCTAAAGCATTGCTACTGCATAACGTGTGTTTTTTTACTGAGAGCGATAAAATCTTATCTTGTCAGTACAGAGGCATCACAGCAATAATACTATGGCCAAATATAACAAGCGAATGCTGTTTTATACTCTTACAAAAGTCCCTCCGCTTTCTGGCCCGAAAATGGCGCCGAGATTTTTATTTCAACAGAATCCCGTACCCTTCTGCGGACTACCGGCAGTTAGCAACCTTTAAAAAAACCTTCATCGCGAAAGTGGTTCTTATTAAACAAACTATCCTTCAGAATTCAATATGTGCGCAATGCGAACCGAGGCCTTAGCCCAAAAGCACGGAATTCCGTCACGTCCGTCTGCATCTGCGGCACGGCCTGACCCGCAGCCTTCAATCCGAGTCTGACTAATGCGAAGAATCTGTGGCCGTTCTGTTAGACAAAGGCAAAGGCTTCATCCGCAGGATGGGTCCCTGCCAGGGGAATGTCTGCCTCGTCGCTGCCTTTCTTGGAAGCGTTGCTCCCGTGTGAGTCCGCGCGGCTCAGAAGGGAAGGTCTCGCCGTCAGCCACCCGCTCGGCTCATAGACGACTGTCACTTCGTCTCAAGTGTGGCGTTCTGTCGCTCCCACCCGTAATTAAAAATGAAATTCGCAACTGTACAACTTTGACAGGCAATTAAAAAAAAAAAAAGGAGGACGCTTAGCTTTACCGTAATACAATCCTCACAGAAAGACGCGTTCATGAAAAATGGCTATGGCTAAACAAGTGACAGCAAAGGGTTATTGAATTTTCAGGAAAAAGCAAACTCTCATTCTGCATTCGACAGGGGAAGAAGAGCAACTGCTTTAGAGTTCCGAAGTGGGTTTGTTCTAGTTTTTGTGAGCAGTTTGGAGTCACCAGTTCACCCGAGACGCATTTTGCACTGTGGGAGGAAACAGGAGCACCGGAGCACGCATGTGTGTAGGGGGGGATGCAAAGCCTAAATGGATAGGAACCCACATCCAAAGGAGCTGTGAAGCACAGAAGATGCACCTCTGCTGTAGCCGTGTACTCTACATAAAACGAAATGAAGCAAAAATCTAAATAAATAACTCACACGTTCCCCGATTAAGTGGAAAACACCTTGTGCGTCCCCTCAAATGACTATTCCAGATTTCTTCTGACTGTGGGGCTAGATGGAAACAAAACAAAGATTTTCGGTGATCCGGAACATGCGACTCAAAACCAATGGGGGGCAAAAATCAATGTAAGAAACAAAAAAACTAACCTCAAAAATAATTTGGAAATAACCAGTTTCTCTATGTCTACATTATTAAATAAACGTTACGCCGCCATGCTGTCCTTGCACGCCTTCTGCAGAGGATAGGAGGCAACATAAGGTTATCTGGTTAACAATGTTGGTGATGGCAGCTTCAGGACCCCAAATTCCCTCTGTCCAAACCCACGGGAGGAGGAGAGGACATGTTGTCCCAGTTTTAAAAAACGCCCTTATTGTTGTGCTAAAAATTTTTACGAGTCACTCCGATTGTCCACCTCATATATTTGGAGGGCAGTTACGCTCGCGGTATTTCACTTTGATGGCACCTCTTTTACAGGCAGAGCGCGGGATTGCCAAACAGATGTGCCGCCGCATCATTAAATATCTGAAATCTCTTTTTGTATGTTTGCAAACTGCATGTAGGTTGCATTATACAGTATGTATGTATATGTGTATATGTATGTGTGTATGTGTATATGTATGTATGTATGTATGTATATATATATACCCCCCCCCCTCAATAAAATAATTATAACAGAGACCACGAGTGTTTCACCTATGCCATGCTAACTAAAAAGTGCACTCAGAGCTGCATCTTGTGCAGGCTTGTTGGGAGGAAACAAGAACCAGGTGCGGCCAATAGAGAGGAACGAGGACTTCATACAAAGACAAATTGGAGCGCGAGGTTCACCTTTCTCACCCCCCACCCCACCCCCTTTTTGAATGCGTGCAAGATTTTTAAAACATTGGGACTATTCTGCGTCTTGTGTTTTACCATAATTGAAAACCTTTCCTTAAACTTTGTCTTGTTTGTTCACAGTCTTTGGCTCCCAGAGTGGTTAAAGCCCTAATGGCTGTTAATTATTATAGGAAATGTTCTCTGAGTTTTAATTGTCTAGTCAATACTTCTTAACAGAATTGGAAAGAAAAATAAAAGTGACCTTAAATCCACCCGCCGCCGCTCCCCATCTAGCCTCTTTAAACCCAGCGTGCCCTGCTGTGTCATGATCTTGCACAACAGAGTTGCTTTAGTGAAAAGACTGCAGCCACGCATTTAAAGACCAGTCATAATTCAGAGGTATATTACCGGTAATTTTATTTTATTGTGTTTTGTTTGAATTCATCTGAGCAAAATGCGGCAAAAATGAGATGGCTATCCTGGATTTGGAATGTAACATTTATTTTCATTAAAAAATGAACATCTTATGAGAGTAATCCCTTGCAGAATAAGACTGCACGGGCTAATGTCTCCGTGAGCCTTGACACATCAAGCATGACTGAGAGAATCATAAGTAGGACACCATGAAGCTGACAGAGAAAATCCCCACGTAGGGAGACAAGTCGCAGAAAAGAGCAAAACTGCTTTTGTGAGCGAGCAAAACCGGCAGCAAAATTTGTACATGCAAATGTGTCCTAATCTAGTATGCAAGGGTTGTCTCCGGATGCGGGGTAAGGTACTAACAGCGGCTCGGAGGGAACGTGCCTGCAAACGGAAGGAAAATCTACGTCAACGAGAAACAAGCTGCTTCGGTGAGAGGGATGCAAAGCGACCAGCGGGGGAATCGTCTTAAGATTGAAATGACCGCCAGAATGAACAATGAGGACAGCTAAACTTTAAGCCATTGCCAGGCTGGCTGTTATTTTTGCATCTTATTTGGAGGTGCCAACTCAGAACGGCAAAACTCATCTAGCCTTGCAGATGTTCATGTCGATAAATCACCGATGGTGGTTTCATTACCACATCTTTATATGTACCTACATTTATTTGCCGTAATGCTATTAAACAGAGCTGCCCGGCGTAATCTTTCCGCACCATCATTAGCAGAGGACCCTTAAGAGAAAAGTCGGTGCTGAAAGCAGCCCGGTTCTCTTTCTCCACCAGGGATTGTTGTGGAAATGGCCATAACAGGACAACACAAATGGAGGGAAATTAAAAGATAACTCGGGCCAATTCAGCTGCTCGGGTTTCAAAGTGCTGGGTGTCATGCTTGGTCTTAAAGATGCAGTTGAAGGTTTCCCTGTGAATTATTTCTGTGAAATTCCATGCATCTGCAGCCGTTTATGGGGTCGCTGGGAATCTTTTACCGAATCGCTTTCCAGCTTTACTTTCGTTTCCATTTGACAGCATTCGTGTCAAAACTGGATATAGAAATAAAGATGGCCGCCTGCCTAGCAACGGGCCAAACAAACAAGCACTGCCTTTTCAAAGCTTAATGCGATTTTATGTTTAACGTGTTCAACTTTGTCGTCTTTTGCGTTGATGATTTATTATTTTCTTTAAGCAGTGCAAGGCCCCCAATCCCCCGTTTCATAGCTCATGCGTTTTATGCCCTGTGCTGCATCTGTTACTCTTCAGTACACTTGGCTTGGGGCTTCCACGTCTGTTTTGTAAGGTGGGGTCTGCAACTGGGACATCATATTCTAAATTTGGTCTAATTAAAGCATTGTTTCATGATAATATAAACAGCGAAGCTTTGTACTGTCTGCCACACCCGATCTTTTATTCTATAGCATTTATTCCCATCGCGAGAAACATTTCTTTCAAATAAATCTGCATACTTTGTTCTGCTCGCTTTGTGTGTCAGTTTCTCTGACGTGTATAGTGTGTTGGGAAATGTCTTTGTTTTATACGTCTGTCGTTTATGAACATCTTTACTTTATTTATTTATTTGACTGGGTCGTATATGCAGATGAGGGGAAAAAGCAGTGGGCCCGGGATCTATCTCTGTGGAACTCCACTTTTTTCACAATGCAATGCAGATTTGATGACTCACGTTTCTTTCTTGGTTGTTCTTTACAGAAAAGATTTTTGAGTTGTTAGACTATTTTTTTATAGTTTTATTATTAGTTGTCTCTCTTCCCCATCTCTTTCGTTTGGATTTTGCGATTCCTTAAATTAAACACTGGTTGTGGTCGACAAGATGCTCAAAGGATCTGACGTCATCGGCAAAGAGTTCAAAACTCAGTTTGAGAGAGACTTCTCACCCTTTTGCTCAAGTGTGAAGGAAGAAAAAAAAACTCCCTCTTTCCTTTGGAACTACTGAATTCACGACAGCATTTGTTCATTCTTTCAGGCCCATTTCTCTCCCAGCAGTGACATGAACTTCTACTATGTAATACCTACCTACATACTGACAATATCAGACAGTCCAGCTGTTTTTTGACAACTTCATGTCTGTATCTACAGTTTTCAGTCCAAACTTTTAAATGCCCTTAGTTTTCCATCATTTCGTGAGAATATTGTTAAGGGACTCAAGGAAAGAGTAAACGTTACTGTTTTCATTGCCATGACTCCCTGATCTGTCTTTTGCTGCAAGTACTACAGAATTTTAAGTTATTTGATTAGAATTTATTTATACATCAAACCCATTTCCTCATCTTAATTTTTAAATAAAGTTATCCGGCATGCTGAGAGTCATTTCGCCGAACTTACATCATTTCTCATTCACGGTCCCCTTAGAGGATTGTCCCAGGTAATTCCTTTTTAAATTTTCTCTTCATCTTTTCATGATTGGCTTGCCTAAAATTATAAATATGACAGCAGTAAGAGCTGGGCCTCACTTGTCAAAACACACCGGTATGGTCATTAACTTAAAGCTTAATGCCAGTGGTCTCATTGTGTTAATTTTCTAAATTTTTATCTGAGCAGCATGAAAAAAACCACTGATACGAATTTCCCCTTAGCAGGCAAGGTGGCAAATTGCAATGGAAGGATCAGCTGTGCACATCTGACAGCTTCTGCTCCGGTTCTGAATCCTCAGATGCTCTTCCAGTTAATTGAGGGATAATTGAAGCCCCCCCCCAATGTTCTCTCCTGCTTGTCGCAAGCTTTTTTGATGCTGTTTTAGTTTTGCATAATAACATCACTACTTGATCCTGGTGCCTTGTAGCATATTCCTATATTTAGACTCTTTTCTATCCCCTTAGTCATTTAAGCCAAATAGTCTCAGTAGGTATTAGATGGATGAAATTTCCTGTACATTTATAGGCCTGCTTTTAAACTTCCTTTTTCCTTCCTTTGTATTTATCCATGCTATATTCATCACTGAATTTTACAGAATTAGAGTTCCCGTAGTGCTAACGTAAAAAAAACAAAAAAAAACAAGAAGCTATTATTATTATTATTATTATTATTATTATTATTATTATTATTATTACAAAGTATGTTATTTAAAATATATATTATTATAAACCACCCTGTGATGGACTGCTGCGGCCCTCCTCAGGGTAAACGGTTAATAGAAGCGGATAGATGAACTGATAGATATAACATAAACCATGTCACCTGCATTTTAAATAGGTGTGCTCGCTATTTTCATATGGATTGGTGAGAACGGATGCTTTTTAAGCAATTTTTAAGAAGTGTAAAAAGAAGAAATACCACCCATAACGTTCAGAGGAGCTGATGGCTTTGCTGCCATAAATTGGCTTATTTAAGAAAGCGTTTCCAGACGGTTTTCAGACTGATATACAGTATTGCTATTTTATTGATGGATTTAACATCCGAATAAAGGCAGGGGATAATCGTCTTAACATCCCGTTTTGCAGTGCAGCCAAATTTGACATTTTTTAAACAGATAGGCGAATTACCAGGCTCTGCTTCTATTCAATGTCATGCATTCTTATTCTTAGGAAATTAAGCACATTTTTAACATGCAAGTTATGAAAACTAATGAACTATCTTTTTACAGTCTGAATAGATTGTGCATCGCATGACTTTACAGTGATAAAGAACAACATTTATTGAAGCGTTCTTACATTTTATTAAAGTATAATGAGTATGAAATGCACAGTAAAAATTTTGCCTGAATATATCAGGCAACATCAGTTATTTTTCATCGTCAACTTTGGTACTTGGCTATGGATAGTGAATTTTTTCCCCTAATGTAGAGTATGATAAAAGGAATATTACAGCAAAACCTGATATTTTCAACCACTACAGGCGCAGACTAAAAAAAAAAAAAAAGTCACACATTTTCAAACTTTTTAATGATCATACTACTAGGAAAAATGTGTAAAAATATATATTATGTAAGCTGCAAATAAGTGTAAACTATAAATTCTTGTAAGGTGATAGCGTATAGTTTTCTTCTTACCGTTCTTTCAACAGATAGGATATTATTTTGGCACCTTAGGAGTGAGAACGTGACTAGAGACAACCAGAGAGTTTAGAAACATGCATATGTGCAGGAAAAAAATGCAAATCTCACTAAGAACAAATAAAACAATGGAATGACTTAAGACTTTAGGTCAATAGTCTTTAGGTTAACTGGCTGCTAAACAAGAAAACTGCCGTTGCCTACAAATGATGGTGGCTTCAAAGCCACTATCTTTTTAAAATAAAATATATAAAAAAATACATTTATTTATTCATTTATTCAAATTATATTGTAATTTTAAGTTGTTTTTTGACGCTTCTGTCTCGGAAACCTATGTGGGGGCATCCAGGTCAGACACTGTGTTCTGCTCTTGTTCTCACTTCTTAGCAAGTAGACAGATAAGAAGTTTTTGTTACATCAGAGTCACCCTGCCAGGCTTTGCTTACCTGAGGCCACCACCCCATCCATAGCTACCGCATGTGCCAGTGGGGGAGCACTAATGCATCAAACAGCTAAGACCCCCTTGCCTTATGGAAATGATCTCCCGCAGACGTTTCCAGCAGGCTTTGGCTACTAAGTCTTCACTATGATTTTTACTTACTACAAATCAATATGTTTACACCTTCAGTTTTGATCAGAGTAGACGTTTTGTCAAAATATGTGACAGAACACTAAAACTTCACTAGCCGTTTTACTGCAAAAACACAACGCTTGTTTCAAAAATCTGAAAATTTAAACAGTTAATCTTTACACCTTCTGCAAAAGTGTATAATTCGTTTTTTTTGTTTTATTTTTTAAAACTTTTTTTTAAACAGTTACATTCTTTCACCAACGCCTGTCGTGTCCCGGCCCCTGAAAATCAATCAAAAACCTTTCACGTACCATTATCAGGCGGCGGCCAGCCTCAGAGCCATACTGCTCTCAATTGCACAGGCCCAGAGGATTCGAGGGCGTGATGGAGATCCACTGTTTGAAGAGGACCCAGCGCAGATGACTCCGTTGCATTTTCACTTTTATTTCCATCGGGTTTGAGAGCAGTCTTTGACACAGACGATAAAATCACAGAAACCCGGATCCAGACGATTGTTTTCCCTCGCCTTCGCTTTCCTTTCAGCAGCGATAAACTCACTTCATTCGAAAGGCATATTTGGTGACTTTCTGTCAGCCGGCATTGTTGAGGATATGAGACGCAGCATGCGGATTTGGGCTGTGTTAAATGAAAGGTACACTTCACGGTGTGAGCAAAAAAAAAAAAAAAAAATTGTTTTTTCTTTGTTTCAGGAGCTTATGTGTAAAAACACTTCAAACAATGAGAAAAGACAGGGAAAAGAATGCTGATAAGGGACTAGATACCATAACAGAAGAGCTAGAATATATTTTCAAAATAAATATGAGGATTGCTTGCAAACATCAACAGAACAGAAGTGCAGAGACTCCCACATGAACAATGGTCAAAAATGATATAGAAAATTTTGGCAGATACTTCAGTCAAGAATCATTTTGTTTAGGCACTCCATTATTATAATTATTATCCTTAATATTATTATTCACAGTGCAATGAACTGGCATCCCATCCAGGGGCACTTTTACAGCCCAATACCCATTGATCCCTGGGTAGGGTTTGGACCACAGTAACCCTCCTCAAGATAAGTTGTTAATGAAAATTGACTCATTATTATTATTATTATTATTATTATTATTATTATTATTATTATTATTATTATTATTATTATTATTATTATTATATAATAGAGCATATACCCCTAGAATGGTAATAAGAATTCCTAAAACATTTAAAAAGTAATTTTGACATTTGAAAACTGTGGGTTAGCCCTTTTATGGTAACTTCACTCCTCTGTGAGGCTTCACAGGCAAACACTTAGCAATTACATCACCACCTAGGGCTGCAGAGAGCGAATGGTCATGGCCAGTTTTTCTGCTGAACCTCAAAAGGAAGGTGAGATGAGAAGAGGTTTGGCTTTTCTTTTTTCTTTGCTTGTTGCATAACATGCATCGCTCGGGGTGTTTGGCCACCGTGCCTCTGGCCAAAACAACAGCTTGTGCATTTTATCTCACTTGCGCATTTCGGATATTAAGTTATTAACCGAACGAAACGTGGATCTAAAATGCAGTTCTGTAGAGGTGGTGAAGGAAATTTCGAGGAGCGATCTGGTAATGCTCTTCTCCGTCTTGCTGCCATCGGAACACTGCTGCTAGCCTTAGATGAAGAATGTTAATGCGTATTCCACCTTTGCATACATTTCCCCTTGTAGTCCTGTAATTCATTATTCAGAGCTGCTTCAGTTCAGATAATACAAACCACCAACTAGGGGACAGCAAATTGCTCATATATGCCAGACAATTTTGCTGCAAGACATTGTCTCCATGTCGTCTTCATTCTTTGTTACTTTTGTAAAGATCTGGAGCAGAATCGATCAGCCTTGACTCTTGACAAAAAGGTTTTAATAGCTGAAATATTTACTCTGTGGTTTTTTTTTTGTCCGAAACAGAAAACCTCTGATGTTGATTTGGCAGAGGGAGACCAGAGATATTCATCTCAGAACACAAACTGTTTGATCTCCAACTCCAGTGACAACTATTATCACAATTTAGAAAGTGGTTCACTAGATAATAAAAATAAGTTTTCAGCACAGAGTTCAAAGACAAAAAGCTTTAAAATATGATAATACATTTCCGCTGCTCTTTCAAAACTCTGTTGCAGCCGTTTCACAAGCTTTCGATTTCGGAGCCATTAAAGCGAATAGCAAGGTAACCTGTTTGTGAAGCATGAAGGAATTTGGGAACAGAAAAGTAGAGTTAGACAGCTTCTTTGTGACGGTTTAGCACTTAGGTGCGCATCGGTGGAAATTATGCAAGCTAAAAATACACAATCGAAACCCATGTTTTTTAAACTGTCTTCAGTCATTCAGATCCCAATGCATTGTCTTATTCCTCATTTTAGCCATGTACAAAAATTTACTGACTAAAACAACCTATGGCAACCACTGAATTTATTAGCACCCTTTATAAATTAATGTAAAAAAAGTGACTTTTTTCTCATTTAGGAAAACAAGATGACAAAACAAAGTTTCTCAGGAGGCTTAGTGTCTTGACCTAAACTTTTCAGCAGTGATCTGCTGAGTTAGGCCTCCTGGATTCTTTATGAGACACGATAGGTTTCTACAGAGTCGTCCTCCTTTGGCCTCAGCTTCATACAACCCTGAATTGCTTGCCAGTTGCACGACTAACCCCCCCACCCTAACTTGCACTCTACATCCAGTTACAGGCTTGGAAATGATTTTTCATGTCTTCATGTGTTCTTGTTCCTTCAGCTATGTTATTATTTATTTGCTTACTTTTTTTTTTTTTCATCCCTAAATGTTTCAGGTTAGTTCACCTGAGCTCTCATCGTTGGGTCCAGACAGAAGAATAGGACCCGATTGTCCTTCCCATTGTGAGTTGTGTCAGTTCAAAGGCATCTGTCAAAGATGTAGCTTAGAATGCCATTAGGTCTTTTTTTGTTTTGATAGTAGTATTTTTCCAGTTCTAACCGCTGCCGCCTAGTGATTTGTGGGTAATGAGGGCCGCTTGTTACACAAGCAAATTGCTGTATAAAGTCACAGGAAATGTAGTCTGCTGTCAGAAACAGATTTTTTAGGATTTGCAAATGTAGTAAATATCAATTTGAGTATTCACTCACATTGCTTATGCTGAGATGGGCAACGTCAGTAAATCAGCTGCTACCTGAACAACTACCTTTTTGCAAAAATGAAAACTAGCTTCTCATATATGGCCATTCCTGATCTCATGAAACATGTTTGGAAACAACCTGGTAAGATTCTGATAAGATCTTGTATTTTCTGGAAGTTCCTGCAGATTTTTATTTGCATAATCATATAGCGCAGCAGAGATGTCGGTAATATCAAATTAGAGAAGTTTTGGGCTGAATTGCAGGATTCAATACAATTCAATTCAATTTTATTTTTATATAGCGCTCTTCTCACTGCAGTGACACAGAGCGCTGAACAGACATGACAAAGGTAGTATACATGTACAGTTGGTATCTGGCCACGCGGGAGAGGAAAACAAAAAACTCCTTTCTACTAGAGAATAGTAGAAAAATAAACCTCTGGGGGTTCGTGTGCCAGTGGAAGCCCACCCCTCCTGGGCATTCTATACATGGGTAATAGCCAGTTCATAACAATGTTAATAAGAGTTGCAGGTTCGAGGCCATAAGCCAACTGTTGCCTTCATTTATGTAGGATTATGTTATGTTTGTGAAGTTCAGGGTCAAAAGTGCATATGCAAAGGGCCGGACCTTGGCCTCCGTGTCAGCCTGCACGTTCCTTCACTCTGGTTATGAATCTCACTTTCAGTCTGCAACTGGGATAGAATCCCAAGTCGTCCACATTAGTATACATCTGCTGAAGCAGCAGTCTGTCTCTTTAGGCTTTACTGTGCCAGGACTTTGGGTAAACTAAGTTCCATCTTTATGGGCTCAAACGCTTTGTGTTGCTGGGCATCATATATCCAGCAGCTGTTACTTCTCAAGAGATCATGGAAAGCCTGGATTTGCCAGCATCCTTTAAGGTGCCCCAAAACCTATGCCCATCTTCTACATTATTTTGCTGTGGCATTTACAGGATTGCTTTGGTGTTCTTGTGTTCTGGAGTTATGCCTACGGCATTAATGACATGGCCTAAAATGTTCACTTTGTCAACACCTGCAAGGTGACACATTTCATTAAGTGTGCAGCCCAAATCTCACCTTTTGGAGCAGGCCTCCTGTTTTAGAGTCTGGCATCATACTCTACCCTATGGTCCACAGAGAAGAATGGTTCAGAACATCTTGTGTTTCATGAGTAAGCTTAAATATGCACTTCTGGATGTATTTTAATCCAAACTGAATCTACTTCAACTGGGTATATACCTACTTGGAGGGATGAATATAAAGAATGGGGATGCACCTTTATGAAGTGGAATTTGCCGAAGTCCTACAGGGTCAAAAAATGTTGGAAAAATGTCCACACTTTCTTATATATGAAATAACACAGACATTGCCTTTGGGTGTAACCCACACATGACCTAATATAAAAAAGGTCAATGAAACCATACCTGAACATCACCCAGCACACTCTTAAAATTTTCTGAACCTCTTCCATTTCGTCTTCTTTTGTCCAGCCCCCATTTAACTGTATTCATAATTGGATTGGGTATCTACTGTGGCATTGACAGAGTTCACTGAATTCCGTGATCCTGGAAACTTGATTTTGTAGTCTCTCTGTTGAAAGCTTATCAAGCTTTCCAAAGACCTCAGGATAATGTCTCTACATCTTCAATATTATAGGACTTGTGAAGAATGTCAGGTCTTTGAACAGCAGGTAAGCCTAGCAATGAAGCCATTAACCCTGCTTCAGCGCAGCCACTCCTTTTCGATTTTTTATGTCTGCCTTCTGCGGAGTCGCTTTAAACTGGCCTTTCACCTTCAGATGTTGGTTATTTGGGCCACAAAAGCTTCTGCTGCGTGGGAGCAGTATCACATCCCTCACCTTAGGGCACTTCGTCTCTGAAGTATAAGTAACAGACACACCTGCGTCAGCCTTAAAAAGAAAGTAAGTGACCATTCTTCAGCCGTGTTTCTGTCCATATGGTCTGATCTCACATCGTGTGAATACATAGAAATGTTCGTGTTATCTGAGCCTGACTCACACGAAAAGGTTTCAAACCTACATGCATTTCGGCACACAATAGCTAAACGGCCTTCCTGTGGAATTAGCAAGGCGTCCTTTCAGTGGCATTTCCTCCGTTCTCTATCTCTAAAAGTACACAGCTTTTACTGAATTTTTTATTTTTTTTCCCAGCTTCCCCACAAAATGTCTTCTCTCACCATTGTTCGCCACTGATTTATTTCTTCGCCCAGCACCTTTAACATTTTGCTAAGCTAAGGGCATCGGTGTCTTTACTAGATGTAAAGGCTAAAGCAATCTGGACACGACAAGCTGTTAATAATTTTATAACATCGGAGGACATCTCGAATTAAACATTCATCTTTTCATGGAATGCCATGTCTCTGCAAATACAAAGAGATATGGCACCAAGGAGGACTTCACATTGCAACATTTAAATCTCTGAAACTTTATACACAAACTGCATTTTTGTACTGAAAATCTTCATAGCATCCTGACATTTCACTGTCACGATGAAAAAACATCTAGTAAAAAAGTAAACAATCTTTAATAATAGGATTCTATCTTTATAATTGTTAAAAAAAAAAAATATATATATATATATTTATTTGTTTAAATAAAACATTTCCCTATTTTTAGGAAATTCAGTGAGATAGAAGTGGGTCCAGAAAAAATACATTCCCATATATATGGGAATGAATTTTTTTTCAACCTACGTCTCTTAGTACATCATGTACTGCTAACTTTCATTTTGATCATTGTTAAAATTGTATTATGGTATTTTGTTTTTATCTTCCATTGCTACAGATGTGGCTGGCAAACCAACAGCACACAATATGCGCTAGAAATGCAACAGCAATATCAAAAATGAAGCACCTGACAGCTCTGCGATTTAGCCAGAGGAACAGTGATTTTCCCTCTAATATTAGAACATCACTGCTGACTCAATTGCCTGCAATGAGGAGAATTAGTTTAGGATACCTGTATTAGGGCTACAGTCATGTGCACACTCAGGTTAAAGGGTACAGCCATGGCAGACGGTTTCTCATCTGTCTGTGTTGCTTTGCTTTTAAAATAGCGGTATCCAGAATGAATTGTCAGTTCATTTTCAGATGAAAAAACATCTCTAATGCTAATAATTATTCTGTGTCTAATCATATGGCGGTTTATTCTGTATCTACCATTTTCTGCTAGCCTGTGTGCAGTGGATTATGGAAGTTCTGGAGCCATCAAATGTGCTGAGGCCATGTACTTTCCTCATAAAAGTTGTAATTTAAAGCTTCAGTGATGGCAGATGTTTCATCTACTATCTCAATCTGTTTTTCCGCTTATTTGCCTTTGAATTTCAACTTCTTCAGAATCAGTCCAGCAAAATCTTCCTATTGCTGTAATAAGCTTTTTTTTATTATTAAAGTGATTCCATTTCTCCATTATTTACATTTATTCATTTAGCAGAGGTAGGTAAAATTAGGCCATAAGCATTTTTTAAAGTGTTGCGATTAATAAAACTGACGTAAGTCGGGCAGGAATTTGAGTGTAACTGGGAGTGAGGTGTGGACTCAGTGGTGTAGCGCAGAGGGAGAAGCTAAATTTGTGGTCAGGGGCAAGCAGGAGGTTTGTTCAGGACACGTTTAATGGTAGCCAGCAAAGGGAAGGAAAAACCGGAAGCAGATGTATTCAAGGATCAAACATGAAGACACTCAAGCGCAAGAGGAGACTTGAATTTGCACATAAACAGGTAAGGAGCACTGAAGATGGAACAAACCTCACTGATGTCAAACCCCTGCCGTCTATAAAAGTCCCACAATGAGCCTGAACCTCTTCTTACAGGAACTTCCTGTTTTTATTGTCGCATCCTTCTTGTGGTGATGCTATCTCTATGGCAACACCATTTCCCTCTGCTACTGGGATGTGTGCATGACAGTATTTGGCTTTTGGCACCATAAACGTCCATGATTCAATGTTAAAATAAATTATTTTATGAGACTGCTTAACAGTGAGATGTCTTTATTACATAAAATTCAACTTAGTATCCTTTTATAATTCTACTAAAGGAATGTTGTCTTTGCGGTGCACTATGTTGGTGTGGTTTTGCTATCTAGTCAGCATGGTAGCTCATTTTTAAAGGCTGTAACTACCGTATTAGCATCATTTATGGGTCTCAACTTACTAGTGATACAGGCAGAGTCCCTGACTTCAGAAGCATTGGCATGTGATTCTTGCTGTATTATTTGGTGCAGACAAGTGCAAAATAAAATACAGTGCAAAGCCATTCTTGGCACTTTTACAGGTGGGACTTAAGATGGGGACACTTGCTTTGCCACTTGCTTTGGCAGTCAGTGCTAATTTGAGACTGAAGCAATGGTGTGCAGTGCCGTGCAAGAGATCTTTTGCTGATGCGGTAATAAGGTTGTTGCTTTCGGTGTGGGTGCGTGCTTTTATTCTCGGTATGGACAGTCCCACGAGCAGCTTCTGGAATACACAATATGAGTCACATTAACAAGATTACTTTATCATGATATTTGTTTGTCTAATAGCATAAATAGACATTGTGGATTTTTATAGTATATGCGTTCTTCATGATACAGCTGTGACATTTATAGGTGCTGCACCAATCAAAAATTTGAGTACACCGTAAAAGTGGACTTGCCTTAGCTAAAAAAGCACAGAAATTGGAAGGTTGATAAGTCAGTATTTGGGTCCAAGTATTTGTAAGATGCAGAGAGGGTGAGTGAAGAGCTTGTGCCTGTATGCTTCCCACTGGGACAAAGTTGGTGAGCTTCATCAAAGTCCAACCAGCATGGATATGATAACGTCCTTTAGAACCATACCTGCTCTATCAAGGTTGTGGATACTGTGTGAGTCTTTCAGTCTTCGCTAAGACAATGACCAGAAACACACATCAAAAAGAAGGATGACTCAGACTAATAAAATGCATATAAAAATGGATATAAAAAGCAGTTAATTAAAAAAAAGTTTCCATTACATCTGGGCAAAAACTTGCATGGTTTCCATTTTATACAAAACCTGCATGAACATGAGGAGAACATGCAATAGGCTGAGCTTGAAACTTTAATTGTGTTTTTTTGAATATCTTTGTTATCCTAACCATGACCTTAACATACTGTATGCATTGAATCCACTTTGTGTCACAGAACTCTTACCCAGGTGAATCATGGGTAGATTTAACAGTCATTGGTACAAGCACACAACCAAGAAGCATGGGCCTTTAAAGGCTGGCAAATAGCTCTGATCCTGGCCCGCCACTTGAAAGGCTCCTGTTATTAGATTGACGCAAATATGTTTCTACATTGTTTAATGGTGAAAAAAATGTGCGCTAATGATAGATGTAATCTGTGAGTAGCAACGCCGTCCTTTTCGAGATGCCTGAGGTTTCTGGCATTCAGCAGGCTATTGATCTGTCCCCGCAATCCCATAATTGCTCAGCTACTTGCAAACAGGGGATGTGACATACAGCCTAACCCAAAGCCTAATGCATAGTATGATTCTGAAAGGCGTTTAATGCTGAAACAATTACACAGATGATGCTGCATGTAAATAAGCTGGCCTAATACGCCATGGATTACATGCCTAATAGGGCATCCAGTATGGTTCGTGTTCTAAGACCGTGTTCTTGACATAGGGCATATGTTCAGATTAAGGCTGTGATTAAAATGTTTGTGATATTTGTTTGCAGAGTTGCAGCGAGAAATAAGCATCATGAGCACTGTGCTTTTTTTCCCCTGAAAACAATAACATGCATGGCAAAACCAGACGAACATATGGGGACCTCTGAGAAATTCTAACTTATTAACTTATTCATAAATGAGCTCCCCATGCAAGAAAATAGTGAGACCAAAGGTCTACAGGAAGCAGAAATAAGTGTGCTGGCTTTCATCATGATTCTTCAAAGCAGTGTTAGGCTACTTAAAAGGATATAATGTCTGGGATTTTTTTTACTAGAACCATCTAGGACGAGTACCTTGCTCAAGGATGCTATACCAGGAATGCACGCCGGAACCCGAGTCCTTCAAGTGCAGAAACCACTGCAGCATCTGCTAATCTATTTTTTTTTGTCAGCGTCTCCTTCATCTGTCCATCCAGCCAACTTATCATTTTATTATGGCTGCGGTCATGTAAAGCCAGTCCAGGTAAGATATAAAGCAGCGTACACATGCCAGCTCAGCGTAAAGCATTTACTGTAGTTGCGTATTGTTTAACTACAAGAAATTTAGAATCTAAACAGCACCGTTGTGGCATATGGGTTGGAGCTGTGGCATACAGAAAGCAAGGTGGGGTTAGGATTCAAACCCACAACTCTGGAGCTGTGAGGCAACAATGGGAGCTCTCAAGCTTTCCTGCCGCCTATGATAACTTTTTGGTGAGATTTAAGCAGATTAGTGGGCGAATTCTGGGAAATTTAACAGCTAGAACTGAGCAAAATTCAGCTGTTATGGGTAAATTGCATAGGTTGAAAACAAACGTCCAAATTGCATTGCATTCGGTTCAGGACATTGAAATGCCAAGCTGAAACGGCGGCTTTGACATTCCTACACAGAAACAGCCGCTTTTATGACTGAAACGGTGAGGTTACATCACAGTGCTTAAAGAGCTAATAACCAGCAAATGTCAATTATGTGTCTCATGAAATTAAATGTTGCCCGCTTTTATCTTGCGAGTAAAAATAGGCTTAATCTCAGAACTCATTTTACAGCTTGCAGTACAGTGTATAAGCATTCGCTAAAATGTTGGTCAAACATTATTTAAGGTGGAAATCGTGCTATTTGAAATGCATTTGGAGTCCAGCGTGCTTCCTTTAGCCTGATGGACGGATTTAATTTGGAAAGCCACATTGTTTGGGTCGTTCCACTGGTGTTCGTAGCACCGAGTTGGTCAGGGCTTTCAGGATATCCGAGAGGCAGGGATGATACATTGGCTAGTATTTAATTACACCCGTGCTTCAGAGGCCCCGCGTATGAATCATAAATCAAAATGCAGGGAAAGACCGAAACAAATAGCTAAAAGCAAGACATAAATATGGGACTGTAAATATTTATGAATTTAAGGGTGAACATTCAGGGCAGGTTTAATTTGTATGAGAAATTCATTCTTCCTCAGTCTTAAAATATTGCGTCTATGGCAACGATCACCATGTTTAGCTTGTCAGGCTACTGACGCACAATGTATTGCGGTCGATACAGTTATTACACCTATGAGGCCGGCTGATGCGCGATGTCAAGTTCCGAAGAGCTCTTGTTTATGTAGCCTGGCACCGTTGTCACTGTTGCTTCATATCCCAGTTCCTATGAGGGGTTTTGCAACGGTTTTAGCAACATTTTCTGTATTTCCTTGGTAGATTTAATTTTAGGGTCAAATTACTCTCTGCTTTCGAGGCTGCTTTCACACCATATAATCAAACCTGATCCATTTCCAAGGCCAGGCTTGCAGTAGCGCATCGCTCCTCAAAATGCCAAAACAGATTGATCAGATAGTGGATTTGTTCATTTCCGAACTAAATCCTTTTAAACACATTTTTTGTTTGTCTCCCGATCTCAGACGTGCGCCGTCTCGAGAAATAAGGAAGCTGCAAATCTGTGTGAGAGACTCGTGTCCAGCGCTCTCAGGTGCGGGTATGGGTTAGTGTACCGTTCAACTCACCTCTTTCCTGCGTTAATCATTTCTGAACAGAACATCACAGAAGCTACACATAAAAAAGTAAATATAGTGCGTTTCATTTTTATTTCATTTTAATAATTTCATTAGTTAGAGGAACTTTGACGGAAAACAAAACTTTCTACGCTGCCCAGCTAGCAGAACCACACATAAAGACCAGAAAGTTCCTGCCTATTTTTTCCTACAGAATTAAACGGACTAAATCGGCCGCACATCATATTTGCTCCTACAATTAAATATGATTTGTGTTTGAAATATTGCAGTTTTTTAAATGAGACAATGGTTCCAATAAAGACCTGAGAGTACAACATACAGATAGAGAAAATGTGTTCTCTCTGCAAATCCCCCTCTAATTTGCATTTTAATTCTTCCACTTTTCCTCGCTGTTATAATCCCCTCCTAACCTAAATGAGAGCTGTATGTTTCCCATGACAAGTCTGAGAGGTCCTCTTGCACTGCTGCGTTACTGCTTGGCCTGCTCTATAAAATCTGTGCCTCCTCTGAAAGTGATGGACTCACCGAGTTCCCGTATTGCTGTGGAGTAAAATAAAAGGCGTGCACTTTTCTCCAAAAAAAAAAAAAAGTTTACAATTCGAATGTAAATTGAATGTTTATAAACCCCGATCTGATGCTTGAAAACTCAAATGCGGAATGTTTACCAAATATTTGCATCGTTTCTATTGTAATAGCAAGTAAAAGGAAAACTTTAATAGAAAGAGGATTACAGTTTCTTAAGCCGGATGAGCTCATTCAATATGTTGCTGCTTGTTCATTTCAAGACCTTGGTGTTGACAAATTATGCTGAACTAAGGAGTAAAAAAACTGATTATGCATGAAAGCTGACTTAACACAGTGCACCGAATTGTTGGAGATCCTGCGATTTACATGAGCTCCATTGTGAAATTAAAATTTGACCCCCAAATCCCAAGTTGTGAATTGTCTCATCCAACACCATACACGAAAAAATGCAACAAGTAAGGGCCATACATTTTTCTATTTATATACTGAAAAACATTTAGTATATAATGCATTGGCTACCATGGGTGTGGACGAGGTAAATGATGAAACCACGGAGGGGTGTCAAGGCAAAGCAGCCTTTACGGGAACATATAGGAGCAACAATGAGTTATAGGCAGGAAGGGTTCATGGGAACACAGCTTTTTTAGCCCAAAGAACTGGAATTCCTCTGCAAAAACAGGAGCTCGCCCCAGTGCAGCTACTACCAGTCCCCTTTGCGGTTGCACAACTATGCAAATTACCCAACTATCAGCATGTAAGCTACACAAGTATTTACTCTCAGTGGTGCCCTCAAGTCATGGACACCGCTCGTATGCAGTAGGAGTTTCTCCAGGTCCCTCTACCCTCCATGCTCTACAGTCGGATCCCCAGGACCACAACAGCACGACTCCTCGGTGGGATTCACTAGCGCTTACTTCATTTAGTATTCTGCTCACCCTCGCTGCTGTTTCAAGTGCTTGAGGGACGTCACAATGTGAAAGTGCGTTAACATTCCACGCCGATGCTCGGCCAAGTCAACACAGCACACTTTACCTAAATGAGGTCTGCACAGGAGGAGGCAAGGGGAGCCTCTCCACCTCTACGCAACTGCGTCCGTCAGCAGCCCGCTTCAAAACCTATCGGTGATATACCCCGCTCTCCGTGACTCCCGAAACATGCGGCTTAAAAAGAAGCCAGCTGCCTTTCTCTTTAAATAACAGTTAATTATGTTTTGCAGAAGATGAAAGTACCCTAATGTCATCTTCATGGAAAAAAGATCACTTTCATGTATGAATGTTCAGAAATGGGGCAAAATGGTAAACTGTTGTGTGGGCATAAAATTAAAGTGATACCATTTCCAGTAGAACACCTGAGGTGGAAAATCAAGAATATGTATGAGAATTTTTTTATTTTTGGTTTTGAAAAAAGTTACTTTTTCAATGTCTGGAAGTGCAGTTGCACTGGCATGAATAATGCATTTACATCCAATACAAATATTGACTTTCTTGCCCTCTGCCCGTGTAGCCCAAACACAGATCATATCCCGATTAATGATGGTCCTGATGCTGGATGGCAATGCGGAGAGCACTCCTGCTACTGTCATGCCTCTCATGCCTGCCATCGCTTCCTCGACAAAAATTCACCTGCAGCACCCTCCTAAGCTGACAACAATAATGTGGAATGTCCTTTCTGAAGCAAAAATATGGACTCTACTGGAAGTTAAGGTAGTATATTTTGTGCTTTGAATGCTGTGACTTCATGTAGGGTACAAGCTTGTGATGAAGGCCATTATGGCTCTTTCCTCTCCTTGCATTAAGTCACAGAATTGCTGGTGTTATAGCCTGCTGCTGGCAGGTATGACTAAGGGCCTTTTCTCCTCCATTCCTCCATGGTGATGCCTGACAGTTTGTGTGTCTCCTTGCCTGCTGTTGCATTAGCCATCTCAGGATGTTACCTCCGCCTGGCATACAATGAGTTGAATGATGTGGCCAGCGATCACTCCACCAAGCTTGTGCTGTGATGCTAGGTTTGGGCAAGTATTTTTGGGAAGGTTAAGACTTGGGGAGGCAGCAACTGTATCACCAGTGTGACTTGATCTACTAGCACCTTTCTTGGAATGTGAGTTACACAGAGCTCCAGCATTCCCTTGAGTATTTCCTGTGCGGCAACCTCAGGTGTTAACTGCTGTTACACTGCCCCGCCCCGGCCCCCCAAGTTTCCTCTACTTCATGGTTTACCAGCCATCCTCACAGAGTCTCTGACTCATGAACATGGTTAATGCATTCGTGCAATAAAATGCACAGAGTTTTCTCTGGCATCCATTGCCTCGCCTATTGACGTTCCCCTTACCTGATGTCGCTGTCACCGGAGGGTGTCAGGAAAGTGACACAAATTATGACATCCTCTTTTTTCCTCACCTGTCTCCATCTGTGTAAACTATCCAGGTCAGGGTAAAATGGAAATACAACTTTCCAATTAATTTTATCCAAGGTTATTAGGCTGCTGCAGCAGAGTCGCCTCCTTGTAGACTCAAGCGATTTTGTAATACTTTAACAGCTTGGCTCTGGCTATTCCATTTCATTTTTTAAAACTACAATGCAGTTCTTTTCACGAGGAGGCACCACACTAAGCTGTAAATACAGAATTCCGTCTTCTCTCCCTGCTGCAGAAGGCGATGTCTCATTAGCTTCTGCTTCATGATAACCACAGGGTTGGATCAGAACAGATTAGCTTTGTCCATCATTCCCCTTTTAATCAGCTATCATGGGAAAAAGCAAAATGCCCACAATAAACATCTTAAACTGAAAACATGTACAGCATGGCTTCTTCACTGCCTTTGTTGAGCATCTACATCCTCATTAAAAGAACCCACTGAGTAAATCAACATGTTTTTTAATATAATTGTTAAGATTTTCTATGGAAGTCTAATGCATTTGTTTAAACTTCTTTCAACCTAAAAATGTGATAAGTGGAAACCGCACCACAAAATGTCCTTAAAGAATTTAACTACCTGACCATGACTACCTTCAAATCTACCTCCCTACCAACCGACCGACCTTACCAACCGACCAATCCAAATGTGATATAAAGTAGATCCAGTGGTGTTCAGGTTGAAGGTCTCCATGTCCCACCATGACAGCCATCTTCTGGAAATGCTAATATCAAAGTTTAATATGGGAATTTAAACATTTGCCAGCTCTAAAATTTGCCACTGGACCCCAAATATATTTGTTTCATTACCGCTATACTGTAAACCCTGTCAGGGGTATGTCTGAACTAGTTCACCCATGTTTTTCATGCAGGCTTAACCTCTGCACAGCAGTGGACTAAGAGACTGCTGGAGATGTGAAGTGTTAGGTCTTCAGACTGTACAGCAGTAACACTGCCCTCTGGCCTGACCCCTTGTTCCACCGAAAGGTCATCTCCGTGCGACATATGGCTACTTACTCTGCATGTTATCGTTCTTCCTCTTAGGGCCAAAACAGGAAAGCTTTTGCATGTCCACTCAACAGTAATGGACAATGGCCACTTGTGTTGGAAAAATAGCGTGATTGTCATTATTGGCTTATGAGCTCTTTTATTGCCATTACAATGGCCCTTGGTCCAAGGAGAGTGGTTGTCACAGTAACAGCAAACAATGATTATGGTTGCCCCAAATGATTTCCTTGCAATAGAATGCCTGACTTTCCAAGCAAGCCAACATCTTTGTGTTAGCCAGCAATATTTACCAAGTCCCAGCGTTCTCACAGAATTTGTGCACTTCATAGGAGTGAGATACACAACTGTAGCTAGACTCTGGCAAAAAAAGAAATTTTATTGCTGTTGTTTTTTCTGCCAAAGGTTGACCTTCTGTCCAGTCTAACCATTATCATTAACCACTTTTTCCTGGTCGGGGTCCAAGCTATAAAACACCAGGCTGTTGCAGGGTTACCACAAATAGACACACACACACATACATACACACACACACACACACACACACACACACACACACACACACACACAAGCAAACATTCATAGTGACCGAATGTTTTTGGACAGTAGGAAGAAACCTATGCAGATATGAGGAGAGCATGCAAACTCCACACAGACTGAGCTGGATCTAAGCACAGGCCTGAACAACCCTGGTGCTGTGGAGCAGCATTGTTACTCACCATGCTGTCTGGACGACCTTCTGTCATGAATTGAGATTTATCATCTATTGTGAATATTCTCTTTTCTGGTGTATTGCAAAATAGCATTGAATAGTACCCAGGACAAAGAAGAAATGACAGTAAAAACACAGCAACACATAGCTGAAAAGTTAAAGTATTCTTTGCAGTGCCTTTATAGATATATAACAAAAAATGGCTTTATGATTTAGAAGTCTCACCTAACCCGGTGAGGCCAAAATAACACTGTGCTGAAATGTGATCACAGAAAAGAGAAATCCAGGAAGCAATTGTGTCTCAAATGTCCCTGGCAAGGTAGTGATGGAAGTGTCAGAGGGGCCTGAACGAGATGTCTCGCTGTGAACTTGAGAGGAAGGCCTTCTTGCACATACCCTAGTGTGTGTGTGTGTGTGTGTGTGTGTGTGTGTGTGTGTGTGTGTGTGCGTTTGCACGAGCGACTCCTGCATTGTTCCATGCAGAGCAGGCACATTAGTGATCCATCAATGCTATTTACAGTCGGTTGCGGGCCTCCTGGAAGGGCCCTGAGGAGAACTCATCTCCAGACAGTTGCCCAGCTTGCCTTCAGCAAATTAATCAGAGAAGGTGTCTGCACGGGGCTACCAAGACCTTTGCATTGTGGGCAAAGATCAATGAGGTAGGACAGCAAACAGCAGGACTGAGCTGACCGGATCTATGAGTTGCTCTGCACAGTGTCATACTCTCAAAGTTCCAATTCCCATCAGTTTTCTCACATTACATAGATGTTAAATAACTATAACATTTAAAAAAAAAAAAAAAAAAAAAAAAAGAACTAATGTATCAGCGTACTGCATCATATCACAAACTGCAAAGGTGGGTGAGGGTGTGGGGGCTGTCATTGTATTTGGAGTGAGGTTTGTCTAACCACTAGATGGCAGGGTTGTGCGCAGTGCTGTTGTCACCAGCAGCTACGTGTCCTTAGTCGGAAGCCATGTGTTTGAAGCAGCCGGAAGAGCCAGCACTGTATGTCCAAAAAATTGATGCAAGATATTCAGAATATATGCAATGCTTCCAGAATGCGGGGCAAGTGTTTAATTCCTCGGCTCCCACTTGCTCCTTTGTGTCTGAAGAGATTACTTGAAGCATTTTGATGTGTGCCATTACAATGAGCACGTTCAAAAGGAGAGAACGGAACATGACAGCGGAACAGTGAATCGGTTCCACCGAGAGATTGGTGTCACTGCTGCTCCGAAGGCTGAGAGCGAGGGAATAATTAGCTGTTTGCAGCGACCACATCGATGATGCATAAACAGATATTCTGTTTAGTGGAAAACAGGGCCTTTCGCACAGCTAAGCCACCTCTGAAGATACCGAAGCAGGGTGAATGGGAGAAAAAAAAATGGCGAAATGAGGGTGAAACAGGAGATCCTGCACATACTCATATTTACTGACATGCTCAAATTTGTCAGTGTTTCAGTAAACAGAAAAAAAAAAAAAAATACAAAACACAGTATTGTTAGACAGAACAATTTGTACTGAATGGCTGTAGTGCGGAAACAAATATGTTGTAGTAACTAAGCTTTCACTACGATAACTGCGCCGGGTTTTCCAACAATGCACTTGCACCCTGAGGAGATGGGGTGGTGCAAACCTCAACCGTTCTGACTGTCGCACGATGCTTACTCCAGCACCGAATGTCAGACACGATGCACGCAGCCGAATGGCTCCTCGGGGCAGAAAAGGAAGGAAACGCAACCCTGCGTGTTCACCGGGGCCTAGCGAGGAAAAGGCACTCCAGTCTGGTGTTAAAGACACTGAGACTGGTGTGCTGGAGGGTTTACAGTTCCAGGAGGAAGGATGCGGGCCATTGTACCTTTGGTAAGTCGTCCGTAGAGTTCCGAATTTCACAGAAGCTGCAAACGAAACCTCCCGGTAACAGAAAAAGAGGCTAGCAAAAATAGGACAACTGCATAGACTGCATTTCTAAGGAGTGGGGGGGGGGGTCAGGACAATGAAAAGCCACAGTGTGATAACAAGCGCTCACTTCTGACATTCGGTGAACTGTGGTGAGCAAGACTGCGGACAGGATTTAGGTCAGTGCTTTTACGCACGTCAGAATAATGATAAAGGGCAACCCTAGGGCTCGGAAACCAGATCTTTCTGCAAGACTTGTCAGCTGTGTTTGTCTTTGGCACACAAAGCTTTATTACTTAAGCAAGACAGACACAGTTGCTACTGTGTCGGTGGACAAAATAGAATTTGACAAACCGCATCATGAATCCCTCTTTTGGTTCCTTGTGTTTCTTCTGGCTGGAAATGGGCAGCACTCAGCGTTGCGCTTGTTCGCTGCGGGCTTCGACTTATTTCTCAGCGCTTTGAGCTGAATCATAATGGGCCACTTTCCACAAAGTTGGTTCCTTGTCAGAAAGCGGCATCTGTGCTCAAAACAAGCTCGGCTGCATTCAAAGCAGAGTCGTCCCTTTTAATTCTAAGCAAACGGATTCGGACACCGCAGCTCAACACTTTGAGTGGAAGCTGTTCATAAATATACATACACTTAGTTACAGCAACAGAAAGATATTAGAAAACCACAACAGGTGGGCAAAACTGCTTCAATGACAAATGCAAATATCGGAGGAGCCAAGGAAACTTTACAGCAGGCCATCGTGCATTTGACGTATCTTGCACCATTGTTGTGAGCGTGTTAGCAACGGGAAAGAAAGACTCGTCTTCTCTTTGCCACCGAATAGCAGCTGGAACTGAAGACTTTTTTGATGGCAAAAGTCCTTATTGTTTCAGGTGTTCCACAGGAGCTGTCAGCTGCAGACCTCTCTGTGCCGTGGCGCACGGATTAACGTCCCAGAAGCTTCCGGCAAAAAGAGATCAAGATCACATTAGTGTCAGTGGTGTAGTAACTTTCAGCTGGCATGCCACGCGTAATCCCATCTTTTTGTATGAGCTTTTGATAACACAGTGGGGATTCTTCATGTCAGGTCACATGGCAAAGTGGATGGTTAAATGAGGGACATTGTCACAAATTTTAAATTATGCTTAAATTATTGTATTTCGCTGACACACAATTACGGCCGCTTTGAGGATGGTGTCATTCAGCAAAAGCTGCCTGTTGAATTTCGCTGAAACGGATCTCTAATATGTATCGATCATTAGTCTTATGAATTTTTGCCAAGGAAATTGCACATTATTTTCAGAAGACTCAAATTTCGGGAGTTCCGGGCTAATGTCAGAACTGTAAAAAAAAAAAAAAAAAAATACAATGTTATTGCCATGTGAGACTTACAGTGCTGTGAAAAAGTATTTGCCCCCTTCCTTATTTCTTATGTTGTTGCATGTTTGTCACACTTAAATGTTTCAAATCACCAGACAAATTTAAATATTAGACAAAGATAACCCAAGTAAAGATAAAATGCAGTTTTTAAGTGATGATGTTATTTATTAAGGAAAAAAAAAATATCCAAACCTACATGGCCCTATGAGACAAAGTAATTGCCCCCCTTGTTAAATCATGAAGTAACCTGTGGTTAACCGCATTTTTTGGAAAGCCACACCCAGGCCTGACTACTGCCAGACCTGTTGAATCAAGATATCACTTAAATAGAACCTGTCAGACAAAGTTAAGTGGGCCAAAAAGGAAGACATCATACCGCGATCTTAAGAAATTCGGGAACAGATGAGAAACAAAGTAATTGACATCTATCGGTCTGGAAAAGGTTACAAAGCCATTTCTAAAGCTTTGGGACTCCAGCGAACCACGGCGAGAGCCATTGTCCACAAATGGAGAAAACATGGAACAGTGGTGAACCTTCCCAGGAGTGATCGGCATACAAAAATTACCCCAAGAGCGCAGCGACGACTCATCCAAGAAGTCACAAAAGAACCCAGAAGAACATGTAAAGAACTGCAGGCCTCACACAGGTGTGTCTCCAGAGCTAGAAAGAGACTGGGAAAAAATGGCATACATGGCAGAGTTCCAAGGCGAAAACCACTGCTGACCAAAAAGAACATAAAGGCTCATCTCACTTTTGCCAAAAAACATCTTGATGATCCCCAAGACTTTTGGGAACATATTCTGTGGACTGACGAAACAAAAGTTGAACTTTTTGGAAGGTGTGCGTCCCGTTACATCTGGCATAAAAGTCACACAGCATTTCTGAAAAAGAACATCATACCAACCGTCAAACATGGTGGTGGTAGTGTGATGGTCTGGGGCTGCTTTGCTGCTTCAGGACCTGGACAACTTGCAGTGATTGATGGAACCATGAATTCTGCTCTCTACCAAAAAATCCCGAAGGAGAACGTCCGGCCATCAGTTTGTGACTTCAAGCTGAAGTGCACTTGAGTTCTGCAGCAGGACAATGATCCAAAACACAGCAGCAAGTTCACCTCTGAATGGCTTAAAAAAACAAAATGAAGGTTTTGGAGTGGCCTAGTCAAAGCCCGGACTTGAATCCAATTGAGATGCTGTGGCATGACCTTAAAAAGGCAGTTCATGCTCGGAAACCCTCCAATGTGGCTGAATTAAAACAATTCTGCAAAGAAGAGTGGGCCACAGTTCCTCCAGAGCGATGTGAAAGACTCATTGCCAGTTATCGCAAATGCTTGATCGCAGTTGTTGCTGCTACGGGTGGCACAACCAGTTATTAGGTTTAGGGGGCAATTACTTTGTCACATGGGGCCATGTAGGTTTGGATAGTTTTTTTTCCTTAATAAATAAAATCATCACTTAAAAACTGCATTTTGTGTTTACTTGGGTTATCTTTGTCTAATATTTAAATTTGTTTGATGGTCTGAAACATTTAAGTGTGACAAACATGCAACAACATAAGAAATCAGGAAGGGGGCGAATACTTTTTCACAGCACTGTACACATATCCTGTATGTTCTGCTTATCAAAGGTCTGCTAAATTATATAATGAACAGAAGCAGATGACCTTATCCTGCTTTGACAAGTTATTTCTAACATTTGCCCCATAGCAACGGCGACACAATGCATTATGCTAAGTTCTTTGTATAGTCAGCCCCCCCCCCCTCGATGCAGTCCCACGTATGAAAGCAAACAAATCCACGGGTTGTCCTTTTACTCAGATGACAAGACGCACACGTTTTGCTGAACATTACATCTAGGCCAACTGGTCCGAACAGGAGGCGATCGAAATTGCGGCAGACATTTTTAACGCTCCAAATGAAGACCCCGCATTCTCAAAGTCTCGACCTCCACACCAACGATGCTCCTTGAAGACCTCAACCAAAAGGGGTCAATGACTTCTGTCCCTCTGGTTTGGCTCAACAGTCCTCTTCCCTGAACATTAATCTCCGTTCCTTCAGTCTTAATCTTTACCGTTTAAATATAAATCACATAGACTGTCATGGACAAGCTCACTCTAGGAGCAGCGGTTAAAATTTCATGTTAAATTCCCTTTGTGGCCTGATGGTGTACCATGTTTTCTCCTCTTGTTGCTCAGCCGGAATTTGCTTCGCGTTGTTATTTTGTGTTGCGTCCGCTACGGAAAGAGGAAACCGGGACCTTCGCCGAGTTTCTTCTCGGATTTTCTCTGGCTAGCGCATATACCGGCATCTTGTCAGCAAGCCCCTGACCACTCTGTGAAAACAATAATCTGCGTTTTTCATATTATTTCAAGTGGGACGCAGTTTTAGTGTTTTTGTGGAGCCCTACTGAGTTTTCGCCACTCTGGTTGCCTGGTTTTAACGGATTAGTGCGAACGCAGCCATTTTTGTTGCGGTCACAAACTGCTTTCTGACTCACGGCTTAAGTGAAAATCTTTGGCATGGACAAGTAATTAATTTATTCTCCCTCTTCACTCTGTGTCTGATGGTTTATTCAACCACACAGAGAAAAGAAGGGTCCTTGGCTGTGAATGAAGCCTTAAAATGCCTTACCGAATGCAAAATGCGTAGCCGAGGCGGAAAAAAAACAAGACAGATATTTCATCAGACGGTACAAAACGAATGCTTCCTGCAAAAAATATATGGATAGAAGTCGCAGAAACGCAACAGAAAGAAAACACGAAGGTGTTTAAGTTCACATGTGGCGCAGCGGGTAGTATAGCGGTTGGAGCTGACATCTCGCAACCTAAAGACCTGCTATAATGTGATGAAGGCACATAACCATCAATTGCTCATATAAAAGCTTCAGCGGTCTATAAATGGTTAAACAATTACAAGTGGCTCAATTTACAAACATAAAATTGGAATTTACCTTCAAAAAAGTGTCTGACAAATTTCGATTAATAATTATAAACTTTAGCCGGCGATGTTTCCTCATCATCAATGAAACTTTGGCGTAAAGGACCGCTTTCGACATGCATGTTTGTCATTCGGATGCGCGTTCAGAAGCGCTTTTTAAGAAACTATTTTTCCCACAGCGCGGGGTTCTGAAGGGCTGCCATTCAGAGCTGCCGATCAAGCCGCATTCCCGCTCCGCCGACAATTAGACACTGACCTTCATTTCTTCATTGTGACTACTTCAGCCGCGATTCCGCCACTTTCATCTCGCACGATGACTGACAACAGCGAACAATGGAGTAAATCTATGGACCGGCGATGACTTTGAGCGCATTTAAAAGGAGACTGCGGGTTTTCAGCAGGAACGGCGCGTTCTGCTCGACACATCTCCTGCTCACGCAACGTTGCAACCTTCATTTGGATTCATGGACTTTGATTCTTTGATTCTCCCTAGCTTAACTAATAAATCTCCCAGCCATGTGGGTAAAAATTTGAGTTATTCATGGTCATACTGTGTATATAAATTATCATAAAGTGCAGAATAGAATTTCTATGCCTTTATTGCAGATAACCTTTAAGACCTCTCCCCCCCTCCCAGGTCAGGCAGCATGTTGCCTATTCCATTAAAAGGTATCCTACTGTACTTCATAGAATAAGTCCTAAGGCAAGGTCGGGTGGAACATTTCGGTAACTGGCGCACAGGCATTCTAATACAGATGCGGAGGAACGCCGTACCCCTTTACCTTCAGGGACCGTGCAAATATGAGTTTGATTCATTAGGTTGAACAATGTGTGTGAGGGCTGCAACTCAGCGGGACTCTGCAGGGGGAGAAGGAGTCTCTAAAATGCACACTATTTGTTGTGACAATTAATAATAGATTGCTTGTTTTATATTGTTATGATAGGCCACCACGGGCAGGCTCGGGCTCATGAAAACTGCATCAGGACAGCCCGGGTCCTCGGAGGAGCCCCGCTGGTCCCGGCGAAGTTTGGAAAGGATTTACTGACCCCCAGAAGGGGCCGTGTATTTGCTAATGCTCGAACAGAAGCGGGAAGCCCGACGGCGGCTCCACGAGGCCATCGGGTTTAATTAACGCAGCTAAAAACTGCAAATCATTTCTAAGACCACGCAAACCGGGCCGCCCCATATCTTGCTGATCCGGCTCAGGTTTCGAGCCCGTCTTTATTTTTCCTGAACGCGGCTGGAATGTGCCGTTGGCGAATTAACACGATAAAAACAACGCCCTTGAGTTAAACAAACGGAACGAAACGGGAAAATATGAGCGCGCGATGACAGCCCGTTGGACTCCGTAATATTTTCCGGCAGTCCCACCTTTTTAATTATCGGCGATGCCGTTTCACTTCAAAGAAATCCTAAAACAATGTGTGCTTTGTTTTCTCGAAGGTTTATTTAAAAAAGAAAAAAGAAAAAAAAAGAACTTATATAATAAATTTGCCATGAAGACTTGCATTCACTTGTCCCTTGATGTTGCTCCTACACATTTCTACATTGGCAGTGAACATTTCCACGTCTCAGTTCGAGCCAAAAGGAGAGCGGAGCAGAGGATATACATGCTTTATTAAAAAATCACCAGGGCCTCAATCACAGAGAAACACATTCCCATACAATGCACAGAAACACGCACCTGTTTTGACAGAGGTGTAGCATCTCTGCGGGACTGGAGCTGTATCACACAAATAAACTGAGTAAATAACAGCATTAAGGGCAACTGTTGCTGAGAATGCAAGCGGATGTCAGAGGCTCGGTGCTGCAACAACTGTATGGGCTGCAGCTTCCTCTGATCACTTGTGTGAGACTCTTCTTGTACGTGCAGATGTATTCCTACCCGAGCCCAGATACATTCCGTATCAGGCAGACTACTTAGGGCCATGCCAACTTAGACCCACTGCTATAAATATTTTAAGCCTGTAGTTGCGACTGACCAGCATGCCCATCTTTACTCTGCGTAATGGAGAAAAGAAGTGGTGTTTGGGGTTGGGGTGTGTATGTGTATCTGGAGGGGTGCTAGGAGACAGACATAACATTTGCATCAGGCAATCTTCAAATTTATATTTGAGGGGATATTACCTGTTTACCCACCTGCCCAGGGCAAACAGCATTTTGTTTGAGGTCAGTGGACTAATATTTCCCACTCCTGTGGGGCACAAATCCAGGTAATCGATTCACCGCTTTTAGAATTCCGGGTAATAATATGTCAGGGTGAGTAAGGGTGCCGTCCCAGTGGTTGAGCCTGAGGTTTGTGTAGAGGAAGACTTTTGGCTACACTTCACAGAAGCAGAGCTACTTTAACGGAGGCAACTCCTGTCAGGTTGACTTAGAGTGCCAAATTTGCGAAATGTTTGAAAATCGCTGGAACCTGCTGTACACAATGGCAGAGTGAAAAAGATAAATAAAAATAATAAGAAATCAATACGTTTATGACCCCACATAAATTAGGACTGTAAATGTTGACAGCTTGTAGCTCTCTTCTGAGGGACAGGTGTGTCTCCAGAGCTAGAAATAATGACAATTCAACTGGGCTTGCTGTGCACAGACATTTCTTCATCTAGAGAGACACCACATAACAGTGAAAAATGACCTGTGACTGTCATGTTGCATCTGCCAGGAATCAGTTTTCTGTTTTGGGCCGGAGGTCCCACACTCCATCCGGCGCGCTAGCTTTCATGACGGCAGGTTTAAGGAACATAAGGAGGTTTTCGACCTACAAAGACATTAACCCCGGCAGATTCATTCTAACCAACATCGGCAGCGCCATTTCCTGTAATACTGGAGCTGGGATGAACCCGTCGCCACAGGGGTCCTGGAACCAAAGTCTAGGTGACGGATGACCAGCGAAAGTCTGCAAGAACGTAATACGTGAGCCCTGCGAATCAGTTCTCTAATGGCTGTCATTTTTTTTCTATCTCTCTCTCTCCCTCCCTCCCAGGGAACTATATATCAGGGTCTAGCAGAGTTGCTCTGTTGGTTGCTACAGCAACGAGCTCATCACAGCTTCCCCTGATGTTTGGTTCTTAAACTGCGAGCACTCCTCACCGAGCGCCGAGCCGCCGTATGGGAGGCGGCGCTAAAGCGCGTCGTCACCACCCGATTTTCGGCTAACGGCAGTTTTGACACGAGGAATTACTCTGTTAAGGTTACCAGTGGTCACATTTGAGGACGGAAACTTGTCAGTCTTCAATCCTAACCGTTGCACCACCATTTGCAACGTCTGCAGCTTGGTCCAGTAATAGAGTCGTATAAAAAAAGGGCAAATAATTGCAGAAGGCATGCAAGATGTAAAAAATGATATTGTATGCAGAAAGTGCTTTACGTGTCAAATTTCATTTGTCTTTAATGGGGAAGATGACCAATTATTTTACAAAGTGAGAAGTGTAAGGGCTAATGGGACACTTACTTGATTTTTCAGTTATCGGCTGCCTACCGTCCATCACAGTGACTACATTTCTTATTTGGCTTTAGTTTCAGCTGGAAAAAATCTCAGCAAAATTCCATTCACTGGGTGCACGAACCTTGTAAAGGGATCGACACTTGCGGTTATTTTGTTTTTGTCAGAGCTACGCACACAAAATTGTTTATCCAGCTACCTTGTGTGTTAGCCGTTCTGGTTCCTGTTTGTGTGCCTGTCCCATCAGAACATGAGAAAGGATCCTTGGAAAAATCGGCAAAGAGGGTGCAGCGGGATGCAAGCTACTACTTCCTCTTCGCTGCAATGCGTCGACTAGCGTATCGACTGCGGCGGGTGAGGCGCCGTTCAGATGCAGAAGGACCCGGTCCTTGAATTATGAGCGGTGATTATTCCATGGCACACGTCCACTCCCGCTTGGAATTCAAGACGGCCAGGCGGGCGAGTCCTCCTGCAGAGACAGGTTCCATAAATCTCCCCTCCCCACCCTACGCCGAATCGATCTGCTGCGGGGGGCTGCGGTGTCGGGGTCCTCGGGGGACCGCTCTCCACGATGGCCGAGGACGCCAACCTGAGCTGAGTTAGTGCCGCGTGTACAGGAGACACAGTTATGGACAAACTGCTCCACATCATTGCCAGGCAGGAATATTTGTCAATTCATAAAGCGACGGCAGCAGTAAAAATGGAACATCCTGGCTGCCGCTTGATTCTGTTTGCTACTTTGGTCTGCAACATTACGCAGATGTCAACTGGAGTTTTTATATCATCATAAAAAATAACTGCGGCTTTCTCTAGTTATCACAAAGGACTTACAAGAGATTGCCGTTGGGGAAATTGGATGGCACTATTACATCTACTGACGTGTTCTGGCACACAGTGCAATGGAAAATTGTATAAAAGCAGGCCTTGGTGTAGAAAATAGCAACCTTGTGATAGATGTATGGATGGGGGCACTTTCCAGGGAAAAAATATTTCTACATGCTATGGCACAGGAAAAAAAAGTCTGGAAGAACATCTTGCGGACTTTTTTGACATCGCGAATGATAAAAATGCCCGCAGACTAAGAGAGAGGAATCAAAGAGCAAACTTTAAATGGTTTCAAAGATTTTCAGCTGTTTATAACTTTTTAAGAAGAAGAATTGGCGTGTTAAGTGCTGCTCTGAGATATGATGGGGGCCGCACACCACCGCTGCTTGATCTTCCAAATGATGCTAATTCTAAGACGGGATTTTAATAGCCGAATTAGTGCAGAGAAGAAATGAAGCCAAAGCTCCTACAGCATTTCTGTGATGTTCTTCCAGATATTCACCTCGGGGGGGAGAAGGAGGGTTAACAGGTCTTTTACCATCACTCTTACCCAGCGGTTCAACTCGTGTCTGCACAGGCGGAGGGAAAAGATTTCAACAGGGACTTCTGATCTGTAAGAAAACAGGAAGTCTTTAAGAAGCCAAGCTGGTAAATAAGGTGCTGTGCTGGTGACGTAGGCTCTTGTATCCATGCCAGATCCAAAATCATTTCTTTCCGGGGGGGAGGGGCGTGTTAGTTTGCCCTGAACTCAGTATGTGGGAGATGGGATAGGCAATGCAAGGACATGGAAATTGATGCAGACTGATGTTAGTCGTAGTTATCCCAGCGGCCGGGGGAAGCAGGAAACAGTCGGACGGCACACACAAAGGCTTTTAATCTAATTCGGAGTTGCACATTGCAGCACAATAATAAAAGCATCGGCCTTTAATTATGAACGAAGTTAAAGCAGGAAAAGGAGGAGAGAGAATTCCCAAACGCCTAAAAAGTAAGAGGGCAACCAGAGGTAAAGGAATGCTATAAACGTTGCGGAACAATTCTCAGCCCATTCCTGCGAGAGTGCCAAAGTATTAATCCCATGCAATTTAATTACTTTATTTAACATTCAAAAGGAAATGCCAAATGCAATCTCGATTAAGCAGGCTGGAAGGAATTGTTAAATTATCTAACAAATGGGTCATATTGTTGAATACTAGCAGATGGGTGAATCTAAAATTTGCAGCTACCTTTTTGGATTGTAGTAAATAAGGTTCTAACTGCTAATATATGCTAACTGGAAATATATGATATTTGGACTACTGTATAATTTTATTATAACAATTTTAATAATATGTTTTTTTCGTGTTTCATTTATATATTTTTTAAAAGTGACACTGCATTTAGATATGAATGCATATTTGGAATTAATGAGCATTTTACATACATTTACAGGCTGTAAATTTCAGCAAACATCTTTGCTACATTAGGCAATACCGTCTCCGCTTGTGGGTTTCAGGCCTGGTGTTAGTGGGCCACGGTGTTAGACTTTCGATCTGCTTGAGGTCTTAAGTCCTAGACTGAAATAATTATTACCACATTGAACTTATTTAGCCTTCTCTCTCTCCAAATGCACCAACTGTAGCCACCAGGGCTGAGTATCCCTAGTACAGCTCACGAACCAGTGCGCCATTATCGAACCTTCTGGTATCACGTAGCACGGCACAACAGTCATATATAACATAATCCATCGCTCTGTGTTTAAACATATTTCTTCATGTTTTTCATGACTTTATAGAGTATGCAGCTTCATTATTTATTTAAAAAAAAATAATTAATCCATTCACTTGAGCTGAACGTATGATGGCATACGTATCATAGCACCCGAGCAATTCTGGCATACGTTCGACATTAGTTCCGGTTGTATAGATTTTCCATGTTCTGCCCATAGCTGTGTGGGTTTCCACTGGGTGCTCCAGTTTCCTCCCACAGTCCAAAGATATGTTTCAGGGTAACTGGCGACACTAAAATGCATGAAAACTGCGAAACTGTGCATGGCGGCTACCCTGCAATACCGTGATAACTTAATAGAAGCGGGAGACTTTGTCATAGTCAACTGTTTTAGTTATATAAAATTTAACATTAACACAAATTTAAGGAAAAAAAAAGTTTTTTCTTCCCTCTGAACCGTGTTCTAAATGATCCGTTTATGTATATAATGACACTGTGTTACAACCGTTTATAAATTATGGGGGACTGCAGCCATTATGGATGATAAGTGATGATAATTAGCATCATGTAATGTGTCATAACAAAAAGAGCATCGGGGGGTTGAAGACGTCCACAGCAGTCCCCTCATACATTACACCATCACAAGTTGAACGTACGAGCGGATTTCTATTCAAACCCGACAAGTCTGAAACGTTCTTGCCAGCGTAACACTAAGCAAAACCCCCTGATAAGAAAACTCCATTTGCAATTTGCTCCACTTGGATACACCTTAGGGATTATGTTTATTTATTTATTTCCAAGAAGAAGCAAAGTTAGTGCAGATAAGACCCAGATATATCAAGCTAACTGTGCGTGTGAAGAGCAGGGAGAGGTGCATGTCAGGAGGAAGATGAAAATGTCATTGAGAGATGACGGATAATGACCCAGATTTGGTTGATGACATCCGTTGAGTGATGGATGGCGATAATGACGTTTGGAATGGAGTTTAATCTTCTGCCGCAGTCATTAGAGTAACAGGGCAAAAAGAAAGAGGGAGGATCAGACAAACGGTTGGTTGGATTAAGGAGTCCATGAGAAGGAGCACTGTCACCTAGGAAGGTTCCTGTTGCTAATGACCAGACAGTTAACTGAACTGCAAGGAAAGTCTGCTTCGGTCCCGACACAATTGTATGAAAATAAAACATTTTCGGCCAAAACATCCGAATAATGCGATCAAACATAAATCAAGTCTGCGAATGACTCCATTTTCACTTTTCTCACAGATTTTGCTCCGCTTAGACTGTCTGCTGCACAGCGTAAGACTGGCTGGGATTCTCAAATGGCTACATCGCCTGCCATCGCTGCTGTTGTTAAACACCATCGAGCCGATGTCAACTCGTGGCGACTCTATGGATAGCTGCCGTGAAATGGATCCATCCAGCACATTGCAGGTCTTTCTCTTTTGTGTTGGTCTTTCCATTTTGCCGGTCATGATATCCTTTTCCGACGACTGCTCTCTCTCCGCACGATATCTCTAAGTCAAGACAGTGGAAACCTGGAAGTTTGAGCTCCCAGTGACAACTTTGGCTTGATTTGCTCCAACACCTATGCATTTGTTTTCCGGGCTGTCCAGGGTGCGCGCGAGATTTTTCACCAGTACCACAATTCAAAGGCAGTTACCAATGCAAAGGAGTCCATACCCCAGCAACAAAAACAATGCTAACATCTATGGCTGCATTGCTGCTGTGACCCATTTATTCAGTGGAGATTCTGGTGCTTTTCTTCAACAAGAGGAAAACCTGTGTTAAGTTATAAAAGTACAAGTTGAATACATCTTCTCTTTCTTTTTTATTACAACATATTACAGATGAATTGGGTAAGTTTTGAATCTTGTGTGTCATTTCTATCCAGACAGTTTTAGCAGTTCATAGTAAACATGTACCACCTGTCAAAAAAGCGATAAGCATAAGGATACTTGAGGTCATTTTAAGTTAAATCTGAAAGTACTCAATGATTTAAGATATGGCTCTGAAACAGTGTGATGTTTGGCTTGAAGCAGTTCATTGCCTTCAGTGAAAGAAGGACAGATCAACAAAGCAATATGCTCAAAAAAATTAGCTTGTGAATTTTTCATGAAAAAATGGAATAATATCAAACCATATGCCATCAGACATTTTCACATTTTTAAGCATTAATTGAAGTGCCTTTATAGTAAAAAAAAAAAAAAAAAAAAAAAAAGTCAGGCTGTCTCTGGACTGAATTAATCCAAATCAAGTTTAAAGAATCTTATTAGAAAAAAAATCTACATATCAGGTTATAATGAATGCCACATATGTTAAAATAATGTATATTCATAGCTGAATAAAGAATATTTAAATATGTTAAGTTTTTTCATAAATGTGGCTGCAGTGCACTCCTTGTTTTTAAAAGTCACTGAGTGCCAGATTGGCACTTGACTGTGTCTGATGCTTGTGACAAAGAGAGAAAGAGAATAAGTGAGAAAATGTGCCAGAGGAAGATCACATGGCCGGAAAGAAAGATGACTGCTTAACTTCTGGCTCGACTCCAGACACCGACAATTTTTATTTTTTCTTCCTCATACTGAGATACAGAAACAACTTTTTGGAGACCTATGGATACGTCTTACTTCAAGGGTACCAAAGGGTACCAAAGATTGCGAAACCCAGCTGAAGTCGAGCAAAGTAATGGAAGCAGGAGCTCACTAAATTTATGTCCTGGCTCACTGCTTGGGCACGTTGCTGCAGACGTTGCTGGGGATGCCATGGAAAACATGGGGGCAGGTGCAACAAAGTGCTCAATTTTCTTGCTAAATGAAGACTTTATTTCTTGGGTGGAAGGCCAACTGAAAAAGCTGTCTGAGGTGAACAATAAGCTGGGAAAGCTGGATGATGATAAATCTGAGGTATGGATTGTCAACAGTCAGTATAAAAAGCTTTTGCACAGAGCCTTTCTCAAAGAAAAAGCATACGTACCTAATGGTGTGCATAGATGACAACAAAAAAAAGATCCTCATACCGAAGACACACCAAAATTGAACGCTGTGCACAAGAAAGAAGCGATACGAAATAAGGATAAAGTTGACAAGCTTGAAAATAAGCTTTCACACAGCAGTTTGAGAATTTTGGGGTCCATAAGAACACCGAAACAAAAACTGTTTCTGTAGACCTAGTTGCCACTCTGGATTAGCAGCTTCCATTCTAGTCATGATGGACTCTGCCTGAAGATAACTGGCTGGGGCACCCAGTTTGAATGCTCACCCAAGGAATATAGCCGTGCGGTTCGCGTGGCTGTCCAATAAAGAGAATATCATAAGAGCTGATCTGAAGAAATGCAAGATCAACTTTGAAGACTGATTTCTGAGACTGAACCCTGATCTATCCCCTTTTATTATCTGGAAATAGCACAATTTCAGCATTGTAGCAATGAATTTCTCAATATGGAATTCTGCATGTGCTAGGAATTTGCTTTCCCTGCTTAGCTCAGATGCATCCATGAAGGGAGGATTCACCTTTTTGAAACCCTAGAGTCTGTGAACACCTTGCTGGCTGCTTTTGAGGACTGAGAAAAACTGGTGTAGTTATACGGGTCATGATTACTATAATTTTTTTTCAGGTTCTCAGTGTCTGTTACAAGTTATCATATAGGTTTGTTGTCTAATTCATCTAAGGCCTTACCTGTCAGGGGTACATTAGATGGCAACCTTGATGAATCCTTAAAATCCATCCATTCATCTATCCATCCATCTAGGCATTACCTAGTCTTGAGCATGGTCATGGCAGTCTGGAGCCTTTCCTGGAATCATCTGGCTCTAAACTATGCAGTACCCCTGGATGGAACGAGCCTTACAGTCTTTTTAAAACTTTCAGTCCTACTATGTGCCAGCATTAGAGTTTCTATACATTTTACTGCAACCCTCATAAATATTATTCCAGATTAGACTGTATCTTCATGTCTAGCATCTTTATTCATAACACTCATATCATGTTAAATTGGCCCCACTGCACTCTCACGCTATGGACCAGTGAATTTAGAGGTTGACTTTCAAAGGTTACATCTCAGAACAACACACTGGAAGTGGAACTCTACTCTTACATAACTGGATTTTGGAGGGAATTTTCCAATAAACCAACACTCCACTATGTACAAAATCAGCATCGCACAGTTTCAGCTGCTACCTTTCAGATTGGAGCTAAAGTTACTTTAGAGGGTTTCATCGTTTTCTTCACTTCTCATCAAAAAAAAAAAAAAAAAACAAGAGGAGGAAAATAAAAAAAAATACATTTAGAGGTGGAGCATGTACAAAAAGAGCATGTCTACTCAGTAGAATTAGAAAAGTAAAGATTAGATACCATCTGGGTTATACAAATTAAATCAGAAAAGTTTCGCTCCTTGAAAAGCAACAGCGCTACAACCTGAGAATCAGTCCAAGCCATATTTTGACTTATTGACTGAAGAGAACCAGAGATCTATCAAAGCTGGTAATATATGACCCACTGACAATTAATAATACTTTTACAGATTACAAGTTACTCTACACAGCTTGAGCACTAAGTTCTTCTTACAAAGTATGTTCATGTTCAGAGTGATTATCACTGTAAAGCATATCTGATGAAGGCTGCTATTTAAATGCCCTATTCCTACCTGAGGAGATCTGGGATACTATCCAATCAATGCCTTTTGGAAATGTGCCAGGGCCAGATGGCTTCCATTTAGAATTTCATAAGAGTTTTTGACCTGAATACTTGCCCATATTGATACTAACAAATAACAAACCACTTAAAATGGTTTGCATTCCTTATTCTTTGGATAAGGTAAGTTTTGAAGAAAGCAAAGAATCCTTTAAACTTCCACAATCCTATTAGTCTGCAGAAAGTGGATCTTAAAACTGCAGCCAAAACTCTGGTACATCGGCTATAATGTCCTCTCAAAAATGATCTAACCTAATCAAATCACTTTTATCAAGTCTTGGTTTTTCCTTCTCTGCATTTCCCCATGCATCCAAAAACAAAACTTCAATCTCATTTACAGACTCTATTGTGTCCTAATCCATCTACAGAGAAAATTTCCAGGACTGCTCAGAGCTGTATCTTGAAAGTAAATTCACCCTGGTCTCCTTGATGCATCTATAACATATAAGCTTACTGGAAGTGAATTTACTCCAAAATTCAGAAGACCTTTAATGTAATGTTTTTTTAAGGCTATGGTCTACATCTGAAGTTCCATCTGTAGACATGTGGATGTGTTTAATCTTCTCTCAATCGAAAAACTAACTTTCACAATAGCGATGAACACCCTTCTGGAGTCTATTAGACAGCTTTGCACAATCATAGCCGAGATGCACTCAACCATATCTCAGTGTACGGTCTGCATGTATGTGACCTAATGCTACACAAAAATTTTATTAAAAAAATGGAGAGAGAGCATCAGAATATGGACTGTGCCATGCTGGTTGATTTGACATTTGGGATCATTTGAAGATTCAGTTCTTATTAATATTTATGACTCTCCAAAGTTGCGCTGACTTGCTTGTGTGTCTACATGATCATGCAGCCATTCTTGACAAGCAGTTGCTTGGAGTCTGTCTCTAGTCATGTGACAGCTATACCAAGGCCATAGGGCCAGCTGTCATCTAAACAGCAGCAGAGGATGCCATGAATCAAAAGTCAATCTGACCTTTGAAAGATCCCCTGAGATGATGCTCATTTCATTGGCCTAGCTGTGTTTGACAGCAAAGGGCCAGCTCCTCAGCAGTGAGGGTTACTCTGACCTTTTGAAAACTGACTGTTCTAAGATACAAGGATCAGGAAGATTTATTGTTAAGTTGAATATGCTGTTGGAACTGTAGGTTATGCTAACAAAGACAACAACAGGGCCAGGAGTGCTTCCTGTTGATGCAGTTTGCTACTCCTCCATCAACTTTCTGCACTATGTCAGTAGGCAGACATACTATTTGCACACTGAGAAACCCTATGAAACCAGCTGCATGGACAGTTAACACCTTAACTTGTAAATTTTATGGTGTATCAGCTCTTTTATTCAACCAGAACAGCAGGTAGTGCTTTAACTTGTAATTGAAAACCCCCAGTCCAAGTCCTGCAGTAATACCAGTGACCAAGGTTCTTAATTTGCATTGCTCACATAAAACTTTAAAAGATATAAATGGGTGAAAATAACTTACATAAATAAACACAACATTCTATGTAACCTTAGAAAAATCTGCCAGTTAGTGATTGACACACATGTGTGACTAAAACACAAAAGGTGGATCCAAACCTATGCCAAATTATTCATTGAACAGAGGGTGCTCACAGTTAAGAAATGGCAGCGAAAAACCAGGAGTGACCAACTGACAATAGGAAGTAACAAAACAGGGGAATGGGTTTGATTGAAAACCACCAGAAAAGAAGGTAAGCAAAGTACCACACAACATAAGGCAGTCAGTTTGTATGCTAAGGCAAAGTACAAAGCCCCTCACAAAATGAAAGCCATCATGACAAACCCAAGAGTGGGGTTTAAATAATACTGGGGAGCGATTGGGAATGAGGAGTGATTGAATAATTGGTTAAAAAGGTGAAAAGTGAGTGACTGTGCTGATCTGAACCGATGAATCTGGCTGTGAGTTGGGTCAAGCTGGCAGATGAGACCAATAAGCATTGCCTGACCTCACAGGTTAAAACTGTAAATCTTGTACAAATGTGTGTTGTTTTGTGAAGCTCTAAAGGTCCCTTCAAATTAATCTATGAGGGTATTTTCAAAATAGTACAGCAAGTTTTTACCATATAACAAATTACTTGTTGATAAATAATAAATAATTAATTATTATAAATATTACTCAGTTCAGCTCAGCTCAGCAACACTTGATGCTCTGGTTTAGCCCTTGTACAGGGAAATACATAATAGATTGCAAAGAAATAATGAAAAAACAAACGGCTGCAACAAAACATGTTACACAGTAAAATGTATTCTATCTGCGCCAACCTTGGCAGAAAGGAATTACAAAGTCACTCAAATGTACTGCTTAAACCTTGGGCGGATTAGACTTAAGTACAACAAAAAGTAACTGTCAGCAAGGAGAATAATTTCAGGAACGCAAAGTTTAAGCGTTGCTTCTTTGGCCTCTGGCCTACCGAATTTACACATGGATTCGCCTTTATTTATTACCGAATTGGATTTATTTGACTTCTCCACACCGCTTGCTGCAGCGCTTGGGAAACTTCATTCATAGATGGTACTGCTGCTGGCTACTTGCGAGATGTCTCTAAATCAGAAGATAAAAAGAAAACAATTAGATCCTGGACAAAATAAAATAAGAACAGGAGAGAGACAAAGTCATTGCTCAAGTACAAATATACACCTTCAGTAGCTAGAATAAATATTTCTCTAAGCAATTATTGAATGAGAGAGCAATACAAATTGAGTAGAGCTTTTGAAATTTAATTACATTCATATATGACAATATGGTCTAAACGGTTTCAGTTCATTAAAATGGTATGTTTATTTTTCATACTTTTGGTTGCTAGCACTTCTATACAACCGATTTATAATTTCACCCAGGTATTCAGTTCAGGATGAATATGTTAAAGACAGCACTGGATGGCTCTTCGGCATGCATGCTGGAGAAACTGAAACCGGCTTTGATGTTCCACGTCCTCAACCACTACCCTACCTTCCATCTAAGGAAATGCATTTTCTTAGAGAAGCAGTGAGAAACAGACAGCCTGAAATGCAATTGATGGCAAATGTGAGTTTGATGAGGAATGATTTTTCAGGCTTTAACTCAAACAAGAAATAACCAAAGGGTCTAAGATCATGCTGCTGAGTGCCAGAGCAGGAAAGATTACATTTTCCTCCATGTTGTTTCTGAAAAAAAGACATTTGAGAAACTGATGCATTTTGACATGGGGATCCATAGATGATGCCATGGGCCAGACCAGTAAGAGGGACCAGTGACAGCCGTCTAAAAGCTCGAGCATTTTTAAGCACTACCCCAAATTCTATTCAGATAATTTTTTACAAACCACTGCCCCGCAACAACGCAATTCATTCCATGCAGACCTAGAGAGACAGACATTCATCTGTGGCTCAATAGAAAAATCAATGAAAAAGCATTTTGATTTTCTTAATTTGTAAAAGCACCGTAAAAGCATGAGAATTTAAAAATGGCTTTTTTTATATAAATGGTTCCGTCTTTGCAATAAGTTAAAAAAGCTAAAAGTTTTAATCTACTAATCCATTAAGATACAGCATAAGAAAAACAGGGTTATATATATTTTTAATTATTTCGGGAAAGGCTAGATTCATTGCTGGAAGTCCATTACTTATGCACCGCACCACAGTGCATCCACATGCAGCTAAAGTGTACAATAAAAGGGCAAAATGTACCTTTATTCTACATTAGAAACCCTCCAGCATACACACCATTAATGCATTTGTTAATTCATATTTTGGGCACCTACATCTCTCTGTGGACACAAGTATGAGCACCTGCTTGAATATGAATACTCCTTTTTTTCAACCAGTAAATGAAAAAAAAAAAAGTTTAATTCATTTGTCATGCACTATCAATATTAAGGAAATGAAGCACAAAGAAAAGACATGATAGATGACTTACTAAGTTTTCAAAATGAATAATAGAAAGCATGGAGGTTCAGTGGCTCATATTGTCATGACTCATGAGCTGTGGGTTTCAAACATGGCTGATCTTTTTTCGCTGTAGATTTTTGCTGTGCTCCAAATATTATTCTGGATCTTCTCTCGGTATTTAATTTAAATGGGGATGTACCTACACTACTGTATATGGCCAAGAGTATGTGGACATCCCTTCTGATGGCTGCGCTGTTTCAGCCACACCCACACAGCATACAAACACATTCTAGACAACTGTGTGCATCCATCTTTGTGCCCACAGTTTGGGGAAGAAGAAGATCATTTCCTGCTCCAGCATGGCTGTGCCACCCCTGTGCACAAAGCGAACTTCATAAACACATGGTTTGTCCAGTCTGCTGTAGAAGAACTTGAGTGGCTGCACAGAGGGCTGACTTCAACCCCACCGAACACCTTTGGGATGAACTGGAACGCTGACCACAAGCCAAATCTCCTGCTCCACCTCAGTGATGCTCTTGTGGCCAAATGGGGAGAAATTCCCAAAATCTGGCGGAAAGCCTTCCCAGAAGAGTGGCTGTTATAGCAGCAAAGGGGCAACTCAATATTAAACCCCATGGGTTTGGAATGTTATATTCAACCAGCACATATGGGTACAATCCTCCGGTGTCCACATATTTTTAGTCATACATACATTATATAGCTAAAAATATATGGAAACCTGAGCATTATACCCATATGTGCTGGTTGAACATCCCATATATGGCTTCCTGTCCAGTTTCTGCCCTGCTTTGTACACTGGGCTTCCTAGGACTTGCTGTAGGTTACCACAGTCCCGAGTGAATTTACAGTGAAAAGTGATGGATGCAACTGATAAAGTAAGATGAACAAACCAACCAGGTACACAAGTAATAGAACTTCCAGACTCAAGTTGTAGTTGGAGGACAATAGAGTCAAAGACCTTTGAGAGGAACCATAACTCAAATGCCTCACTTGAACTGGTACAAAGTGAGATAAAGGGGCAAAACAAATAATTGAAACATTGTTTCACACTTTCACAGTTTTTATCTCATGAAATAAAATTATCTTAGGTGTTTCCAAATAGTGAAAAAGAAAAAGATGCTGCTTTAAAAATAATGCAGAATATCTTTTTGATTATTGTCATTGTTTGCACTGTAGTCATCTGAACAAAAAGCACATAGATGAGCGCAATTGCCATTTTCACGGTCAAGTTTTGGTTGATCTTAAGCGCAGTAGGACTGCAGTTGTGCACATAATGATGACCCGTTGGATACATGGTGGGGAGCACAGCATTCTGAATGTGGACTGTCGCTGTAGTACAGTTACTCTGGGCTGCAGAAGTAGAAAATTTATGTTTTAATCTAAATCACATTTTCATTCCATTGTTACATTGAGGCAAGCAATGACTTTTTTGCAGAATGTGAAGCGCCTTCTAGAACATTCCCCACTTTCATGAAACCCATGTGAACTTACCTTGTTTAGCCTTAAAGTGGACAAATGAGGTCCAGGAGCGACTGCATTTAATTGAATAATAATAAAAGTACACATCACATAAGCAAAATTTAGTATTCAGGGCTTTATTCTCTCACAGAATTCATGGTATTACATGAACAACTAAAATTATGGCCCAACATAGCATACAACTTTTTGAACAAGGTTATTAGCGAATACTAAAACAAAGGTTAGGAACTGAAACAAATTAAGCTAAAATATAAGACAAAAAAGATCATAAATAATTTTTACAAGTTAATTTTTTGAATTCATCAACCATTAATATTTGCTTGCCCAAATTGTGGTCATTTGTGTAGAAAGACACACCTTGTACAGGATGTAGTCCCTCACAGGACAATCGCACATATACACACACTTCAAGACGTTTTGAGCATCCAGTTCATCTAGAAAGACGTCTTCGGACTACTGGACAAAACCGTTGCACTCTGAGAAAATCCAAAGTCAAAGCTAAATTTACTTGTATGTCCTATTGCAAAGTCCAGCAGATGTGGAGCACCAGAGCTATTCCTTGTACCAATATACCGCCCAAATTTTAATTTATAACATGGACATTTTAGTCCTTTAAAGAGATAAATAGTATTCCAAATGTATGCCAGATCACAGACTGAAACCACCAAAAATGGTGGGTGCAAATAAAAATCTCATTACAACTACAGCAAATGTGCTGTGGAAAATTGAACCTTGCGTCGTGCATAGATTAATGTTAACGTCATTCAAACTTGGAGATTCACCACAACAGCAACCGCAGAAAGCCGTCAATACACCTGAGGAGAAAGACTGAGCACGACAGTCCCAGTGAGGCATCAGCAGCCACACCATGCAAACTAAGTTGTCACAAAATCAGCAGACTCTGACCTCATGCTTCAAAAGCACAGAGACACGGTCTGCCGGATTCAATGAATATGAAAACGAGAAAGTGCATCGGTCTGTGTATTAATTTCCTGATGTTTGTTGACTGGACGATGTGGCTTGTCAGCGTTTGGAATCTGTGATCTCAGATGTTAAAATCTTCGCTCCACTTGAATATATGGTTTGCTTGTTTTGCAAGTAGAAGCAACATCTGTGCCTGTGAGGAAGACTGTAAGCAAGGCTCAAAAATTGCACTGCATCTTCACTTGACTACATCATTCATGGACACATCAGCCTTTCTCTACCCCCTACTGTCTTTCCCGGACTTCACCTTCCACACTGAAGCAACAGTACAGGCTATTAACAGCTATTTTGACACTACTGGTATACAAATTCAAGAGATAATACGTCTGGTGCAAGATTTCTTTACGCAGGTCAGCGTTTTACCTCAAAGTCAAAAACTGCTAGCTGGGCATCCACCTCTGATCTACGGCCCCTTGCTGTTTTCAACTTGTCAGCCATCACCACAAATTTTTATCCCACTATGTAAGCTCAAAACTTCTCAGATGCATCTCACTTTAGGGCAAAAAGTTCAATGTTCATACATTTGGATAAATGGACAATTTCTGTCATTTTTCTTACCGATTCTCACTCTCTTCACCTTAGTCTGTTTCTGGTAAAGTGCTGCTCTAACGTCTTGACTGCTTGCATCACACATCGCTATAAAAAAGTGTGTGACACCACCCAGGAATGGTTCACTTGTAATTTTGTCCTTTAACATGTCAACAGAGCAGACATGCCTTGTTCTACAGTAAACCAAAGGTAGAGCTCTGTCTTGCATGCCTGTTATGACAAAGTCAAAGGTTCCCAAGGTCATACAGAGGCACGGCTATCTCTGAAAACCCTTCAATCTCTGACATCAGTTCTGTGTTAGGCACTTTCCACAGTTTAGCAATTTATCTTGGTCAGCCTCAATCCCATCAGCTGAAGTTTGATATCCAAGAAACTGGACTGAAAAGTGAGGAAATCACAATTTCTGCTACTTAACTTTCAACCCAATCTAATTTAGCATTTTCAGTGCCATCTGTAGCCTCTCTAGATGGTCTTCAAATATAGATGAAAAAAACAGCATGTCATCTAAGGAAATCAGCAGGATGCTGGAAACTAGACCATTGACAGTGTCCTGCATAAGAAGTTTGTTAGCCCATTACAGACCCCAAATTGCAACCGTACATATTCAGATAAATCAAAATGGGTTGTGAAGACCCTTTTATGCATGCCCCTTTCAACCTCGGCAACCTTGTGATATGAAGTTGCCAGGTCTGGAGCTGAAATGAACTCTGCCCTAAGCAATGCATGAAAGCTTTTGTCAATTCTCGGAAAAATGTCACATCTAGTCTTTGCATTAAGCCTCCTATAATCCAAGCATAACGTCAGGTTCCCATCATTTTTACAGACCGAACATAAAAGTGAATGATATATGCAGGTCTTTAAAAATTTAGAAAAATGCTTCACCATTTCACAGGAGCAGAATGCACGTGTACGGTTGTGCAATGGCTATACTGTCCACCAAAATTGTTTCATGTTTATCCTTATCAGTGTAGGCTAGATCTTCATACTCAAAACCTAAAAACTTCAGATTAACTTCCTAGCAAAGCTCTTTCTGTTTAGCCTGTTCCTTAAGTGTGTGGAACACCTCTGAAACCAATGGGGAATTGAGAAGGTGAGGGATCTTTCCTAACATAATCTGCTCAGTATCTGCTGAAATTCTCAGAACCTTGACTTCACAAGGAATGTTCTTGTCACCATATTTTGCATGGCCATAGTACCAAACATTGTGTTCAGCATCAACCAAACATTCCCTAGATAAACATCCAACACCTGAACCAATTGCAAATGCTTTCAGACTGCAGAAAAGAACAAGGCCCCCGGACAGGGATTGCTTGAACCGGTTGTAAGAACCCCTTATAGCCACCATCTGATATCATTTTCCCACCCTTAGTTGTGACAGTTGCAACTGGTGATGAAAATACATGGTTTGTGTTATTTTCTGCCACCCAGACATTTTCATAGCATATGCAGCTCTCTTCTTTTGCAGTAATGCTTCTCAGCAATGAGCCTGAAGTTTCCCTCCAGTGCAGCATCAGACTCTACATGGATCAGCTTGTTTTTCTAGAAAGAACTGTTGCACCACCAAAGATTCACATTCAGTTCATGTCATGTCCATAGTCTCAATAACTAACCCCAGGTATGCTTTGATCCAAAATCATCCAGAATTTTAGAACATGCATTTATTGTTGCCAAACACATTTTTATGCAAGTACATGGGCAAAGATCTAGACCTATCAGATATTTATTTATGATACTCTTTCACATCTTAAATGTTTATGTTGGTGCACTTATTCATGGTACTACTGAGATAACTTGAGTTAACCACCATAACCTTTTGACTCTTTTTCAGGCATCTTAGTGATCTTACCTGCTGAATTTTGCCTTTCAGGACCATAACTGAATAAAAGCCTAATGTATAGTATAGCTACCATTACCCTAGAGATTGGTGGGAAAGGACGATGACGGAATTATCATGCTGCGCTTCCACATCAGGAGTTCCACAATATGGCTTTGAGAAAGCTTTAGAATGGTAAACAACACACTCCAGGATTCCGGATGTGATTCGCAGCATCTCACTGCACACAGAGAAGGAGATAAGAGCACGACTATGACTGATTCTCTCAACTGAGATAAGGGAGTCTGGAGGGAGTTATGGTCGGTGTAAACATTCTTAATAGATAATAGATAGCAAAGCTATTAAACATCACAAATATATTGCGCATTACAGTGAAATCATCCTGCTAGGCAGGGACTCACTGATACTTAGTCTCTGAGGAAATACAACTGAAAGCACATAATTGAACAAAATGCTACGTATGGATTTTTTCTTAGTCTTGGATCAAGATAGAATACAGGGAACAAAAGCAGACCAGAGAACTCAGATACCTTCCTTAAATCACTGCTAAGTTTGTAAATAATCATTTAAAAGCCCTGTTTTTTTTTTTTTTTTGTGTTTCTATTATTACGACTGAGCTATGTCTACTACAAGTACTGCTCCTATTTTAAGTTCCCCAGTGTTTACAATTCCCATTCCTCAGGACTGCAGAACACCTTTCTGTAGAAAGGATTTTAAAACTCAGTTCATTTGAATATCGTACACTTGGATTCTCCTGACGGTACACATACATAATGCGGGGGCAGCAAGCAGCGCCCTGGTGGGAACAGCTGAATTCCTTCTTCTTCTGTAGTACCCCTGAGCAAGGTACTTACCCTGAATTTCTCAGGTAAAAATTTCTCAACTGTAGAAATAGGTAAATAACTGTAAGTATCTTTACATAATAAATAGCTTTGGTTAAAAGTGTCTGCTAATTCAATACATTTGTGCATAAATACTAACGTGTGTATAATAGGAAAGAAAATCCACTTAGAATTTTGTTTGAATTTGTTGATGTGTTCACTTTAATGTGTTGGACAAAGGTCTAAAATAGATTGTTGAAGATGTAAACATTGGGGGAAAAATAACTTTTAAATTACATTCATCTGTGGGGGAAAAATGAAAAAGGCAGCACTTGAGAGAAAGAACAAAGTTGAAATGCGAATAACCAAAGTTCCAATGTATTTGGCAATCTGGTATTTTATATTTGGGAATTTTATTCTTGCTGTTCTTCAGTTCTAACCTTGAAGGTATTACAAATTACTTATAGAAGGAACTGCGGGCAGAAGGAAGAAAATCAATATCTAGTCTTACAAGTAGCAGTGGAAGATAAAAGAACACATAGCAAAATGAATGAAAAAAACAAACTTGTTGGAAGCAAAATCAAAATGCATTTGCTGTTGGTTGTTTACTGAGGGTTTTGCATTAGGAACTGGATGCATGAGCGGTAAGAGAGTTAGAAACTTGCAATGTTTCGACACCACAAGACCTTGGGGGTTCTCGGTGCTCTCCCAGCTGCTGGTACACTTTTATTTAAACCATCAGGAAAAGGCTTGGTTGAAATACAATGTAAATGGTCACGATCACGTCCCATCCCTGCAGCATCCCTGCTGGTCTGGTGGAGACCCACTCTGCATTGGTCCCTCCAGATTATTCATTGTACCTTTTCTGTCCTGAAACAATTCTTCTGTCCTCTAGATTATCATACAAACAGAAAGGAGCAATTTTACTGGCATCAGCACAAGCAGGTGTTGCAAATGTTTTGCCCTTTACTGCACGGAAACAAACAAAGAAGTAAACAAACAAACAGAATCAAACAGAACACTGAGAAAACTAAAGGCATGGGACATTATCTGACGTTTTTCTTCCTATAATACATCTGTAATAATGAATCATGGGTAATTTTATTGTACCTGCTACATACAAGACATTAAAGTTAGTAATTTGCTTTGAACAATACCTTTGGGTCCATTAAAATCAATTTCCTTTGAATATTTGACAGTTTTAGTGACAACATAATAACACTATATAATAAAAATATACAAAGCTATGTATACAGTTAAAAAGGGAAATCAGTTAACAGCTGGAGATGCTACTAACTGTAGAAAGTTAGAGAGTTATTTATTTCTTTTTCAGTTTTTAGTTTTAAAGTGATTTAAACAAGTAAATATGATCATAATTAAGATGTCAGAGTTATGGAGAGAGCACTGCAATGTTGCTCTAGTACCAGTAAAATTAAAGTTATGTCTGTAAAAAGTAGTCAGTCTGCCATAAAGTAACTTTATAACTTACAAGTGAACCACCTTCCCCAGAGTGGATGTAGCTAAGAAGTGTAGCAAATGTTAGAAAAGCTTACCCAAAGTGTATATAGCATTTGTAATTTTATATATTGGACAAAAGAACGAAAATGTCAGTATACAACTTATACTGTAGACTTTCCGTTTATGCTTAGGTTTAGGATTAGAATTTTTATTTAGATGTTTTGTAGTACAGAGCATGCAACACACACACACACACACACACACACACACACACACACACACAGACACACACACACACACACACACACACACACACAAAAATTAAATTAAATGATTACCCCTGGTTCAGTGGTTGTAATGTTAATACGTTTCCTTAGAAAATAGTTTTCAGTTCTCCACATTTACAGTAGCAATGCAGAGCGCATATTGGCGCTCAAGTAACTTTTACTGCTCAGGCAAGACATCTCACAGTACTTTTTAGCAAATACCCAGAGTGGTGAATCATTTCAATGCTTAGAATGGCATAAAGAAAAAAAAAAAAAAATCAAAAGTAGCGTGTTAGTATGACAATAAATGAATTAACAAATTATGTTTCCAGTTTGACTCCAAAGCCAACATGTCCTTTTATTTTGTCTTTCAAAATTGAACTTTAAAACCTTTGGACAAGCATATTTAGACATTGTGAAGAAAGCTATTTATTTTTATTGTCTTCATTTGGCAGTGTCTTATCGTGTCATAAATCAAACTCTTCATCAAAGGCTCAGTATGAGATACCGTATTAGCCAGTGTATCCAAATAAATGGAAAACAGGAGCATGTTTTGAATTACTCATCATTTTCATTGCTTTGCCCCACTGATTCTCACCCAAAAGCTGGATCACCGAAAAACTGGACAGACAATACAAGAGGCTATTAATGTACAAATTTGTGTAAGTATTAGCTTTTAATAACTCAGGCTAAATGTTTTCATAGGCTGTCAAACTTAAAAAGGCTGGATGTGTTCATGCTCTTATTTTACTGTCAGATGGAATGTGGCTCATCTTGGAATTTTTTGCAACATTTCACCTTTAATATAGTAATGTTTTTCTTTCTGGTGTAGATTCACACCCTTTAGTCATTGAATAGCCAGAGATGAGCAGTTTTCATGTGATTTTGGAAATGATTTGGTCTATGTGGCATTTATAGATTTCCTCCAGACCCTATGGGTTCTAATGAACTGGTCACTCCAAACTGACTGTTGAGTGTGAATGTACACTATATGGCTAAAAGTGTGGGGGCACCTAAGCATCACACCCATATGTGCTTGTTGAACATCCCATTCCAAAACCATGAGCATTAATATGGAGTCCTGACCCCCCTTTTTTCTGCTATTACAGCCTCCTCCTTCTGGGAAGGCTTTCCACGAGATTTTAGAACGTGGCTGTGGGAATTTGTGCCCATTCAGCCACAAGAGCGCCATTGAGGTTGAGCACCAACATGGGGCAAGAAGGCCTGGCTTGGTCAGCCTTGCGATTCAATGAGGCTGAGGTCAGGGCTCTGTGTGGCCACTGGAGTTTTTCCATACCAACCTAAAATAAACTGTGTTTATGTAACTTGCTTTGCACATGGGGGGGGGGGGGCACAGTTATGCTGGAGCAGGAAAGGAGCTCTTCCCCAAACTGTGTCCACAAAGCTGGAAGCGCATAATTGTCCAAAAGGTGTTCGTATGCTGTATGAGTGCAGCTGAAACAGCTCAGTCCAGTCATTAGAAGGGGGGGGGTTCACATACTTTTAACCATATAGTGTATAACTGAAAGTGTGTATGACTGCTGTGTGATGGACCGACATCCCATCCCGGTTCTGCCATACATCACTCTCTATGTTTCAGAAATGAACTTTGCCACTCTAACCTTGTACTGCAGGGGTTATTGATAATGGATGAATTATTGATATACTGAAACAAACCATTTTCCAAAGATTACATTTTTCAAAACAATTTTTTTCTTTTCTGCATTCACAACATTAAAGAAGCTAATACAAGTATATTATATAAAGCTATACTGGAAAAATCCATCAAATGCAGATTCATTTGAATACAGAAGATGGTGTTTAGCACAGGCAACTCTATTTTATTCAAAATGATTCTCACCCACCTCTCTTAAAGCAAACCATCATACAACACATCCTCCTCTCTCTCAGTGTCAACAAGTAGACAATAACTGACTCCACTCTCCGGTCCTCTTTGTCATCTGTACTTGAGGAAAGCAGTCTTAGTGGAGCAGAAATACATTTCCACTCAGGGTGTCGATGTCAGAGAACTTCTGGTCAGCAACAAATTTGAAATTTGTGGCCACATGTCAGTGTGCAGGGCCTTCATCATGCATTTATTCAAGTGTTTATCACATCTTCCATAAGTATTACTGTCTGATGCATATTGGCATCTAACCTTTAACCTTGTGACAGCATACAGAGCCACTGGGCTATCAATAACTTTCATCTTCAATCTTTTAGGTCTGCAACAGCTTGAGACATGCAATACTGTTATCCATCTCAGCCATTTAACGTTTATACAGAATTACATCCATAAAAATTAATGGCTTGCTTTTTTTATGCAACACATCATATTGCAAGGAATTGTTTTGCATAAGCCATGATTCTCTGCATGCCATATATTATAACATATGGGTTACAATATTCTCTACCCCTGGCTTCTGTAATAACGGATTCAATTTGTTTAAAATGCTTGAAAAATATATACATATATAAAAAGTATAAGTGGTTGCAGAGAGGAGGTAGACACATGGGCAGGGCAGAGGGCCTAGACAGAAGGTTCTACTTTTTTATTCTAACAAATAACAGACCGCAGAATACTGAATAGCTAACAAAAACAGCTCACACATCACAGACCAGGGCCCATTGCAGGGAGTACAAATCTGCCAAACAGCCAGAAATAAATACTCAGAAAAGAAGCCTTAACTACTTTTGCCAACCTCCTCTTAAGTGCAACAGCTGGTTATTGTTAGTCCGTTGAGAGAAAGCAGGGGGGTCCCCTCCATCATCTTAGCCCCACCCTCTGTTCAGTTTACACCTCCCACCACCACATAATATTTACTTAATAAAAACTGTTTAAGCAATTAAACAATTTTGGTGAAAAGAGGTTGTAAAGAGTCAAAGAGTCAAAAGAGTTTATTCGTCATGTACATGGTTACTGAGTATACCATATAGTGAAATGTGCTCTGATCCAACAGAAGACGAAAAAATTATTTATAATTACTTCCACTATATATGTATGGTGAATAGATTATTTTTCTTTATTTGCCTTATAATATATTATTTTGCCTCCTATCTCCAGCAGCCAAAATGGGTCTGGACATGAACTCCTGAACGGTGCCTGCTGAGTACACGTTGCAGCTCAAATGAAGTGAAGTTTCAGTTGAAACTGAATAAAGTTTTATGATCAGTTTAGTGCTTTGGTAATACAGCAAAACCAAACCAAGAGTAAAGGCAAATGTTCAAATTTAAGACCACTTAGACATAATATTCTAATGATGTTGCATAATGTATGAAGAGCTTATTAATTCAAAATTGTTTTTGACCTAAAGAAATGTAACCTTCGATAAAGGCCAGAATATATAAATGAAAAAGACTTCACTCACACACACACACACACACACACACACACACACACACACACACACAAAACACAAAAAAATAAGTGTGTATACACACAAGCACACACACACACACACACACACACACACACACACACGCACACACACACAGAGTACATATATATGCTTAATTTTAAAAAAAAGTCTTCTAATTTTTTGTCATCCTCATTTTCCCATGAATTATTCCATAGCTACTCATGCATTATCAATGGAGAACATTTCAAAGTATCATATTTTTTCTATTTAATAAATACATGAAGGACTGTCCTTGCTGCAACCTGCCACATGCATCTTTGCGCAAAATCAATGCTATAAGACAAAGTTACAGATTTATAAATAAGATGAATTTTTCAGTTGTGAAAGAGACTGACATTTAGGTCATCATTCATTGTGATATTCCATCCATCTATTATCGTTAGCTGCTTATCCTGGTCAGGGCTGCTTCAATTTGCAGTCTTTCCTGGAATCTCCACACACGAGTCTAGGAGGATGCAGTTCATCACGTAACAGCTCACACACACACACACACACACACACACACACACACACACACACACACACACACACACACACACAGAGTATGGTCAGTTTACAGTGCACAGTTTACCAGAAACACATGCCTTTCTGCCATGAGAGGAAGCAGGAGCACCCAGAGGAAACCGATGCAGACCTGGGGAGATCATGCAAACTCGACACAGTGGAACCCACCCCGAAACATCCCAAACCCTGTGAGGCACCAGTGCTAGTCACTGTACCACTGTGCTGCTCCCATTTCTCATGGGCTCTCTTAGGCCTTGTGTTCTCATACCAGAGCACCATTTTCATCATCCATTGGTTTCATGGCTGATACTACTTGTCACACAGTCAGCTTCCTTTAGCTTCTGGTAGGGTTAGGGTCATTCTTATGACCATTTCTTATGCATCCTACACACAAACAAACAAACAACAAAAGATAATTAAATATACACTTCAAGTGTAAAATTTCATTGTTAAAAGGAAACCCTTTTTTAAGTTGTGTGACTAAAAAGTGACTTGGACAGATTTTGAAACATGGAATTAGCTGGAGAAATTGGCGTCTATAAATATTTTATCAGAACTATTACAAAGCCCTTAAGCATGTGTAATTGTGCAGTCTTGTTTTAATAAATTAATCACGAATGTACTGCAAATAACACATACTTGATTTGTAGTGGGCTGTGAATGTCATATACAATTCCACCCCAATCTTGTAAACTAAGCTAGCATTACATTTATTATTATTATTATTATTATTATTATTATTAATAACAGTAGTAGTAGTAGTAGTAGTAGTAGTACTGTTATTTCTGATGTTTTAAATCTAGAATTTTAATTTTGACTATTAACTTAATCTTGCCTTTCAACTTTCTATTTTTCAAGACAGAATGTATTTATGAACACTTTAACAATAACCCCAAAAAAATTCAATTACATGTTATTTAAATTATTAGTTCCTGGAGCTGTACAGTAGTTCCATTGTGAAACTGCTAGTACAAAGAGGAGGCTGGACAGCTTGGGTTCTTCTGATGTCAGCAATCATCTCCTTAGTCTTGTTGTTGGTTGTGACTGCTGCTGCGTTTGGCGACAGAGTTGCCACTTACAAGAGTGTAAAGCAATAGACTGAGAACCCAGGCGAGTGGTCAGACCCATGGAGGACATTTTCGTGCCCACCTGCTGGGGTATGATGGTACTGAAGCCAATGAAGAGCATTCTGACCAAACAGTCTTTAGCCTTCAGATGGGTCTGATCAGATGCCCTGCGATGGTGATGGCATCCTCGGTGGATCTGTTGTGGCAGTTGATGTATTGGTGCTGGTCTAAGGTGGAGTGTGAGATACAGGCCTTGATGTGTGGCATGGCCAGTCTGTTAAAGCACTTCACGATTACCAGAGCAAGTGTAAAGATGGTAGTCGCTGAGATTTGATACCGGTGATTTCTTGGGATTTCAGGCGATGATGGTGGATTTGAAACTCCTGGGGACAGTTGCCAGAACCAGGGAGGTACTAAAGATGCTGGTGAAGACCTCTGACAGGTCACTGGTGAAAATGTGAAAAGTAGACACAAAGTGAAAGGAATGTATTGCTCTTCCAGTTAATAATTGTCCTAAAAAGTATGCAGTAGTCTGAAACCACAGCCTTATGAATTTTCTATACATATACAACACCCTGGCTGTATGATTTGATTTTTTTCCCCGAATGCCAAGCAACTTCACACTCTTTCTTTATTCAAGTTCTTCATACAGATTCAACTTTTTTTTAACATACTGTCTCTTATATACACACGAGCATGGTCTGAACACCGACCATGAATACAAATGCGGCTGCGACACACCAACAGAATCCCAACGACTCAAACTTTGCAAATGAGAACTCTGGTGGTGAACTGTGGCTGACGGCCATATTTTTCTGTCATCCAAAACCTCTGTATGTCCCATGTCCTCGCAGGTCACCCTTTTCCCAAGAGCCTTTGTGTATTATCCGTCATTTTAATTTCCAAAATATGTAGGTATTAGAGGCGACAGATGGCCTTCTCCTCAGCCATGTGAGCCTGTGCCATCCGGCCTCTGCTTGTGTGCCATTTGGCTCGGGTTGCAAACGTAGCCCTGGTGATGGAGGCCCAACTCCCCCCGCCTCCTGAATACAGCAGTGGCAACGTCGAGGGATGGCTAATGTGCTAATTGACCTTACGGTGAGAGGGAAAGGGGAGACAGAGGAGGCCTATCCACCCTTTTCGTCAAGATCTGTCAGCCAATGAGACACCAACTCCCTTTTGTCACTTGGCCAATCAAATGGTAGAGACTTTTTTAAGCGCTGTCAGGGAAGATGGGATGGCCTTTAATTGGCTGAGTTACTCTGACGAAAAACGGTGGCCTCCATTCTCTCTTCTCTCCGCCCCTACATCAAGAGCCTCCCGACAATGTAGGGCCGCAACTGGAGCCAGCTAATCGCTGAAACACATGCAGTGGCCTCTGCTGTGCATTAGGCAGCCACTTATTAAAAGTCCTTCTGATGCAGAGTCCTTTTCACCCCTAACAGCTGGAAATCACAGTCGAAGTTTTGAGATGCATCACACTGCAGACATTATCAGATATGTTCTGACCTTGATGGCCCTTCCTGGGTCTCCTTGCTGTTTTGCAAGGGATCTCTTTTGCTTTCAAGTGAAAATTATTCTGTGACTCTTATGGTTCTGAAGTTTCTGAAACCAAGCAGTGGTTCTTTAAGTTTATCAACTAGACCTTAGCAAGACCTTCACTGTTTTAGCTATTTTCATAACAACCCCAAACTGCCATTTGGTACGGTTGCACGGTGCTTTAACATGACATTTTAACACCTCTGAAAGCAAGAAAGCTTTATGTATATAATTTGGACACGTTACTTTGTCTAAATACACCTGTCATTTTCTGACAGTGTCGGAAATTGTAAAACTGGCCACTGCAATGTTGTCATATCAGAGGAAAACTGGCCACTGTTCCTCTCTTTAACTTGACGTGTGTAATAGCTGTCTGGCGTGGGGCTTTGCTGTTATTAGTCCCATTTCAAAAGCACACTGTGTTAATGGAGCTTGTAGGAAGCCTGACCCATTAGTAGACATAACCACCGAGCTGCTTGCCACATTCCCAAATGGTGGAGACATTCCCATGCATTACAGAAGCGTACGATAATAATAAGGTGCATTCACAATAAGTGTGGAACATTCCTGTAGTGTCCTAAGCTGTCAAAAAGGAACCCCATGCCCTGGCAAAAACTGAGCTGTTTTGAACCATTAAGGTCTTTAACAAAGTTAATAAAAGAATAACAATGAATTCCAAGCAGAATTATCTTATAAAGGGGCAAGAATTCCATTTTCGATTCCCAGATAATAATTTTAAAAATAAACGGTATTTGTCAGCTTTGCACCAAAAGCCAAATTGGCATGTAAGGCCGTTTGATAAATTTTAAACTTCAACTTCAACTTCTAGTTAAACAAGAATAATCTTTATCTCTACATAGCTGATTGTCTGCTCAGAGGCTATAAAGATTTCATCAAAAATTGCAGATGTCCAGCAGGTTTCTACAACCGTTCTCCCCTTTCCACCATTCCAAATGGTGGTTGTCACTTCAGTACACAAAAAAGCAAAGAAAGAATGTTTTAACCTTAATTTATGTTTCCTCATCTGCCCACAATTTTATTCGGCCTGCTCAGATTCTATAGGAATATCGTGCTGTCCTTCCTGAAGGAATTACAGCCCAGTGCTACATAGACGTTGTGTCATCCGTTGTCTGAAAAGCCTCCGGAATGCATTTCATTTTTTTCCTCTGATTGTGAGATATACATGAGAGCTTAATTTTTTGCAACATTCCACAAGCTACTCTTGCAAAAAAAAAAAAAAAAAAAAAAACCAATGAAAAAGCTCAATGAATTCTAGCACGAAGGCGCAAATTCATTTCCATAATGAGAAAATAAATTCAACCAAATTAGTTTCAAACTCTTTTTTTGAACAGATTAATTTTGTTCTACAGTAATGTTTAATATTAACCGCTCTCATGAAATGCGGAGAACGATTACACTTTGTTCAGAGAAACGTCTAATGATCTGCTTTCCCAGCGACTCTTTTGCATGATTTCTGACTTTTGTTTGACACAGCTGAGCTTGAGCTAAATGCAATGTGAACTTTACGTTCCGAAAAGAGCGGACTGCCATTTTTCTGTTTAAAGATTTGCGCTCGACAACCCTTTCGGAAACGAGCTGAAAGATCCGGAGAAAGACGAAGGAAAGCTATAATGCATGTGTCTTGCGAAACAAAATGTCAGCCGAGTTTCTTTAACTAAGCGCTACGCTGATTTATCGGAAACTTAATTAACCCATAATAGCCTGACTGGAGTCTTTTAATTACAGTTAGCTATGGGATAATTATGGCCAGTTTAGCTATGAATTTAATTGGGAAGCTCGGCTGGAGCTAATAGAGGAGGCGGGGGGTAGCCAAGAGTGGGTTGTAAACCCCCATTCCTAGTGCATCACAATATGTTTTTAGTGAGAAATTCATTTATCAAAACTCACCTAAAATATTAATCTTTCGGAACAGTGTTATGTTTCTATCCATCTTGCTAAACAAATTTGAGTGTATTGTATCGGTTTAGCATTTTACTGATCTTTTTTTTTTTTAAATATTTCCTTGTTAGACGCTTCATGCATTCATTCTGTGACCTCTGCAAATCTGCCCTTCATGGTGCTTCTTTTGATGCTCTATACCAATTATTTACCCCTGAAGCACCCATAATGCGTCTGAATGTATTTTGCTTCCTGTATAAATTAAATAATAGAGCTGTGTGACTTCAGTGCTTTGCATTTTGTCAGGATATAATTTTTTTTCTTATCCTGGTCCCTTTTACTTTTAGAAAGACGTTGCTATTTATTTTTTGGGGCGAGGGTTTCTACCAGTTTCAAAGTTAACCCTTTGTATCTTTTTATCCTCCCTGACACAGGAGAGATCTGTTCGTTTTTGTTAACCGCTTAATCTTGAGCAGGGTCCCATTGTTCCAGAGCCAGTCCTGGACACTAGGCTACAGTATGAAACATACTATCCACATCTATATTGAGAACCAGTTCATCACATGGTGGCTACACACATGCACATATTACAGGCAATTTAAAGTGACCATCTAACCAGAAGCACATATCTTACAACTGTAGAAGGGAACCAGAGCACTCAGAGAACTCCCACACAGATATGATAGAGAACATGCAAACTTGACACACACAGAACTGGATTTGAACTCATGCCCAAAGAGGCCAGGCACTGTCAAGCAGCAGTGCTGGTGACAGGAAGGAATAAAGGAAAAGAATTTATCAGCTATACAGACACATGGCACTGGAGAAATTACTAAGACAAGGATGGTAAAGTTTGGTAAAGTATATTTTGTTATTATTTACAATATCTCCTTTTCACTGCACTGCAGCTGGCTTGCATCAGTGTCTATGCTAACTGTGAGGCAGCACTAATAATACTTATGTGCTTATATATTAAATACACCATTTTAAGGCAAACATAGTCTGGTGATTATTATATTATATTATATTATATTATATTATATTATATTATATTATATTATATTATATTATGTAGTCTTACAAACTACCTTTCTACTTTATGACCTGAACAGTGCATTGTAACTCAGGGAGTAAATAAAGTAATTTATATACAGACGTTAATGAATGAATTAATGTACTTTCAGCTGTAGATTTGCACTTCAGTAACAAACTGCATTGCCAAAAAGAGTAAACAATTAAAACAGGTAAAAACACAAATACGATTGTTTCCCCAAATTTATTGCAGGGGAATAATGATATCATTACTGAAAGTAATAGAAACTTTTCAGCATTTTATTTTATGTTGCCTTAATCTGCCTGTTTATAACGTTTCAACGTCAGTTTCCATTCCCTGCATAAATTAAGCTGCATTACAGTTACTAGCTGTTACGTTTTTCAAAATATTATGGAATGCCGGAACATACTTGTCTACCCTCTGCTCTCCTGTGTCTGAATAGGCAAGTGATGAAATCATTAAAAACAAACAGTGTCATTTGTTGGAATGCAAGTTGAAGAGGAATTTAATCAATTGACTGTCATCCCTTTCATAAAAGCACAGTCTTGAAAAACCTAGGTGGTGATTTGTGCTAGTGAGGGATAAATTATTGTGCTCCACAGCTATTCTTAACTTTATTTTTTAACATTTCTTTAAATCTTTAAGTCATTTTCACAGCCACTTTAATCAGGAATCAAACTGGCTTGCTATTTTCTCATATCAAAAACTCAATCATAATTTTTCTTTTAAAACTTTTAGCAGTGAGGTTTTTGGACAACAGCTACCTCCCGCCACAACAGATTTAATATGTTTATTATTATGAATGCAGCTCACTGTGAAAGACTGAAATCTGTCTGGCGGTATCATTCCAAACAACTTAACAGCACATAATCTTCGGTCAAATATCTTTATAACCCAAAGTACTGATTTTACTGTTCCTCATACTGTAGCACATAATGACTCAGATGGCAAACAGATTTGAAAACCTTCACAGCATATTTTCGATCCAAGATCGCATTCAAATATAAAATATTTCATGAATAATGTAGCTCTTCAGAGAATGCTTGTATGGTTTCAAGTGATTATGATTGTTCAGATGCAAGCAATGTAAATGCAAGCAAACAGCTCCTGTGTTTTCATTGTTATTTTGTTTTTGACATCGCTTGACCCTGGCTGTACTATTTTAAAATGTGGTGATGACGATATTCCCATGACAAATATCTAATGTTCTGCTGCTGTGATGATCCTTTGCAGCGATGTCTCAGTCTTGCTTGACACAGCTGTGTTTAGATTGCATGAAATATGGGCTTTTGGCCTCAAAGTGAGCAAGCCAGAAGTTTATGCTCAGCTTTGCACTTTAAAACTCTCTTCTGAAAAATAAGTCGAAGCAAAGCTACCTGTATTTTTCACACTTATAAATCTTTTTTTCTCCTGGAGCATTTCAGGCAAGAGAGATAACCTCGGACAGACCGTGCATTACATCTTAGGAAATATGTATGCGCAGTGGGAAAACATAAGCCTCATCACTGAAGAGCATCTCTTCCAACATAATGTTTGTTGTTGAAGGATATTACACTTTATGTTTGTAATTTGTGACAACAGACTGTAAAAACAAGGAGAACAGATGCTATCTTATATGGCTTGCAAATATGCGAGACCAAAAAAAAAAAAAAAAGGAAAAAAAAAAGAAAAACACATTGCGGATTCCTCTTTGCCTAAGGAGATGATGGACTGTGACAGCAAAGGGTGTTAAAGTTATAGCTGTATTTACTTAAAATTTGTATAAATTATTTATTAGCTTTTTCCTACAGTGTAACATTGCAAGGTCAGTCTCATCCCTGCTGGATACAGGGGAATGTCCATTGACAGTAGATAGGTGTTTCAGAAGTCTGCCTATATGGTCACATGAGATAATGTTCTAAATTAATAATAATAATAATAATAATAATAATGTTCTCGAAGAGTTAGCAGAAATGTTAAGACACTGTCAGACTACATATACAGAATTTATGCGTTCCCCATTACAGAACTTGTCGACAGAACTGGGTAATTGAGGTGTGTGTCCTCTCTAGTTAGAGGATTCCATTGAGCATGATGCGATGGAGCACAGGCTTGTTAGGATGCTGACCTTGATATACGTAACCAAATCAGCTCCATCAATTATGCACAATGCGCCATCCGTGAGGAATTTAACTGAAATTGATTTTGATCTGTTTATTGAAAGCTGCGTTGGCAAACTGCATTGATGGACCAGTGCACTGAGTGTAACAGGGCCCAAAAGAATAATAAAAAAAAAAAAAAAAAAAAAACAAGGTTTGTATCTCCTTTTCAGTCACCCAACAACCTGCTCATCCAAAGACGGTACATCGGTGACCCAGTTCACTTCAGATTCAATTAATTGTAGATCTTGTTGAACGACATATTAAATATAAGACCCTTGGAGGAAGTCAAGTCAAGGAGAATTATTGTCTACTAGAGAAAGACCTTGCACACAGATTCCAGGCTACCTATTAAAACATGGGAGAGTGACTTCTTTTTGGGCTTTGGTGTGATGAACTACTTTATTGCTGTCTTTCTGTCATACATTTTTCAAAACTACTTAAGTTTCTGGCTTAAATTACCCAATTAAGTCTACAGTCTTTCTGTAAAATTCCAGAAACAGAAAGTGAAGTTAATGGGAGGCATTCCTCAATGTATGGAGTGTATATGTATGTCCTCGATGAAAGGACTAGTAGCTCCTATAAGAAAAAGACAGTGTAACCTTGAAGGGGAAAGAAAGGTCTGCAATGTGAATGTATTCTAAATAAACAGCCATGTCTTTTTAAATGAATGTCCTGGGAGAATTTAAGTAGAGCGGTTTAATCATCTCCCCAGCAGTACCACCAGCCTGTGACCACAGCAGCACTCGACTCTGCTCTTGCCCACATCAGAAGTTGCATTTCCGGCTCACGCTCCTCCAGCAGAACACCGGAAAGCAGTAGATGCAGCATAAAACCCTCATCTCCTCTTTTGCCAGCCTGTCTGTTAGCCCTGGTGTTTCCACAGCAATGATACCTGTGAGACAGTATGTGACAGGTGCTGGATTTCAGGTGGCAGTACGGTCACCTCTGCTTCGGCAGCTCCGCTGCTTCCATGATGGTGGCAGCATTCAGCACTGTGCCATATTCAAAAATTTCTGCACCAGTATAACAGCAGCCATGCAACTAGCCTCTTGTAATACCCAAAGCTTTGGACAAATATGCTGAAAATAACACCCCGAACGCGATGGAAAAAACAAAACAAAAGCACCATTTAAATTTTTTTTTTGTATTTATTCATTCATTTTTTTTTTTTTAAAGAAGTCTTTACAAGTTACACACCAAACACAAGCCTGAATGACTTTTGTTTCAGTATCCAGCAGTATTTTTGGCAACACCTGCTGTGAAGCCCATATACGTATCCCATTAAAGATTCACTCACAATCAATTATAATGCATTCATAATGAACAATAAGACTATTTCGAAGCATGTGTAACAACACGGACACGGTATAATCTATCGCACATCTGCATATTAACTTATATGAGGTCATGTTTAATAACATGTTACAAAACTGATCAGTAGCATATATTATGTACTGCAGGAAGAGTCATAATTCATTATTCATTAAAGCAGAGGAATGATAAAGAGAGGCCACGTCACAGCTTACATAATGTATCATAGCAACGAGGAAAGTAGCAGGGAGTAGTGATGCATTATTATACCACATAAAAGCTATCATACGTTCACGTGTAAAACTGTAAACGGCACACACTGAAATTATATTTTCTAAAGTGACAAATGAGGCAACGGAGAATGTGTGATGTATATACCTGGTGATCCGGAGCTCCCGCTGAATGACTTTCAGGTGCCCTTTGGACAGTTTACTTTGCTTACCACGATTGAACCTGATATCCATGTTGTATGTCAGCCATGCCTGCTTCAAATGCAATCTGTGCTCGGTGACTGGGACAGAAATATATGCTTTATGGCACAAGATGTAATGTTTTTTGCCTGCCAATGGCAGCGTCCTATAGCACAGCCATCATTCACCAGCAGTCCCCACCCATGCTTGACCTCGCGTCTTCAACTGTGGTAAGCAGAATAGCTGTTGGACAGTCATTATGACTTTTGTCGCTCTTTACTGTTAAAATTCCAGCGTTCCTGAGTTCTGATTTATTATTATTATTATTTTTTTTTTTTTTTTTTAATTGCCACACTGTTTCAGCATTTCAAAGAATGATGCATCAGAAAACTTCAATACAAACTGAAGCTGCAACACAAGATTTTATGTCTGGTTATTAATATGTGTCACTCTGCAAATCTCTTATCAGTTTTGCTGTTGCGAAAAGAACAAATATGTTTTCGCTGCTTATTCAGTCCACATCTGGGGAACTTTCATTCATACATTTCTGTTACTTTATTCATACATTACTTATTAAATGCACCTTTCTTAGAAAGGCAGCATTTCCAAATGCAATAGCATCTCCTAGAATGACAGTTCAGGTTTTTTTCTGTATTTGAAACCAGTACTCTTTTCATTACACCAGAATTGCAATAACTCAGGTGACAGAAAATACAGCTAAACCTGGACTTCATAATAAATGTATTTTATTGTGATCTGTCCAATTTAACTAATTCAAACACCAACAGAAGCTGAATATTGTTTTACAGAGGGTACTGAGAATATTTCTGAAGACAGATTAAATCTTGGAGAAACATACATGATGCTGCAGTTATATGAACATTGCTGATGACAATGATAAGAAATACTATAATAATCCCAACTAAATTAAAAGCATTTTTTGGAAAAGTATTTTTATTTGCTTTCAATTCAACAAAAGAATTTATCATTAATATTCATAACCAGGTCTGTTAGACTACAGAAGGTAAGGAAAGAAAAAAAAAAAAAAAAATCAAGTTATAGGCATAGTCAAGAGATAACACAGAAACTAGGGTTAAGAATAGAGAACAATACTCTAAGAAAGGTGCTGAATAAGAGTTTTTGTTGTTGCCACCCATTTGATATCAACTTTTGGTGGCCCCATAAAGAGAATATATCTAGAAACTTTGTCCTCCACTTGTGTCATTAGTGTTGAAAGGTGTGCGCCTATTTTTGCTGTGACTGAGTGCATTCCATCCAATTGCCAGCTGTCTTCTTTTTCAGGCAACTTTCCCAAGCATTACAGTCTTTGAGAGAATAATAGGGTAAGAGAGTAAGAGACTAAAAGGTACTTAGACTGCTACAATATAAATGGTCCTGAGATGGGTTTTCAAAAGCCAGTTGGGGATCAGAAGACTGGTAGCACACCTGAAGTTGAAGTTCCACCATTTGGAAGATAGGAGAGCACACGCAATTCTTCCTTGGGTGCCAGAGAAAGCAGGCAGGCAGAGGTGGAGTAGAGGTTACACTTAGAACACTCGGGGGGGGGGTGTATGAGGGATTGAAGGAAAATGGAGTGGACCCATTTCACTTTTAATCTCAAAAACACTGGTGTTTTGCCTTGGTTGACATTCTAAACTTGAAAGGATTCCAGCAAGAATAAATAACACATTACCATATTGTCATATAATTGCTGGAAATACCACATTTTAAAGGTTTTTAGATGGCCAAAATTTTGGACGACATCAAAAGTGCAGTGCACGAACATTGCTGGAATCTGTTCGTCACATAACTGTTCCAAATTGAATGTTCTGAGATGTCAAATGTACCATGAACCTTCGAAATATTCCTTTGCATGACTATTTGACAGGACCTGATTCCAGATGTCGAAACTATTATATCTAAACAACATTGGAACCTCCTCTTTTACATGACTTTTGGACATAAAAGGGCATCAGATGTAAAGAAGACAAACATGAATAAAAGCTGAATATCCTTGTCATATGCCTGTCATAAGTGAAAGATTCCAAAAACAATATTGCAGTGTCATTGTCACATGTAGTGTTGTGTCTAACGGATTACAGAGAAATGTATGCAGTGTGACTGTGACAAAAAATTCAGTCTGTTTCTAAGACTGGGGCGCACATGAAAACAGAGACCACTCAGACTCATCAGTAGAGCTTTCAAGAAAAAGCAAGGAGCCATTAAAGGCGCACAAGAGATACACGCCCTGAAAGACGAATGTTCAGAGAAGAAAAACCCTAAAGAGACACGAAAGGGACATCAGAGCCAATGTGTTCAAAGCAAACATCGCAGAATAACAGTCGAAGTGCTCCTACAAGCCTTTCACAGAAACAATTTTTATTAGCACGTGTTGTTTACATTAATATCTTACGCGTGAAGTCACATGACCGAGCACTTCTGCGATGTAATCTTGCACAAACTGCACGACTGTTATATGCATCATTTTAAGCTACATGTTTGAACGCAAGCTTGCATGTGCATCATTTCTCATCGAGTGCTACGATATACTGTACGTCTTGAGATGTTACCCTCTTTTTACACTCCTTGAAGAAATTGCAACATCTGTAACAGTGCAATGCACAATATTTAGCGTTGGAGCTTAAACTAGTCCTTACAGTATTGACTGCTTCCGCAATTTAACGCAAATATTGTGCAATTTCGTGACCGATCAGCAAACTGTTTATTTAACACAACCTTATGCAATATTATACCTAATGCATTATAAATGTTGTTATGACTGTCCATGAGCAATTACGATATGCTTATCGTGCATTTTGAATGTGCTATAGTCTATTATTAATGCATGCATAATACATTATGCATATGAGACTCAAAAAAAACTTATTCATTGCATGTTTCTAAAAATGACTTCATCTACTGAGAGCAACTTCAAAGAGAGTGACTACAAAGAGGAACTTTGTAAATGAAAGAGTGCAGTGTGTACATACCAATAAGCATTAGCAAGTAATGTTAATGTTAAATTTAGAAATAATGTAAAGAAAAACATTTACACAGGTTTCCGTGCGTGCTGTGCGGAAAGGATATACTCAAGGAAAAAAAAATGTATATAAAAATTATCTTAAAAAAAAAAAAAAAAAAGAAAATGGAAAACCTGTTGCCCTGTTAAGCCCTGAATGGGATTTTTAATGAGTACAAGATACAACATCAACCTGTTACCTGTCCGCGTCTTCATCTTTCAGAATGGATTCTCACTTTAAACATCCTGTTCTCTGGACCCTTTCAAAGTGGCTTCCCTTCAGCATTTCTCTGACTATTAATCATGGTTAATATACTAGTTTTCAGTTTGCAGAACCTTCGGGTAAATAACGTCTCCCTGGTCCCCTTTCTAATGGACCTTCTCAAGTAATTCACACAAGCTATTGCAAAAAAAAAAAAAAAAAAAAAAAAAGGAAAAAAAGTGTCAAAACAAATAGTTCTCCATCACAGAATGCTCGCTGTAATGATGAGGGATTTGTTCAACATGTGAAGAAGAACATTTAGCTACAACAGTGCTGCTATGATATTGACATACGGCACTTCCCTACAACTTTCAAACCCATATTGCATTTAAGGCACGGTGGGTCATCAAGACAGACATGCTGGAACAGAAATGAGACCTACGGGCAATTTGTTATGCTATAATTTTCTTATTAAAAACACTTTGGAAGCATCCAACAGAGTGCCGACATGGATTTTGTCCTGGATTATTGTGCATATTTCAAACACGTACAAATTTTACAGCTTATAAAACAAATAATATATAAGTAAATATAAAAATCACAAGTGTTCCTGCAGGTACGTTTGTAGGATGAACACTGAGGTGATCTTCCACATAAATAGAGCCAACAACAGCGGAGGAAATGGTCATCGACCTTGAGATAAACAAAATCCTCAGCGTAAATGCAAAGCATTAACTGTAGTGGCTTAAACAAGGCCGACCAGCGAGAAGAGCACATGCGATTTTCCAGTGTTGCCCTGGTAGGCATTTACCGAATCTAAATTGACACTCAGCTTTCATCGTGTTAAGATGGACATAGTTAACCCCCCCCAGCTGGAGCAGCAATTCTTTCCTTCCTCCGTTGGGAAATAGATGAGAGACGGCAGCGATGTAGCAGCTGCAATCAAATCCTTTGGCATGTATTAGGTTCAGACAGAGGTATTCAGTTTGTTTTTTGTAAATAGCGTAAATATATAAATAAAAATAACTAGGGAGAAAAAAAAACTTTAACGCATACAATTTTATACAGTGGCTTTCAAATATAATATTTTCAAATTCTACTTTCATATGTAGCAGTTTACAAAAAAAAGGGTCACTTGTTTGACAGTTTCAATATAACATTGAATCCAATTTATTGGCGCAGATTACGAGCACAATCACAATGACTAGCTTGTCAGACGCCCGTGTAGTTAAATGTCAGCATTTTATGAGGTACACGCACAATGCAGTAACCTTAGTTTTCAATACAGCATCTTTCAGGCTTCAAAAGGCCAGATTTCCACAAGCGATCCGAAATGAAATAGAGATGGCTGCCCAAAGAGAATTATCCCTAAATTGTTTTCTGTTAAAGCATGGGAATTACTGACTAGCTTGTGGAATAAAGACTAAATTCAGGTAATTACGAAATCTGACATGACACAATAAGACACTGCGTGTTATCGGTATAACTAACACTATTTACGGACAGAATATTGCGAAACATCACATACAAGTAACATTCTAACTAAAAAGAACTTAATTACAAGATCTTTCTATTACTTTGTAGAATTAAATTTTTATATGATTTCAAATTTGTATATTCCTTTTTCACAACCATTATAAAAAAAAAAAAAAAAAAAAAAAAAAAAAAATTGAACCAGCTCTATAAATTATTTAATGTCCGTCAACAGCAACTGCCCTGCAACAATTAAAAGCAGCTGTTGATATCGTAACCAAAGCAGGAATTTTTATAAACAACTATTAAAGAAAACAAAGATTTACAGTCTGAGGTTGTCACGGTTCAGGTGGAAGGAGAAATCTGCAAGACACAGGCAGAAACACAGAGCGCAGAACCAGGGCACACCACCGGGGCACGGCAGGAACAGAACCAGAGAACCAGGGTCCAACATGGGGTAACATGCGGGGAGCAGAGCACAGAAAACCAGAATTGCCAAGAGGAGCGAAACACAGAGACTAGCAAGGACTGAACGCAGCAAAGGTCAGAGGAAGACTGAACTCCAGGCGAAGAACTGGCGGCGCATTTAAACAGTCTGCAAATAGTAGCCCCAGCCATCATTGCCGGGGCAGGGCGGGGCAAGAATCGGCTAAACCAAGGGCGTGGCAATGCCCCCCAGCAAGGACCAATGTACACGTGGGAGTTGGCAAAGGCGAGGGCATGACAGAGATGACATTTTAATAAAAAAAAAAAAAAAAAAAAAAAAACTGACCATGAAATAATTGGATATTTAGCTTTCAAAAATTCACCAAAAGCTTGTAAAATGCCTTGATACAAACACCAGCAGCAGCTCTACAATTTCTTTAAAAAAAAAAAAAAAAAAAAAAAAAAAAACTGGGTTGGAGCATTTTTTAATTTACATGACATATTTTATTCATTTATTTATTTATTTATTTATTTTTTTAAATCACTCAAAGTTTAGATTCTGGTAATGGCCAAATTTCATGAAAGAAAAGGTTCTGTGGTTCTTTGCTTTACTACTGTTTGTTTTCAGTTTAGTGGGACTGAAAGTTTTAGCAAAAAGTCCCCATCCCCATTTCCAGGTGCACCCATTACTAAATTCACCTTTGACTTGAGCTGTGCAGTATACTGAATTAAATATGAATTTTATTACACCTTATTTTGCAGCAAAACTGTGTAAGGTAAACATCAGCTTCTGAGGCAAACTGCATGGCTATGTACACCTGCAACTAAACACATAGTACTGCAAAATACTACAGTAATACTGTCTTATATGCACCAAACACATTAATAGCACACAAACCAACAAGCCAAAGGTAAGTCTAGCACTGGACCTCATTTTGCAAATATTTAGTACTTTCTTTTTACCACTTCAGCACCAAACGTGTTGAACCCAACTGCTTTTGTCCTTTGCAATACTGACTCAATATTTAGTCTCCAGCCACACCAAAGCATGTATTCTAATAGACACAACATTCAAATTCTCAAAATTAGCCAAATTCAATTGGCGTGCAGGACCATAGTCCTGCTACTCTCGAATAGTTGTGTACTAAGAAATTTAATTTAAAAAAGTGTATTCATTACTCTATAGGACAAACCATTTTTATTTTCATGGCTTTGAAACATTTTTCTTAACATTAATCCTAAACCTAACCCTGATTGCTAACCCTCCTTAAAAAGTTATCGTGACAAAACTGTTCATCCTTTAACATTTATCTCTTGGAGGAACATGTTGGACCACAGAGAGGTAGAACAAATAGTATTTAATGGTACTTTACAGCACTGTTCCAGACTATTTCTCTAATTCATACCTATGTAAAATCATTTTACAACTAGAATTACAAATTAATCCATGCAAGCACTTGTCTATAGTTTTAAGTCTTTTGTTACATAGCAAGGTTGTTCAGCTATGGTTGTGGAAAGTGGAATCCAGCAGGTTTCCACTAGTCCTTACATCACTAAAAGCACTCAGAAAGAGGGTTAAAAGGGTTCAGACAAGATATAAGTTGAATCAGGCTGTTTGGTGCCTGGCTGGAATAAAAACCTCTTGGACCAGGACTGCTGTTGAACAGCCCTGTTATGTAGGCTTAGATTCATAGCCTTGGTTACTCTTTCTCCTGTCTAGCTTTATTGCAGACCATCTTTTTTAGAGCATATCACAGAGTTCATAAACAGAGACCATTTTCTTGTCAGTGGTGACAGGAAAAGACAGTGATGTGTGGCTCTTATCAGGCACTTGAGCAAGATGTCCGCCATTTGTTGCTTCAAGAGGTTTCTTGCCAAGTTTGTTTTACCTTGATAGCTTTAATTTGCAGCAATTTTACTTTAAGATGCGTAACGTAGCGCCAGCTGGTTTTGGGCAATGGAAATTTTGATGGTTTGTCTGTTGTAATTTTCAGACAGCTAAATACATAAAAAGGAAGGGTTGCAACTCCTCAGTAAAAACTATTTAAAATCAAGTCTAGTAGTCATCTCTACAAGAGTAACTTTGCAGCTTGTTATGCTAAAGTTATGGTAGACCAGAGAAATTGGGAATATTAACATACTGTTAATATGGCCCATTTAGCAGTAAATCCATGGGACAGATTTTTACATTAATTTGGCTAAATAGCTTCAACTTGTTACTATTCAGAACGAAAAATAAAAAAAAAATACTCAGCTGGTTATGCAGCATTTTTTTTAAACAGTAGGAATACATTTGTCTGTCATGGCAAAGCTTATGAGTGTGCCATAATGCTGCAAAAAAATAAATTGTGGTATAGCAGGAAGTTCTTGCAATGTTGGTGCCACACAGATCACGGGCCAGGTGTGCAGATATGGGCCCAAATCCTACTCAGTTCTTGTGGGTTCTAACCAAGAGCCCTGGTTTTCTACTGTGTTAGAACAATATGTCCATTTTAGGTGATCTAAGGAGTCCAAATTGCTTGTAGTCATATTACTCTTCTGTATAAATAAATTAATGACTTTAGTGTAGTTTTATGCTTTAATAGATGCTATGGACATATCCATCAGTTAAAGGCTAATAACCATGGTATGGCACGTCGGAGAAAACTCACTCATTCTTGCTCACCACAAGTAACTTGCTGGCCTAAGTTAGGCTGGAGCCTGTTTTCAAGATATGGGGCACATGAAGAAGCAGGGAAAACTCAGGATGAAACACCCATCACAGTGGTGCTCTGGAGAAAAGTATATGCTGAAAGAACAATAAACATACTTTCAGGATGTCATTTTAAAATATCAAGAGTCAGTACCAATTTACTGAAGGTCCAAATCTCAGTAAACCCAAACAAGCTATTCAAGGCAAGGGTTTGTCATTTTGTCCATCTACACAGTACATGGTGAAATGAGACAGCATTCCTCCACGACCATAGGTGCAACACAACATGGTACAGCAGGAGAGAAGACAAAGGAATGTAGTGCAAATGTTACCAAATAAATAATGAATAGCATAAATAGAAAAATAGAAGGAAAACAAAAAGTTACAGTGGTGCAGCAGCTGCTGGGGGGGGGGGGTGAATTTCTGCAATTTTTTCCCCCGATTTAGCAGTCTGATGGCTAGGGGGAAAAGAGTGTTCTTCAACCTTGAGGTAGATGCCTGTATGCTGCGAAACTGTTTTCTGGATGGCAGGAGGGAGAAGATTGGGAGGGGTGTGAGGGATCATCCACAATGCTGGTGGCTCTGTGGATGCAGCGTGAGTTGTAGATGTCCGTGACAGAGGGGATCGGAACACCAATGATTTTTTCAGCCGTCTTCACTTTGTGCTGTAGGGTTCTGCGGTCTGAGGCTGTGCAATTCCCAAACCAGGCAGAGATGCAGCTGCTTATGATGCTCTCACTGGTCCCTCTGTAGAAAACGGTGAGGATAAGGGTAAGGAGGTGAGCTCTCCTCAGCCTCCATATGCAGTGGAGTGGTACTTTATATCAGTCAGGTAAGTTGTCTGCAGTTTACCTAAACCACTGCTTCAAGTTATAAAGTGTTATTCTTTCATAAAACCACAGTGCAATGCTTTTCAAGCAGGATGATATGGAGCTTTAAAATTGTACTTACGTGTAACATAGCAATTGCAAGAACAACTTAAGATGTAAACTTGTGCAAAAAGAGATGTATACATAAATAGATATGATACATTATAGCCATTCATGTCATTCTAAAAGCCATGTCATGTATTAAAGTTCATTTGATGTTCTGCAAATTAAACTGCCCAAATTACAGAATTAGCCCCTGTAAAGATACATAAACTGGATCTTCTTTGGAGACGAAGTGCAAGAGGAGTGGGGCACATTGAGCCAAGTTCAGAATGTTATGGAGGATGAGGCCATCCCCCGACAGGAATCCAGTCAAAATGCAGAGGGCACCTGAGAGGCAAGCCTACCTTTGAAACACTGTAATGAGATATCTTCAAAGAGGCAACTTTCACATTGAGCAGAGCACCTCTCCCATCAGTACAGAACAGTGGAAGTGGGGAAGGTGGTGGGTCAAATACGTGACTGAAAGGAACGTCCGGGGGGTGGTGCAGTGGGCGTGGCTACAAAAATTGTGTTTAGTCTACTGCATTGCATGGATAGCGTTGCATTCTTTTCACTGCATGACTACATCAACCTCAAGCAGTTACACAGCAGGCCAGGTAAAAATGTAGGAACATTATTACCAAAAACCTTGTGTTTTACTTTGTCTTTTGGAAAAGAAAACATGCTAAGATTACCATAAGCAAGCACTGAATAAAGTGTTGCTATGCAGATAACTAGATAGGCCATGTGGCTACCCAAGATTAGAGGTGCAAAGATACAATGAATAAAAGAACCAGAGCTCAGGGGCCTTGCATTTTCCCAGATATTTGTTTCCTGACCCGTTTCCCCTTTCAGTTGTCACAATACATACTGTCTATACATACATGCACTTAAATATTCAACTAATGAGCAAAAATCAGTTTTACACAAAAACCCCAAAGTTTACCAGAGGCTTTAAATGAAAAATATTGTTTTGGCTGCCACTAGCAAGTTTCAAAAGGAAAGCATGGACATTTTTCTTTCATTATACAAAAGGTAGTCTCTTTAGACGCAATTTTGTTATGCAACCGAGGCCTCTATTTGACATTAGTGCAAGGATAATTATTTTGCTTTTTTAAGGACTCAAACCATTTTGCTTTAGTAGTGGTATTGCCTGGGGCTGACCGGGTCAAAAAGGTGTAATGATGGAAAAGTAATAACACATTACATAATCACCAAACTGTCATACCACTCAGCCATAGTGATATGTACACAGTAAATTGTGCATGTGTGTGCTGAGCAAGAGAATCTACACAAGTCTCCTGTTTCAGTGGGTGCATAGAAGATGGTGTCTGCTGCCCCACACATAGGGGTGTAGGGAAACAAGGAGTTGTTAGCACAGAGTACATACACATGTGCCACCCTTGTGTGCATTTTTTTTTGGGAGGGGCATAAGTCATGTGCTCAGCATCTACACAAGAAAACTGTCATTGTTATGTGCACAACTTCTGCACATGACATTACAACATGCAGACATTTGATGTCTACTAAGATGGGAAACAAAAAATATATATATGGGTGGTCTAATTTCAACACTATGTTCACAGCCTCATTACATTATGAGTGATCTGCTAATTGATATAAAATAAAGGAGAAATCCCATGCAGAATTACATTATCCACCAAAAGGCATGAGAAATATTGCCACAAAGCCCAGCAGAATATTACTTTTAATGAGAAGAGTAACCTACGTCTCTTAATGGGACAACTTCGATCGACCGCTTCTCGAAACAAAGAGCACTGCGATGATGACAGTTCGAAGGCATTTCACATAAACAACCCTGCATTGCTCATAACTGCATTTAAACTGTACATATTGTAGATATGCTACTTCTCAGGGGAATGTACAAGTTCAATGAAGCCAGGATGGGCCCTTTTGTTTGTAAATGAGTTCATAAAACATGCATAATGGACAACCAAATCAAAGATTCATTCAAGAATTCAATATACTGTGCACTTTGCACTTCATTTCCACAGAGTACAATGCCATCAATCAGAGAATCAAATGGAGCATTAATGTCAAGCATATATACTACAACTTCATGAAAAAGGTCTTTTTTTCTGTTGGGATGGCTTCCTCTCAACATGGAAAGAAACAAAACAGGAGTTCCACAACAGAGCTGGTTGGCTTTAGTAAAATGTACTAATGCAAAGCCATTGTTCTGAAACCAAATTAAATGTCTCTAAACAGCAGCATTCAGATAGAGAGTTGAAACAGCTATACTTTACCTTACAGGTAGCAAGCATTGACTCACACTCACCTAAACACACCATTCCTATTATGTCACTTAACCCTCTTCCCCAACCCCACACAGGTTCTGCTTGGTTTTCAAGTTAATTTTCAATTACCAACACATTGACACCTGAAACCCCAGGTGAGGAGAGTTCCTTTCAAATCACTTTCTCAAATTAAAACCATTAGGCCAAGAGGGAATCAAAAGTGTCCTTTGCGGTCTACAATTACTTAGAGCTCTTGACTTAAGAGGCGCTAAGGTGTTTACAAACAGTGCAATGGCTGGTGGGTGAAATCAAAAGTCATTTTTAGTTGTGCACACCGTACTATGGCATTCACCGCTAGGCTACAAGTGATAGACTGACATAATTCTGGTCGTTGATGGTATGGGTGAAGACCATTTATGCTGTAGGTATGGATTGGTTTAAACTTGTGGAAGATTTCTCTCACAAACTTTATGGAAGCATTATTCAGTCCACAGCTAAATGATAGATCAGAACTAGAATCAGAATCAGATTTATTTGGTCAAGTACGCACACACATACAGCAACATATAAAATGACTTTGAAACTTCAACTCAAGTTCTGTCTGTTCAATCACAAATTTGAATTATTAGTCACTGTGTCTGCAATGCCAGAGTAAAAAAAAAAAAAAAAAAAAAAAGTATAAATTATGTCACAGTATTGTGGCACTTTCATTAGAACTGCTCCTGCATTGATAAAATAAAAGCTGCAATGGCATCAGCAACGCTGGCACAGTGAGGGTTTGGGTAGCAGGGGTTCGAGGTAAGGACCTGTTTTTCTCATGAGCACAATGAGCAACCTGCCACACGTCACATGCATCAGGCACAATGGAGGGTAGAGGGGGGCACAAAAACAGTCCCCTGCCTCTTTATAGAGCAACCATTGAAAAAGGGGCTGATTAATCCATCTTATGCAGCAGTGCCTGCTGGAGGTTATTCCTTACTCTCCTGCGCAAATCCAGGGTTGCCTGGTGGACGGGGATGCCTGCCCGCCATCTCTTGGGGATGTAGGACTTTTCCACCTTGCCTTCCATTTTCCTTTCTGAATCCTACATTAGGTCAGAAGAATTAGTGAACTTCAGAGGTGATTGGGGAAACTGAACCCAAAGTGAAGCAGACACGTTTGGCACAATAGAGAAGATATTTGAGAGCTTCGGTTCAGGACATCCAAGACGGTTCCAAAAATCCACGGTGCAGTTGATAAAATAATGCTGTAATAATGTGCCCAACTTAAGAATTCAGTCATCGGCGACATCAAAGCCGGGGCCCAAGATGAGCTCTTATTAGTATGAGGTGAAGTCTCTTTCTGAAGTCTCCAGTTATAGCTATTAAAAAACACAATGAGGCACAGTTCAGGATTGCTTTTTCTTTTCCATTTCGTGCAAATGAAACTACCTTCGTTTCCAGTTTATTTGCATGTGAAAAGAGCTTATGGCTTTGTTCAGAGCCCACATGCATGTCTAGACTTGCTCTTAGGAATGATGGTACCGAAATACAGTAGAAGTTTTGGCCCGCAGGAGAAACATGCATGTTGATGTAATGAGGAATTTAATATTGCCGAGGATGACATTGCATGTGCTGTACTCGCAAATACGTGTGACCACGCAGAAGATACCAAGTAATTAAGGACATTGATGCTTCTCAGATATTCCAGGATGTGCTGTTATATTTTTATTTTAAGCAGACTGAGCGAGTAAGGAAAAATTGCTCTTTTAATATGTCCGTTTTTCTAAATGTATTAAGTAGCTGTATAACTTACTAGCTAACTAAATAACAGTATAACTAAATAATTATAAGTTTGTATTTTCAGGAAGAAATTTTGGCTAAAAGTTTTTGGGCCCCCCCTTCTAATGACTGAGCTGAGCTGTTTCAGTCACACCCATGCAGCATACAAAAACGCATTCTAGACAACCATATGCTTCCAGCTTTGTTGCCATAGTTTGGGGAAACGTTTTCCTGCTCCTGCATGGCTGTGCCACCCCTTTGAACAAAATGAGCTCCGTGAACACAGAGTTTGCCCAGGCTGGTGTGGAAGAACTTGAGTGGCTGCACCGAGCCTTGACCTAAACACCGCTGAACACATTTGGGATGAACTGGTACGCTGACCGCCTGACATTGGTGCCCGAACTCACTGATGCTGTTGAGGCTGAATGTTAATAAAATCCCACAAAATGTGGTGGAATCCCAGAAGAGTGGGGCCTGTTACAGCAGCAAATGGGGGGGGGGCTCAATATTAATGCCCATGGGTTTGGAATGCAATGTTCAACAGACATATATGGGTGTGATGCTCTGGTCCCCACACACTTTTGCCCATACAGTATAAGATTGCATAACATTTGGAGGAAAAAAAATCAGGCAATAAGGACACCAATGGAAAGAAAGAAACTGGGTCCAGTGTGAGCTCAGATGGTTAATTCTGTAATCCTGAAAAATTTGCCTTATGTTATCCAAGGTTGCATGAAACTTTCCACTCAACTATGACACCTGGACAAATCAAACAGACAGCTATCGTAACTCTATAAGCGTTAAACCAAACTCAAATCTGTCAACAGGATGGGTGGATAAAGCTCGGCAATTTCTCAGGGTCCTTCTTAACCCACATAGAAGGTTCCGTAGTAACTAGCTCATTCTTCCCTGTGGTTGGATCTCCCCATAGATTACCTTGTTGTCCACAGCAACACAGAAAGGCAATCCATAATGCCTCATCTCACTCCAGTGGTGTTTCTTGGGCCATTTCACACAATGCCGTCATCCGCTGACGTGCAGACAACTTGGCGCCAACCCACCAAGGTAAGTTGCTGAAGTGTTGTGCATTGTGTTGCATCGCCGATCATCCCTGACACAGCCTGACCAACGGTATGTCAGCTATCTTGAAGATGGAGTATGATGATGCGTCGATCCTGGCGATGGTCGTGACTAACGCCCTCGCAGACTATGGCCTCCTGTTGATGGACTGTCTTCTGCAGTCATGTCTTGTCGACTTGTGAACTGCTGGTGGGGAAAACCAGCTTCTCATGGGGTTTTTACATTTTACCTGGATTGCTACCCTTGATGTAGACTATTACGTAACAATGTTTATCTTCATCATGCCTTCCTATGGTAGTGGAAGAAATAGAATGAAGGTGCAGAAGGTGGGTGTCAAATTACTGGAAGACTTTTTATTCAACAACAACAACAACAATAATAATAATAATAATAATAATAATAATAATAATAATAATACTTTGTTGATGTTTTCAGATTCATACTGCACCAGCTACTTTGTTTTTATGTTACCCAGTCCTGCTATAAATAGAAAAGGCACTGTTATTTTGGGCACTGGGCAAGATGATGCCGTTTGGGCCACCCTGTTCCACTCCTATGGAATCATAGAAACCGATGTGCTGTGACATGGGAAGGGGAGCCCGCAACGGGGCCCTAGGCAGCCCGCCAATGTCGCTTACGGCTAGGGATGGCCCTGCTGCAATGCGATGCACCCCATATCCTCTGCAGTTAAACTGTTATTGTTCACATCATCAATAACCGCCGCATTACTTTTGGCAGACGTTTCCCCAAATGACCTGGAAGTCCTTCAAAACAGCCGTGCGTAATTGAAAGTGGCCCCTTCGTCCCGTCCGAAATTGCAATTAATTTCATGCCACTACGTTCGTATCCCATCAATCATTAGAAAACTGCGAGGCGCGAGATGGTTTCCATGTTGCCGAAAGAGTTATGCAAATACAACAAGGATGCTTCCTGCACCCAGATTTTGGTTTAAATGAGCTCCACCGGTAAAAATTACCCTCTGTCCCTACATGCTGCTCTCATCAGACAGAAACCGCCATGCAAAAACAGAAGAAACTGTTCAAGGCTCGGGGCTGCTCAGCTTACAGTGCTCATTACTTGCACCCCACTATGAGACCAATAGGTCCCAGCGGAGATAAAACCTAACAGGCGCTCCATTTTCCCCTAAAAATCCAACGCTCGGTTATTATCAAGAAACATTCGTGCAGAATTCAAAATGGCAGACACGATAACAGCGCATTCAGGCTTGGCATGCATAAAAACACACACACACACAAAAAATAAAAAAATAAAACGTCTCCATGCTTAATACCTCCGTTCCGGCAATTAATACAGTACGTGACAAAGATCTGCCATATACTAAGCTGTTGTGTTCCTTCGCTTGAATCCCGCCGCCCCCTCACTGCTTGCTGCCAGATACAATTGCAATGTCTATTTTAAATTAATGTTAGGACTCTTGCAAAGATAAATCGATATGAAGTTTCAGCAATGCAAGCCCACGTGGAAACAGACGCAGAAAAGTAAAGCCTATGGTGCTCATTCTTCCCCTTTACTTTCCTTTCTGTTTATATGCTTCTTAAACATAAATCAAGAGTTGTAAAATACCATTTTTAAGAAGAAAAAATGTAATCCCCCCACGCACACACGCACACACACACACCTACACTGTAAAATACTGTGGCTGATTTAAGTAACAACACATCGGTGTTGTAAATATGGAAACCAACTGGTAGGCTCAAATTTGCCTTTTGCTTGACCTTGCATTGAACTGAAGTCTTGTTATTTATCTTCGGGGTCCAGTGCACCTGTGTGACAACACTGCAGCGGTACAATGGAAATAAACCAGCCTCTACTGTGCAAACAGTGCAATGTGGTTACCGATGTCAAGACCTACATGCATCTAAAGCATTTTTTTTCTGTGTGCCACACTTTCATGTTAAGATTATTCCAAGCATAGTCTAAACGGACTTAATAGCTAAAGCATGCATTTCCGTCTTGCATGATTTGCACAGATAGCAAGCAGGAAGTGGATCTGGGTGCATAACGCAAATAAGCAAGCGTTTCTGAAAACCGGCTATATTTTAAATGTTTATGTTTGCGTTTTACAGTTCTTCTGAAATTGGAAGTGTAATGCAGAGTAATGAAAAATATGATAAAGTGGATTTAAAAAAAAAAATGCCGTAAAGAAATTTTACTTGCAAGAAGGTGCTGGCCATTTAACAGCTTACAGTTTAAGTATTTATGGGGCAAATGAACAGTTTGCATAGAAACAGAAGAATGAGAAACCTTAAGTATGTTTGTTTTTATTTGGGAAAACAGTATTAATTAAATTACGCAAGACCAGCTGAATTCTTTACTTGCTTGTGACCAACTGTCATCTGAAGGAACTTACCTAATGTAAAAGTTTTCTTATTTTCTGCTACTAGAGAACCCGATGCTTATAAATTCCAATTTAACTTAGTGCGCTCTCATATTTTTCAGCATGCTGCTACATTATGAGTAACTACCTCTGTTTAACCCTACCAGTGTGAGTACACCTGCAAGTTTCATTGAAATGATTAGTGAATTATTAAATTGAAGGTGTAAGCTCACTTTACACTTAGTTGGGCCTCTGCAGTAGAAGCCAGACGCTTGCAGAGACTCTCCATCCGTCATTCTCATTTGCGCTGAAGGTCCACGTGAATGGATGAATTCTGTAAGCAATAACTGGTTGAGTTCAATAACCTAAGCTAATTCAGGTTGCCAGGAGATTCTTGGCACAGTCATCTCTGAAAGGACACAGAGTGCCATTTCTTTCAGGTCAGCGCTTTGCATCAGTCATCTACCATGTTCATTACAGCCAGGGCTTCGCTGTACTACTGAAGTGGCTGCAGGAAGGGGGTGGAGGCAATGATAAACACAAAGTTACAAAAAAAAACAGCTTAAAAATGAGACTTGAGACATCGCTGTTTGCTCAAAACTCTGTCACAGTCTAATAATTTGCTCCCGTTTACCAGCAGAACAACAACAGCCAAATGCCAAACTCTTTTAATTCCACGAAACCGAATTTGTGTTGGCCTGCAAAAACTTTAAAGATGACTCAGAGGATTGATTTATTTGGCCATTCTTGAAAAGTAAACAAAACAGAATAAGCTGGTATTGGACCCAAACTGCATCGATCATTGTCTTCATTATTAGCTGAAAGGTACTGAAAATGTATTTAAAAATGTATTAATAATTTACTAATAACTTGTCTAGTAAGCTTATTTGCACCCTACAAGCTTCATTGAGCTCTACAGACAAATCACAGGATGGATACGGAATTAAATCGCACAGCTACAGAAATAAGTCGAAGGGTACAATAATAGGACACGGCTACGTAGAAAACAGGAAACTTTACCCAGCGGGATTTACACCGCACAGTCACACTGTCATCATGAAGTTAACTGAAGAATCGAAATAATACCTGCTGTGATAAGCAGTGCACCTCCGCTGTAACTTTTGATTTCCTGGTCTGTTTTCCGAGTCCTCATTTATGCACGAACCACACAGCTCAGCCTATTATCCAGAGACTTGAAGTGATTCAACAATCCTCACAATGTTATTTAGTGTCTAATTTGGGAGAAATTATCGTCCACCTAACCAGTCTCTGAAATGAATGTATTGATATCTGTTGGAAGGTGTAATTGGATTTAGTGTAGTTGAGGGGATGGCCCATTTGATAATTAAAGCCAAAAAAAAATAGATAATGGAAGGAGAAAATATTGATATCGGTTAGAAGATATAATTGGATTTACCATAGTTTAGGGGGTGGCTTGTTTAATAAGTACAGAGTGCAAATTATGAGATAGAAAGAGATAAAATCCTTCAAACACAGACAGTACATTTCAAGATCACACGAATTTCAGTGTTTGTATTTGGGTCTTTTTTTATGAACTTTTATGTAATGCCCTTTCCTATAAATTCTACCAGGGCGCTTAACAGAGAATAAAGCACCGATGCAACAGACAACATGTAACAGCAACAAAGATAAACATTTAAATAGCAGTGTGGGAGCAAGGAAAGATGACAACAAAGATGGAGCTACTAATGGTTAAAGGAGGAAAAAAGCCTTTGGTCGTTGAAGGCCAAATGGCTGCCCACCCTGCTAGGCGTTTGAGCACTGTGCAATGATGAAAAAAATGTCAGGACTTAACAAGAGGTTTCAGGTGGTCCGCTGGTGGTCTGGCTTCCACCATCTGCTCATCAGATGATCTGCACTGAGTCATGTGACACATTCTGTTAAAACTGATTCTAGTCTTTGTCATCCCAACAAACTAAGTAAATTGTTTACACTTTCAGCATTATCTTTCTGACTTTGATTTGTCCTCTGAAGGTCCATAGCCAGTTTTGCTATGTCTTCAGCGGGATGCTGCAGAGTTACTGCATCTGGTGGATGGATGTAGTAACCCGTACATATTTGAGTATGGAGAGATGGATGACCGTATGGAAGGATGAGACAGATGTGAGGCGAAGAAAGCTTGAAATGAAGACCTTTAACATCGGACATGAGGATGTTCCCATAGTTGCTACTGGTGAAAGCCCTTAAGGGGTGCATCAGCAACCAAGCATGCACACATTTCTACGTATAGAGCGACGGATGACCACACAGAAGGATGATAGAGATGTGAAATGAAGAAAACCTGAAATTGAGACTAACAAATTTTACATAAGGATGCTCCTGTAGTTGCTACTGGTGGAACCCCCTAAGGGGTGCATCAATAGCCAAGTGCATGATCAAATCACACACGTCCACTGACGCAGACACACACACTTCACTTACTCACACTTAGCACAAATGTAATTCAGCACAGACATAAAACAACGTAGATGGTTGCGCACAAATAATGCATTTGTATGTGCATGCAGCCTCGATCAGTTCTGTGTTATACGATCTCACGGGGGCGTACTTGCCCCAATTCTCCCCAGGGTGAAGGGTATGCATACGCTCTTCAACCACGTATTGGTGGATTGAAATTACGCAGCTAGATGAGTCAGTAGCACTTCATAAGGCATTCTGATGATTTATTAATATTGTAAATAACTGACATAAACATTCACATTTCTTGAGTTTGCGCACTGTATAGGGAGCCATACAAGGACTTGATGCACTGACATGCAAGTGTGGCAGAAAACACACAGAGGTTCATGCAGCACTTTCTAGAATCAGTGGCATCAAGTACCTAAAAGCAGGCATGAGGAAAAGACGTTTCTAACTTAGAATGCAAGGCTGATGCTAATCTCTCAGTGATGCTGAGGGAGCTGCTTCATCTTACAGTGGTTCCTCTCTGAAGGGGTGTCCTTCGAGATGCCAAAATCTTAATCTACAGACCAACCTCTCTAATAAGCCCTGAATTACTTACTCCATTCTTAATACACAACATTAAACGTGACAAATGTATTGTCAAGTCTTGAAATCATATAAAACTTTTTTTTTGGAATATTTTCCTTACCTGTAAATCTTGGGAAAACATTGACTCGTTCTGAAATTCTATCTGTGCTTGTTATGTGATTTATTGATACTTAGTACAGTATTGCTGACAATTTAGTGTCTCTAGATTGTACAACAAAATAAAATACAGTTCATATTAATAAAAAAAAAAAAAAAAAACAGCTTCACTTATATGGTGCAAAAATAATAAAATGATACAGCAAGGTGGTCTAAAAAACAAATGAACAAATGAAATGTTTGCCCACAGGTGTTTTTGTTATACATGACTGCAAAAAAACACAAAAAAGTTTTATTCCAAACAAACACAAGGTCATCCTGTCTTGACATCTTGAATCAGCAATACTAAGAAGCAGAAATCCGTGGTACATTTAAAAAAACTATGACTTCAGAGCCATATGTGATGGAGGGGGGAACTTTATTTGCCACCAGTCAAAGAAGGAACTTTCCTGTTCTTCATCCTTTGACAGTCCATGAGGCTGATACCTGGTTCCGTTAAATTACTTACTCCTATCATTCAAGAGGACCAATAACAAAATTAAGTGAAACAGGAATAGACAATATTCACTGTAAAGATAAAATTCTCCAAAAAGGACTGCTGCTCCTCCTTCAGTCGAGTGAAGGAACCGGTCCGTTCTACTACAAGGTCCTCAAACCTCAGGTGCTCCAATTTATCTGTACTCTGAACATGTCTCGTATGCTGTAGATGGATAATGGAGGACTCTATAGGTTCTGGATCATCTTTTACTTAGTTTCCATGGTAACTGTCATCAAAAAGGGCTATGGCTGCCAGGTGCTGAGAGAGAAATCAAAGACGCTCGGAAAAATACTAAGAACGCTTTGCTGGCGACAGTCTCATTGGGGTAAGTCTTGAGGAGAGACAAATGTTCAATGTCACTGTAGGGTGCTCAGATTCCAAAGGTTGCTTCATTCCACCGCTTGATGGAAATGAGAATGATGAACAGAGCCAAGTCAGTTGCTTGATGGTGTCATCAGGAACTGAGCTTTAAAAAGAAACATTTTCAATTCTACCCCACTCTCACACAACAGCAGCTGTTTCACGGGCCAACTTTGGCAGGTTTCTTCCTTCATCCAGGTGTTGGAACCGGACCAGTCGCAATACTTCCTCTCCGCGGGCTTGGCTTAACCAAGGAACCAGTTTTCAGCGCACATCTCAAACCACAATAATTTGTAACCACGCAAGTAAAAGACTGCACAAAAAAGTTTAGCTATTCGGCTACACGTAAACATCATCTGATCACGTTCTAATTTCGTACAAAAGTCAACCTTACAAAAAAAAAAAAAAAAATTGCGGAGAAAATTATTCCAACAACATAATTTCTTTACATAGCATTTTCGACCAACTTACTGGTATAGAGTCAATTTTCCTTGTAAATGTCCGCCTTCCATTTATACATTTTTATGCGTGTTGCCGAAATGTACTTTTCCGTAACGCCGCACAAGTCACTCCACACAAAGTGGTGCAGCGCTAACAAATACTTGCAGTGAAAGAGATTTAAGGTGGCATTTGAATGAGTCATGTAAAGGTCTCTGTTTTCCGACATCCGTGTTACGCATGAGCGTCCCGACTCATCAAGGCTTGAAACACTGCTTTCATGTCATCTAAATGGGATATCTGGAAACTAATGGGATAAATTAATTGGATAATTTATAGGCCAGTCAAACTAATGCACAAGTTTCCCTGACCTGTAAATTTACCCCAGCATTAACAATGAAACACAAATAACACAATGCACATTTGCGTATCATGTCTACGTTGCCTTGCACATTTTTTTCTTTATGCCTTAAAATACAGAGATTATGGCCCGAACGAGAGGTTATACACACACCTACACGCAAACACAAACACTCACTTAGTCACAACGCACAAACCACTTCATGGGCTAAAAAAAGACAGTTTTGTCTCCTTTTTGACTTTTTATCAAACCGCAAGATTCCCAACGTTTCAGATATTTTATTCATAAATTTGTGTCCTCTGGCCATAACAACCGAGAGAAGTGAGGCGTGTTTAAAGGAAGACGACACTGTACAACAACAGCTGCAAAAAGGAAAAAATAAGAAGAATTGGGCAATTTAAAAGGCGTAGATAATTAAGTTGATTTGTGGCATGACAGTGAATCGGTTATGCGCTTCTAGGTGAGAATGCCTTGCCACCGAATAAGGCACTCGGCATATCATTGAAAAACACTTCTGGCTTCAGCCCGCACTGCCGAAAACAAAAAGCCTAAGCAAGAACATTTGCTGGAAATAAATTAAACTTGATCTATGCCTTTACATAACTGGGAACCTTCTGTCTTTTTTTTTTTTTTTGGCTTGAAAAACGAAGTACGTGTTGGAAACTTTTTAGCCTTGCGCAACTGATGCTGTCACCATCAAGCTCATAGGTGCCAAAGAGCATTGCTCCTGATATTCATGCCCTTTGTGGTTTAGCGAATACCCTCGCGTAAAGTGCCTTGCAGAACTCACCGGCTACCCATTTACAAAGATTTTCCCCCACAGTTTCCGGTTTGTTTCCGTTTCAGTGCTTGCTGTCTTTGGCTGAATGCCACCGTCTCTTATCTGGCAGGAAGCAAAGGGCAGCTGATTCACGCCCTTCCCCGGTCCACCACTGTCTCGTTGCCCCTTACGCTGCAAGTGAAATGCTGCCGTGTCAGAGGGTTAAGCGTGCATCCGAACCTGGATCAAAGCTGCAGGACTCAGTCAGTGAACAAGGAAAACACCTCAGCCGCAGCTACACCTCAGACAGCAGATACAGTGGAAACAGGGACAAAATATTATATTATTATCACATGAATATGAATGAATGTGTGTGTGTGTGTGTTTGTTTCAAAATATGGATTCATTATAATCCTTGATATATGTATAAAACTGGATGGTAATACATTTCAGGGCACCGTAGTGATGATCACGGTTACCATGATAAATAACGGTTGTACTTATGTTCTGATTTGCAGTCTATGGAAAGGATCTCAGAGCGAGCGTTTTTATTCCCACTACCCTCACATCGGCAGCAAGAGCAGTTTCTGCGCCGGGCCGAGGAACAGATTGCTAATGGCTTTCGGAAGCAATGTTTTTTGGGAGTTAAACAGGGCTTCCTGCAGCACACCTTGACTGCACTCTCTGGCACAGCTGGCGATGGCTGGCGCGTGCCACTGTGATATTAATAGACGGCCGTCTGCTCCACTTGTTCCAGCGTGAAAAGGAGGGAAGAAATGCCCACCTCCACGTTTACCTCTGAAACGAAGCACGTGAACAAAAAAAAAAAAAAACACGAAGTCGAACGCTTCTTTGCCACCTTCTGTGCTACAGTTACATCATCCCCATTAAGTTCTTACCTATCACCCTTAAAAATAAACGTAGCCCCCTGCTTTATTATTTAAACTGGTATACCGTGTACCTCTTTATCCCCAGTGTACATTTCATTTCTTATCCACAAATGGGCACAGAGAAAATTTAAGCATTTTTCATGGGCAAAAGTGTGAAAAAAGAAAAAAAAAAAAATCCAAACAATTTATCCAAAATGCTTTTAACTTGCTGCGTATCCATACCAGGATCAGCCCTGTGGCATCTCACATGGAATACAGCGCCGCACAAATCAATCACCATGCATTACTCCACACACCCTGGCTCCACAGAGATTCTGTTTTCAAGAAAAAGCTCTCCATATCTATTTTTGCTAACTGCACACAGGAATAAGATATTATGCCTCTACTGAGGCCTAAAAAAACAACTTCGGCGTGCTGTACGATGGAGCTGACGTATTTTTCTTGGAGTGACTCATGTTCTATTCTATTTTTTCATTATCGGTATTGTCTCGGTGAGAACTGGCGGTTATTATTTTCTGTAATCTGAGTTTTTTTTATCAGTTTGAAAGCATTTGTCATTTTGGCTATTTTACACACAAGCAGTAAAGTGCAGCCTCATAACTGCTGAATCCCTTTCACAAATCAAAAAGAGTCTTTAAATGCACAACATTTGAAATTGTCATGACCACTTTTGTATTTCCAGCTAAATTCTACAGCATGCGCTGTGCAAAAAATGTAGTTTCCAGCGTGACCACGTTTGCATCTAAAGGGGTTCACACGTTGTAAAATTACTATGATTTGCATTTGGCTCTGAATAAAGGTGTCGACTAAATGAATAAATGTACTTGTTCGTGCGATCAACGATATACTTCCGTACCAAAATAATGAAAAGAATAACTTGAATAAATTCACAAATAGGAAAAATGCCTATGTTGTGTCTGAGTTAAATCTTGCATGTAGTGGAGAATCATGGGTAGATTTAAAAGAATGAAGAAATTTTGCATCGAAGGATGAAAGGCTGCCTGGGCCTCTGTATGGCATGGACTTTTTTTTCTTTAGTTTCCTGGAACCAAAGTTAGTTTTACTGTTTTGGTCTTTTCATGAATTTATTGCAGTGGGCACTCAGTCTCGTGTTGGATTGGAAACATCTGTTTAAATAATGGCTTTTGTATAATTGAGAAGAAAGGCACAAGGAAACCTAACAGTATATGAAAAAGCATGTTTTTTACCCTCATCATCTACAATATTTGCTGTAATGGCTTTACAGACATTGTATCTGTTATTAAAATGCGTTCAAAAGTGCAAATCATGTAATTCTGGCGTTTCGGTGATGCATAACTGCAGTTATTATTTAACAGCAGGTGATTTACTGGTGGAGCAGCATGTGGTACTGGTGCTTCACTGGTCCTGGCCTCAGGGATAGGGGGTGGGTTTGAATCCTGCTCAGTGTATGGGAAACTTTTTAACTCTTTTTGCCATGTTTGCATGGGTTTCCTCAAGGTCTTCCATTTTTCATGCATTTTTAAGGTACATTTCTGACTTGAGAGTAATTTTCATGAGCTGGTTTTGTTCAGCAACCAGCTGGTTGATTTTAACCCTCCAGTCATGATGGAAAGGCTGTCAGTCATTTCCAGCTAAACATGTGTCAGACTCATACACGTGAGATTTTTATATCTGTCAAATGTATTGACTCCATTTTATTGACTACTGTCAAGATAATGTCAAGCATCTCCAGCTGACCTAAAATATTGTGGCAGGGAAATGTGTTCGTGTTGACAATGCATTCCTATGTATTCTGTATCCTTCTCTCTCTCTGTTGGCTTCTTGTAGCTGCAAACATCAATTTCATGACTGGTTATGCCCTGCAAAACAGCACTCTCATGCCTATAGCACCCATAATTCTCTACACTCCAGCAAGAGCAGTACTGCTCTCCACCTTTATTTGCTTGATGGTTTCATACACAATGTGTTCAAAATCAAAAGTCCTGGCCCCAACACAGTGGAAAGAACTTCCTTTCACCCTAAGAACTGCCGAATCACTTCCACCATTCATGAAAGCTGTCTAAACACAACCCTTTCTCATGCACTTTGCTCCTGATCTCCTAAGAGCTGCACGAATTTGCATCACACCACGCGCTATGGTCATCTTGCTGTCTTATCTTCAGTTTTATGGGCAGCTTGTATTAAATAATGAGGTGAAAAACCAGTGACAGGCTGTCGAGTATAAAAAAAAATGAAAGTAGTGAATCTCTTTTATTTATTCCACTGATATCATCAAAGTTGTTCTTGCAAATATTGGCACTGCCCACTTTGATGGATGTAATTGCAATTTAATTCAAGTGGCAGCGAGGTTAACTAGGCAATCATGTTAGTGGAAATTTGATTTGTAAGCAGATTTATTATTGATTCTACCCAGTTACAAGGTCTTTTGTTAAACCGGAGCTTTCAGACTGCATGTGAGGTCTTGGAAGGCTTCGACACCGCTGTTTGCGGTCTTCGCCGTGCAACGTAATTGCCTATAAATTGGACATGAACAGTACTAATATCCTGATGATTAGTCAGGTTCTAGAAAGCATTTTGTTATTTGTAGAGGAATATGACAGAAACTAGGAACAGGCATTCTAAGATGTGGGTTTAACATAATCAGGTGTTTTCCATGTAATACAGCTTAAGATGCAAGAACAGTTTCTTTTCCCATGCAGTTACATTTACAATTTTCCTCTGTAATGTTGCCCTTATAATATTTATTTTTCCTTAGAATATTTATTTTCTTATTCTCCTGCACTGTCATACATCTTTGCACATGTTTTGTGTGTGTGTGTGTACACATACCTGGCCAAAAAAGTCTGATTCCGATAAACAGTTTTATGTTCCTGTTTAATTTTTTAAGTTTAACAATTTTAGCACAGCTCTGTGTTGCGATTGTGGAGGAAGCATTTAAAAGCCCAAAAGTTCAAATGCTCATGGTGTCCACGTTCTGAACACTAAAAAACAGCATTCATACGTTTCAATTGAAGTTCTACTGCAAGTACAAAGTTTTAATAGCAACAGCAAAACAAAAATGTTGATATCAGAATATCTAAAGCATTTAAAGAAAAAGAAGAAAGGCGACTTCATGGCTCTGTAGGCCTGCGGTATTTTCTCAGAAACCCATTCGTGTATGGTGAGATGGAAAAAAAAAATCCTGCAGTTTCATATACACTCAATTCACAGTTCAGAATTTCTTATTTATGTACACTATTAGACAGTTACATATCTGCACCTTTGCACCAACTGAGTCCCACTTTTAGGTCCATTATTTGAAACACGCTCATAGGAACAGCACTATTGTGCCAGTGGAATGGATTCTTAATAGGAAATGATATGCTTGTTAGAGACTTTGGACCTCTCCACCACTGAATGTTATTGCACTGACCTCGGGGTTTTCTAAATCGGGGGTGCTCCTGAAAAAGTGTAAATGTGGCGCTCACAGAAAGACTGCGGTGCAGTCTCTCTTCGCAGAAAGCGAGATGTGCGTTTCCCCTAATGACGCACGGAGGCGTTTAATCTTTTAAGCCAGTAACACAATATTTCCAAATGATCTAGTTTTCCCGAGTTTAAGCAGACACACAATCGCACAGTATTTTAATCTAGTTGATTATTATATATCAGTACGCCATATGATGAGATCATAAACTTCTCCCTGTAAACATGGTGTCAAAGAATTAATTGCCCCTAACCGTCTTGACACATTAAATATTACTTATTCTCAGACTGTATTTGCAAAGCAGTCAGTATTTATTTTTAATCAAAACCATTTTTAATCAAATGCCATTTGTAATGCAGAATAAACTATGTCTGCCCCCCGCCTCCCCCACATGCAAAACAGTACAAGGTAATGGCGTGACTTCAGTCCGGTTCAGTCCATCCTCCGTCCGCTTGTTTTGGAAGGAAGGGGTTAGCAGTGGAAGCAGGTTGAGAAGGCAGGCCCAGAATTCCCTGTTCCCAGAAATTGTCTTCAGCTTTTTTGGGGGATGCCCAGGCCAGCTGAGAAATACAATTCTGTCTGCACCCCCTGGGTCTGCCCTAGGGTCTCCTCCTAGTGGGACACTCCTGGTATAAACTCCCAAAGAAGTCTGCCAGGGGGCATCCTTAAAACACGCCCTCACCACCTCAGCTGGCTCTTCTCGATTTTGGAGGATCATGTTGTCACTAGGAGGTCATTAAGAGGTCACCGCCCTGGCAGCATGAGAAATTTGGAGCCTGATGGCTTCAGGCAGAAATGACGTCTTGAAACAACTCAGTAGCACCAACCTATTACTGAAGGTTCTACTTTGTTTTATCAGGGCAGCATGCAGGGGGCGCAAATTATCACTGAAGATAGCCAGGAGTCTGTTTAATGTCCATTTCTTTGAGATTTCCACCAGGGAGTCTAGCCTCACCCTTACAGCCCGCTTTCCCAATTAACTTGTGAGTTTACCTCACATCATTTATGGAGATGATACTGGCCCAGCACTTCAGTGCAAAAAACATTGATCCAACTACAATCTCCAAATAATCTGAAGCTCCGGAGGAAGTAGATGTGACTCTGTTCTTTCTTATACAGGACCTCATATCTACTCCAGTCTCCTGCCCCCGCAACCTCTGCCTCCACCCCATCAATTCTCACTGCCCCACTAAACCCTAGAAGTCCATCATCACCATCACCTTCTTAGTCATACCAGTGTACCACAAGGTTCTTGCGCTCATCCACAGTACACAAAACAACCGCTGCGTCATCTGTGAACATCAGCAGATGATGCATATATGTCTATATCTAGATATGGCCAACATATATAGACCTGAGTTTGTAAGAGAGGTGCATACACATTTGTTAGGAGTTTACATACAAGTAAAAATGCGTTTTTTATATTTGAAATATTTTTAAAAATATATCTTCCATTTGGCATCTCTTAAATATTAAGGTACTACACCACCAAATTTATACAATGATGGTTTCTGAAGTGTTGAAGCTTCATTTCAGAAGTGAGAAGCATTAATGAACCCTCGGCATAACTTTAAATACCAAATAATTTATTGTTTCTCAAACAGAAAGAAGAATACCGCTCTGAGTGAAGGATGTAAATGAAAAAATAATGAACCCACTGAACTAACCAGCTGAAAAGTGCTTTTGAAAGAGTGTCATGAAAGCAGAAACTGAGCTATTCCTCTGGTTCCACTTTTTTTTGTTTGGCACAAAAACCACAGGTGCGTAATTTATGCTCCTTCACCTGAACATGCATGTCGAGCCAATGCATGCTGTTTGCTTTGTAGCATTGCCATCACACTGTAAAGTGTAAAAAAAAAAAAAAAAAAACAATCCTGCAACACCTCTCCTGGTTAAGACAAACACACTCCTGCACAGGAATACAGCATCCCTGCACTTTACTTTGCATTCGAGTGCTCATACCATGGTGCACATGAAGGTTTAAACTTCACACAGTGCTTCTGTTGCAGTCATCGGATCCAAGGGTACATCAACTGCCAAACTAAATCTCGACCATTCCAGGCTTCCTTTTTGGTGCATATTCTACCCTCCACTGATTTAGCATCTTATTGACAGACAACTCATTAGACCATATTCTTGCACAGCACAGATGTCGGCTGCCGATTCTCTGTGTATCACTGCTTCTGTAAGATGACATTACTAAATATTATAAGCAATATGTGCATAGCAGCTGTTCTGGAATTTGTCTTAACTAATTTTATGGCAGGATACACATAACTGACTCGTCTCTGTGTTATTTTCAGATCCCACAAAAAAATATCCCTCCATGCTTTATTGTATTAAAACTCTGAATAACCATTGATTTATTTAGATATTTCTAACATAATAAAGTGAAGTCCAAATTATAAAAAAAATGTCAAATAACATATAACCGAGTTCATAAGTACTCACCCCATCTAGCCAACATTTGGCCAGTTACAACCCTGAATCTGTTTGCTTATGTCCATAATATCTTAACACCGGAATTGCTCTGTCCCCTTGCTCAAGTTTTGTCAGGAACAGTGTGGCTGAAAACCACAGCTTTAAAGTATTTCCACAAATTCCCAGCTGGAATTAAAAACAGGTTCTGACTTGACCATTCGCAGCTGCCGAAATCCTCCTTTTTAAGGAATCCCTGAAGAGCTTTTGCTTTGCATTTGGAGTTATTTGTCCAGTTACTGTTGCTGCTATAATACTGTTATTCTCAAAGAGGAAAATATTTAAAGAAATTTGTGCAAACTTTTAATCTTTATGCAGTGAAACCAGGGCCCTTGTATACTTTACACGATCTGTCCATCATTTGGTTCTACAAAACTACGCGTCCTTATTTCTGAGATGCATCCTCACAATATGATGCTCCATTTCACTATAATGCAGTATTTCATTGTAGGGAAGAAGTACACTGCATTTTGTGCAAAAAAATTCAACTTAGTCCCACGCCAACATGACAGTCTTAAGCAGACCTCTAGATACAGCTGCCTGATGGGCCTTTCTCCATTCTGCCGCTGAACTCTAACTCTATCAAAGCGACTACTTGCCTGCTTGCTTCACGAGCCTTCTTGTTATTCACATGGTGAATTTTGAGCAATGGCCTTTTCTAAGCCGTTCCTGGATGGTTTTGTGCACCTTCCGCTTCTTGACTTTTGAGCCAGCGGTGTTCACTGAGATATCCATTTGTTATTTCTTATATTTGTTTGTGTCCTTTCCCTTCTCTAGGAATTTACATAATTCTATCTCCAACTTCCTAAGGATCCGCTTTGGTTTTCACACCTTCAAATTCACAGCTTGCCAGGCAATCCCTGTAAGAGTTTCTTCACTGGTTTACATGCAGAGACAAACGGTAAGGTAATAAAAATATCCTCAGAAGGGAAAACATCCTTCACCTGTACACTTTGTGGAGCTTCTCCACCACTGGGTTTCTTTATATTTCAGAGTAGGCCTTTTTTTTGTTGCAGTAGCTGTAGAGAAATGAATAATTTTGGTTAACTATTTTGCCTTGAATCTAACTTTAACACTGAAAACAATTTTAAATAATTTTTACATTTTAAAATATTTTAATAAATATGTTCTGTTAACAAAAAAAAAAAGTCTACAACATTGGAATACTTTTACATTTCATTTTATGTGAACACTGTCACCACAACTGAAGTAAACAAGAGCAAATATACCAAAATGCCTTACTGGCATAAAATAATTATTTTTCTTAAACTGAAGTTGTTCCACAGAAGTTTAAATGAGAGTTTCTTTACAACCTCAATCAATCCTTTTTAAATAACTTTTTGTAGCATAAACACAAGGACATTTTCTCGTGTTTACATACAAGTTCCCATGCTTCTAAAGATGAATATGTTTTCCCTTTATCAAATCTTGCGTTAATAAATCATTGTGTGTCTTTCAAAACGTGTTTGAAAAGAGATTATGGCAGAAGGATGCAAAACAAAAAGAAAAATCTCCCTGATTGTCTTTGAACTGCGTTCAAATGAACCTCGATGCATTGGCACACGCAGTTTCGAAGCTGCAAACGTCTAACACAGCGACACTCAGGCTACATTATTCTTAGGAATATACATTAGGAACCATATATGCATATAAAAAAGAAAAAAATATATATATTTTATTCAAATCTTTCAGTTTATAATCACCAAAGAATAGTTTCTTCTCCCACTTTATGATTCCAACATCTTGTTATGCTTCAGTTACAGAAAAGTGTTGACTAATGTAGTTACGTTGAATTTTATCTAAATTGCACGGCATTTTAAACATAATACATGCTGCACATTAAAACAAATTTATTCCGTATCCCTAAATATGCATGATGATATCATAATTCATGCATTAATAGATCATTCACCTCATCGGTTCAATGCTTACATTTTATTTAACCCTTTAATTTACATACAACAGAGAACTGTGTCAGCTGTCTTTTTCTCCCACACAGTACAAATGTCATTGTGTTAAGGTTGTGTTACAGGATTAGGTCAGTGCTATATGATAAGCAGAAGGCATACTTACACCATTTATGGATCTCTATCTTTTGCAGACTAATTCAGGATACCCTGTTCAAAGAAACAAGTCCTTATTCTACTGAGGATTAGGGTCTCTGAGTTGCCTGAAGTTGTAGGAGTGCAGGTGTAATTGTGTAATATTCAGGGACCATAAAAAAATATGGCAATTCCCAAAAAATAGAAGCTCCCATGCATAATATACATGCATCACACTTGTAATGTATTCAATAGCATAAAGACTGTATATTGTTACAGTTGGTAGTAGCATATGCAGATAGCAACTTTCATCTAAGCGCATCACTCTGAAAGAAAAAAAAAAGTTAATGTGATTTTGTCCTTGAGTCTCAGGGATTTTGGAAGTTATTGATCTTCAACACAATATTTAATTGAAGAAAAGGTATCTCTTCTGACCACAGGGATCTGGTTGATATAGAAAAGTTAAAAGGTATAAGCACAACAGCCTTTGAAAGAGCAGCTTTTTCTGCCACAAAATGAAGTTCGATTCACTTTTGAAATATGTTCCTGATGTGGAAGTGAAAATTTTTGCTCCCTGTAGTGCTCAGTCAGTGGTTCTGGATAAAGTACGCACTGGCCCATGTAGGCATTACTGTGCCCAAGTTTGTGTACTTGCCTTGCTTGTCACTCATGTCCGCCTTGTCTGACTTACATACTTACACTCATACATACATACATATTTACAGTATACACTTGTTATTAGCCTAAATATATATTATGCATAACTCAGAAATCACTCTTGCACTTGCATAAATAAAAAAGCCATTAGAAAATTAATTTTTATGATAGCAGTACATGTTCATGCACTGAGCCTTCACAGCATTGAAAGGAATGTCATGTTACTTCAGCGTTATTATTTTTTACTTAATCACTTATCATTATAACAATGCAAATATGGAATTAGTGTCAATTGTCTTGACGTCTTTCTGTCACATAATATTTTCTAAAAATGTGTCTGCCAAGTTTGATTGTACAGAAAGTGTCAGGTTTGGGTTTTTTTTTCGTCTTTTCTCAACTATCTGTGTGTGTGTGTGTGTGTGTGTGTGTGTGTGTGTGTGTGTGTGTGTGTGTGTGTGTGTGTGTGCATGCTCAGGCATTTACCCATTGCCCCTGTTGTTTGCCTGCACCAAAACTGCCCACTTTCTAAGAGTCTAAACACATAATGCCATTATCAGCAAATGACTGTTACATATACATAAGTTTTTATTTAGACAGACTGTCCTTGACACAACTTTCTCGACATAAGAAATAAAAATAAAACAAACTAACTAATAAATAAATCAACAAACAGTAATAAAAAAATTACTGAACAAAAATAACATTTTAATGATTTCAAGGGGTTGCGGTCAGTGTATTTATATTACTATTTGTTGATTTATTCATTAGTTTGTTTTTTGTTTTATTTTTATTTCTTATCTCGAGAATGTTGTGTGAAGGACTTTTAACCACCTGACTGTGGTCAGTGAATATGCATCTTATAGCTAGTTAAAAGATTTTATACATGAACATTATGTAATTTGCCATATACAGTACCTATACAGTACTTGTACAATGACATAGTATAGTGATTAGTATCTGCTGACAGCTGTGCAAGAACATATACAACATGTGCAGTGACACAGGTGAGTGATTATAGATGATACTACAGATGGGAAAATGCATAAAAAATGTATATATGCATTATATCTGCACAGTATGCATGTGAGACTTTGTACTGTTGTGACTAAGGTGTTCACTGCATGCAACTGTGTGCTTGACATCTGCCCTGTTTACACACAGCCAGTAACCATCTTCTCACGCCCGTTTCACTGTCGCCCCTTCCCTATCCTTTCTCTCTTCTTTCCATGACGAAAAGTTGTTCTCACATGTGTCACATCACAAAGAGATGTGGACAAGGCGGGCTAGTTTGACACAAGTCTTTCCTTTCTTGTGCACCTCATAGAAATGATCTCGGGACAAAAATCCTGTGCAGGCACCTCTCTCATCTCTCGTGCTGCAACACTGTATATCCTAACGCAGCATGACAGTGTCACACAACAACTAGTACTGCGTGCCGGCATGGCAAAAACTGGCAAACAGCCGTCGCCGTATCCTCGATCAGCGTCTGCCTATGCACCAGTCAGACCGCCGACCAACGATAAGCCACCAACAAGCTTACTGATGGAACAGCCGCAAGAGATCATCCCGCTTGAGCTTGCACATCTTGCTGTTGCATGTATTTAAAAAAAATTAACAACTGAAAATCTCATGAACACACTTTACTTCTTAAAAAGAAACTTTTTTAAAGAATACAGTACTGAATTGCCTAATAATGATATGGACAAAGGTATGGATGATATACTATATTATGACCACAGATAAAAAGGTTAAAAAAAAAAAAAAAAAAAAGACAGATATTTGAGAAATAACTATATTGTGGACTAAGCACAAATGTGAAATAATCACTCTGTCATGAATACAATTGTTGGTCACTATTCTGGTTGTAAGTGGAGGATGCTCTATTCTCATTAGATGTAGAAGAACGTCAGTGGTATTATTGTTTAAGCAGGAACTGAAATAATTCACAACTATTAGGGTTAGCAGCATTTAAAATTGTCAGCAAATGAGAAAGTAGTACTAGTTTTTATAATTATAAATTTTCCAATGGCAAATGCTGCTGGTTTGAGACACTGTTATGGTTTGAAAAAAGGATCATTACAGATAAGTGGAGAGAATGCTGCTAAATAATACCCTGCTACCTTCTCACTGCTATATCTTCCCCAGAGTGTCAGAGTAAATCTGTGCTTTCATTGTGCGTAGCGTAACCACGGAGACAGGTTGTCTCCAGAGAGAGGCTTCCCAAGTTCCTTCACATGGATGACTGTTTGACAGAAGAATCTGATGCATATCACAGTAGAAAAAGATTTGTGGGAGGGGAAAAGAAAGGTAAAACTTGACTAATGGACCACTGGACCATGGTACTCATCACAGGCAGCAAGCAGTATGAACCCACCAGCCACTTCATGTTTATTCTTCTCATTTTTGGTGTAACAAAGCCTAAATGAGCTTGTTTTTGGTGAAGCAGATTTGTTTCCCTATGTGGTAAGGGTCGGATCTCTTGTGATGGAAGATCTCATAGATGACACATTTACCCAGGTCTAAGTCTTTATTATATTCATTTTTTTCTGCTAAATTCTTTCCATCTCTCTTATGTCCTTTAGCACAACAAAGGACTGTGCTGCAGTGTGAATTAAGTGGGATTACAGGTTTATCGTCAGCTTCACACCTGATGGGGTAAACATATTACTTTATGTTAAAGTACTGCACACATACGACCGCAACGTGATTTCATGTATGTGCTTGGGTCTCATGGGGGCTATAACACTATGCAAAAATTGCCCGGCAGCAAGTAGTGGGACAGAGTGCTATGAGCTGAGTGGATGAAAAGAAACACAGTGCTTGGTAAAAACAGCAGAGGCTCTCTTCCAGGACTTCAAAGCCTTCCTGGTATAATGAAGGACAGAAGAAGCTCATGAGAAAATCCTGCGTGTGACGAGAGATAGCATACAGACAACGAAGGGCGCTGGAAAATCATCAGAAATGAGGCCAGATGATCCAGCTCTGAAGATGTCCCTGTATTTTGGGTCATACCACATGAGAATGAAGGTAGAAACCAAATCTACCAGAAACAGAACAAAAAAATATATATATTTACATCCTTACTTTTTGCAAGGATCTGCTTTGGAGACACTTTGAAGAATTCATCTTAGCTGCAGCCACTTTGTACAGATACTTTCTTCACAGAGAAAAAGTTGTGTGTTGAATGATATGATTTTGCTGGGCCTTGTTGTAACTTAAATCAGTAAATATCAATGATCATAGGCATCACAATCATAATCACTATATCTGTCATGTTTTTTGTGCATTATTATTATTATTATTATTATTAGTATTATTATTATTATTATCATCAGTAATAGTAGTATTTGTCTTTCTTCCAGCTGCTTGGTTTGCTACCACAGTCCAATGATACATTATTTAGGTAATCTAATGATTCTAAATTTCCTTCATGGCGTGAATATTTGACTGAAAAACTGTGTGATTTTCCTGTGGTGGACTAGCATCCCCTGCACAGTGTATTGTGCCTTTTGCCCTTGGTTCCCAGGATAACCTCTAGATAACCTTGTCCCTTCAAAGGACAGACACTTGCTAATATGAATGTTTGAATGGATGGATTAAAAAAATAAACTTTTATTCCTTACAGATGGGAATAATGCATCTAGATCAGTTATATTATGCCTTGTCTCTTCATTCATGATGCATTCTGAAGTTTCTCAGTTTGAGACAAATTTAATTAATTACCATGCAAACTTTGCAGGTAAATATCATTAAATAATAAGTACTGTATAAATTTTACCTTTTCCTACTGTATATGTTCATAGGTTTTTGACCTTGCAAATCTGAAAATGTATTATTCATTTAAACTGGAATAATGTGAGAATATTAATTGGATTCCAACAGCATTATTTGTGGTTTCTGCCAGCCTTTGGTATCTATTATACTCTTTTGGTTTGTTACTAAAAAAATGCTTAGTAATGTGGTAAAGGTCTGGACAAAGAATTCAGATCAAGAAACCACCAGTTGAAAAGAGTGCGGTCAGGTTAATGTGACATCATTGCTGAGTTACAGTACATATTTATCTTGCATTGTTTAACTCCAGAGTGTAAACAAAATGCAATGTTTATTTTTTGGCAACGCATCTAACAATGTGTGATCGTCGTGTTGTCTTGGGTGCATTATTTATCAACAGATTGAGCGCTTGCTTGCGCTCATTCATTCCACATTTGACTGCACTTTACTTGCATTTTTTGGAACAACTGGGAATCTCACCGGATGTGCGGATATCGAGGTCCTAAGGCACAGCACACGGACAACTTCTCCCCGGCTTTCGCGCCTGCATTGTTAAAGGACTGACAACTGACCTGCGAAAAATACACCATCTCCAGGAGACAGACCTTTATCTGCAAACTTGCATCTCGGGGTAACCCGTGTCCTCATCAGCTACAGAACTGGGCAAAGTCTTAGCAGTTTAATCTTCCCTTTGAAATACTGCACTTAGAGATTTCTCCAATGATAGAGAACATTCAATAACATTCCAGGAAAGCGTCATTTGTCTAACTTTCACATGCATTTGTGTCCATTTTGCCTTCATCTTTTCTTTTGCTTCCACTGAATCATTTGTGCAACTTTAGAATTATTTGCTCAGTGCTCTCTACTGCCAAATTCATTAGCAAGTCAGAGTCCATTCATAGTTGCTCCAGAGAGAAATGAGTGGCCTTCACTCCTTAATCCTGGAGAGCTTTTAGACAAGAATTCCATATCGTTCCTTTTATAAAGATACCATTAGCGTGCACGAGGGAATAATGAAATCCGCTAATCTGATTTCTTGACCTTACACTTTTCGTTGCACTGGCGCAAGACAAAAATATAAGTAGAACTGCAATTCGGACGGGAGATACCGCCGCTTTAAAGTCGACAAATCCGAGCGAAGCGTCTGGAGCGTGGACACCGGGACTGGGGCAGCCCGCGATCCCTACAAAAACGCGTTCTTATTATAACCCCGCACTTCAGAAGCCGCCTTATTCGAGGTCTTGGCCAGCTGTAAGACAATTCCCAGAGATGTTCATTTTAATCAGAGTCGAACCCTCGTGCTATGCTCACCTAACAAGGTCCAGGCCTGAAATAAGGTAGATTAGACAGGGGCATGGTGTTACACATCCACAATTATGGCCCAGCTGTCCTGACAAAGACAGCCAGCACTCATGACACGAAGATAAACAACTGCAGGCTGGAGTAAAAAGAAATGTCAAGATTAATTGTGCATCCCCAGTATTGAGCAGAGAGAGACAAAAGTATTCTGGAAATCCGTAGCACTTTCTTTGAACGTGGAGACGAGCGGGAAGAAAAGGAACCTGACGAGAAATTTGACTTTAAGAGCGATAGAGCAGCGGTGGGAAAAAGAAGAAGAAAAAAAAAAAGCCCACGAGATGGGAACGTATAGAAACGAGTACTATATGCTCGCTTAAGTGATTCAATAAACAAATTATTCCCCTATTCAGAGCTCTGATGGTTTTCATACATTAAGCAGAGGCAACTGTAATGAATGAAGAGGACTGCGACACAGGAGAGAATTAGTCTAAACGGTTAATTGGTGAAAAGCAGCATTTGTAATGTTATTAAAAGAGGATATTTATTTGTCTCTTTGTAATATTTAAGTACAGGCATTACGTTATAGCGTGAAAATGAGTGATAATCCAGGAGGGCTGGATATGTAAATGTTTGCCAGCCAGCGATCCTATTTCTGAAATCCAATTTATAAAACTGATATCTATCTATCGATCTATCTATCTATCACTCTCTCTTTTCAGTGAGGTAATTTAATTCATTTTGATTTCCTTGCTAAGTGATAAACTTGAGACTTGAGGACTAACTTCGTGCTCACTTTTAAGGTCCTTAATAATTACATCAGTCATAAAACTTTGATGTGTCTCATGTAGTCTTGCTATACTTTGGGGCAAAATTGTTTAACCCAAACTAAACTGGAAGTAAAAAAGAAAAAAAGAAAAACCATGCCAGGCAACACAGTGCTCCCAGACCTCCCTTAAAGATGAGGACCAGCTGTTTCAGTGTCATTTTCTCGTAGCCCTGCCTTACATTCCTTCCAACTGAGAGCGTGGTCTTACAGTTAGTAGAATTGATTGAAGCAGGGAGAAGTAATATATTGCAGCCTTCATGGTCTAAAGAAATTAGGTTTAAATGACTGGGCTTAAGGACATAATCTCACAGATAAAATTTGTTGAGGTTTCCAGCACCACAGAAAAGTAATACTGTTTCACTTTTATCGTAGCAGTGCAAAAGTATCATTGCCTATTGATTTACGACATCATAGCTGGCTAGGTCACTGTTTTAGCCACCAGAACCATAGGCCCTGATCGACAGCTGTGCATGCTTTTAAATATTTGCATTTGTATTTATTATTTGTGTGCATACCTGCGATGGACCGACTTCCAAGCAAAGGACAGTTTTATTGCCAAAGCACACAATGATTCCAGTAAAATCTGCCATAACCCTGTTCATGATAAGTGGTTAACAAAAATGGATGGATGGATTACATAAAGTATACATAATGCATAGACGCATTTATCTATTTAGAACAGCTGACTGACTTTAGTCAGTAATATTAACGTCTATGGCTGCTACAAATCATATTGGGCAGAAATAACTCTTACTCTTATTGGAGTTTTTCAGATCCAGTTCCTTTCCCTCTTTCCAAGGTCAGAATAAATCTATAATCTTTTTCTGCAAAGAAAGTACTGCTGCAGCCCATTAGCATCACACATACTGCGCTTGCTCGGTTTACCTGTTTAAACCGAACGGCTCTCGCAACCTCGTTGTTTAAAAGATTAATAGGCCTATGCTCACAATTCTAATTACTCCCATTACTGATATTTTAATTCTCTCCAGAGCAGTTCCCCTGGCAACAACCAAACACTAATTTGTAATATTACAACAAATCATTGCTGAATATTTTCTAAACCATAAATTTTTGGAGATGTAAACAAGGGCACGCACAAGAAGCATCAGTTACTACCATCCACGAAGGGGGGGAAAAAAAAAAAAAAAAAGTCATAATTTTATAATTAATGCCGACATTGTAATTTGGTGTAAAATGGGACGGAATGTCAGAAAGACCCCCCCCCCCCAAAAAAAAAAAAAAAGAAAAAAAAAAAAACACTAGTGTAAACAGCTCCTTATTGTGATGTTTGTAGGTTTAGCAGCTATTTCTGGGTATTGTGTTTTATAGAAAAAAAATATATATATATATATAGTCACTTGGGTGAAAGTGCATTTACCTGCATGCTCTGATTTTGGGACTGGATGCTGGAAGTGGGTGCGAGGCGCCGTGTCAGACGGGGTGTTGACTTGTCTCATTAGCAATTGGTTCTGCAAAGCTCAAGCAAAGTGCGGGGAATTATGTGAATTATTTTCTGTTCCAAGCACATTACCCAATTAGGAGCTGCCACCAGGAAAAAATATGCAGGCCTCAGAAAGCAAAGTGTGACAACAGAAACAATGTGAGGCAACAGAAAAATGTGGCATCTGCAAAATCTGACATCAATGGAAAATAAACTAATTCTGAGATACATGCAATGTAGAAAGCTTGGTTTGTAGCACTAGATAAGCTTACTGTATTTGATTTCAAAATAAATAAATTTTCAAAAATAGGTGAGAGTGCATCTGGGCTATATATTCAAATCTGGCTCTGTCTATGTTGACCTTGGGCCTGAGTGCCTTTCTGCTGGGTGCTGTAGCTTCTGCCCGCAGTCCAAAGATGTGTGTTTCAGGTTTCCTCCTATTCTGAGTGCCTGTGTTCAACAGTTCTGTTGTATAAATGAATGACTGTAGCTAATGTTTTCCTGAACATACATGGTGCAAAAACGTGAAATCTCTGAATTATTAAAGTAAAAACCTATATTATTCATTTCCCTATAACTGCTCACATTTCCATAATTCACAATATTTAAATTCACTTCAAAAAAAAAGAAAAATATAAGTTCTTTGGATTTATTGCGTATAGTCTGCATGGTTCATAGGTGACATCTGGGAAGGAAAGTATTTATTAATAATAAATAATAATTAATCATTAATTGTTTTAACCCTTAGTCATTAAATTCATTCATAAATTATGCAGAGTACTGACACCAGTTTGATCCCCAGGTATTCTCTTTCTGCTACATTTGTTCTCAAAATAGGCTAATATAGGGGTTTTTTCCAGTTATAATACATTTCTTCAAGCCTAGGATTTCACAGCTTTCTAAGGTCTTTTGTACATTTATCTTTTTCCCCCCAACAGACACCTTAACCCAGGGAGGCGGAGTTGAGTTTCAGCGTTCAAAAAGAACACCTGTGGTTAACAACCACTGTGGGAAAATGCAATTTAAGACACAGGAGTTGGAAAGAGATGGGAAGACTGAAGCTCAGACATTGAAGAATCAGTCAATCATGCTTTATTATTATTATTATTATTATTATTATTTACTTTTTAATATTTCCTTTCCTCCTTCAACAAAATAAGAATCTTACCATCTGGTCATTTTACCCCCCCATTTACAGTATTCATATGAAATGCATGTATTAGCATACAATACCCTGTTTATCAAACTTCTATTGTTGTGCAGTCCTCAGGTCTGATTCAAGCCTGTCCTCAACCATCGACTCAGAACAAAACACCCAAAACCTGATGCCAAGCAAAGACATAAAACGGTGTAAAAAACATTTTACGGCTTGATTTGAAATCATCATAGCATTTAAAACAAGTATTGCTCTGGGTTTTCTTAAAAAAAAAAAAGGCAGCAAGGGAGTATCAGAGGGACAATTAATCTGTGAAAGGCATGGAGAGCAAAATGAAAGCTATCAATTATCTGCAGCTCTAATGATTTTGTGTTTTCCCTTCTGTCTGGCTGGAGCATCATTTTCAATTAGGGAAGCAGCAATGCAGAGTGGAGGACTGGGCCAGATGGTACAAGTGAGCTGCTGGATACCAACCACTTTCAACCCAACAGAGGACATCAGGAAGAAAACAAGGATTTCTTTAGGGAAGTCCTGCATATTAATGCAAAGACAGGGAGAAGAAATGGCCTACAAGTGTTTATGTAATATCAAAAAATGATTTTGCACATTTTAATTCTATATGAAGGAGGCGAAAAAGTGTGGAACGGATTGACAGCAGCTGGCTTTTTTTTATAAAAAAAAAAAAAATTGGTGACAAGAAACCGATTTCACGGTAAACTAAATCCATTCATCTATACATTCATTTTTTTTATAATCTTGAGGGCGGTACAATCAACTGAGTAGGTCAAGGAGATTCACTGCAGAGCTTTTCGGTAATGCAGGTTGTGTATTTTTTTTAACTTAACACAGAGACCCTCACAAAAACAGAAAGGCTCTAAATTGCTAGAAACACTGTTCGGTCTTGTGCCAAAAACAATATGCCTGTTAGGTTCCAGATTGTTACTTTCATCTGGAGAAATAAGTAAAAAACAGGTACAAAAAAAAAAAAAAAAGTTCAGGAATCAAAGTCTCACTTCTTTGTTATCCATCTTTGTCTTTGTGCTATTATTTTACCTATCAAGCAAACAGGTACTGTGCCTGCACCTGTAGGTGAATGGCTTCTAGACAAACCAGGGTGTTGCCAGCTGGTATGCTGGAAGGTAGAATTCACAAGCTGGAGGGCTCATAGTCTGCATGGCCCTGATGTAGCATCAGTTAATCTGGTCAAAAATAATACAAAAATTTTTTTAAAAAAAAAGGCAAAAAAATCCATTTTACATTCATGCCCTATTTATGTTTCGTATAAATTTCATTTTGTCACCTACAAACAAATCACTGGTCTGCACTGCCAAAGAACTCTATTTTGGTTTTATTCTGCCAGGAGGATATTAGTTTCTCTTGGTAGGTTTGGGTAGTGATCAGCCATACCGTTTTATGTTTGTCTTTCAAAAGTGGGGTCCTTCTTGGGCTTTACTAATGAAGCTCTTCTCAGTTTAAGTTTGCCACATACAATACAGGTTGAAACCATCAGTCCAGTTCACTGCAGGTTAGCTTCATGCTCATTGAATGTTTTATGTGATTTCCCCCCCATCAGTTAACACCAACCTTCAAAGACTTCAGTTTTCCTTTCCCCACCAGGTCTAGGGAGGCTACTAATGGTTCCATGAGCAGCAAACTTCTTAACATTGTGAATTGTAGTAACAAGTATGCAAGAGTCTCTGAAGATGGCCTTGTAGCCACGTGAATTCCCAAGTTTGGTGATAATAGTTCTTTTGATGGTTTCAGACAGCTCTCTTCATCACTGTTAAACAGAAACAGGTAACAAGAGTTACCTTTTTTAAAGCCATCATTCATTGGTTAATAATTGGTTAATTCCTTTCATGTAACCACTGACAATTTGTCACAGGTGAATCAAATTTCATTGCTGAGACATCCTAGTTCTTCTAGCCCCAGATTTGAATTGTTCAAAAGGGTGCCAGTAATTGTGTTAACTGTGAACAATATGCCCAAAATGCAAGGATGTTGACCAGAAATGTTTCACTAAATCAAACTGTAAAAGTTGCAAAGTTAACATAATTTTATTTCTTTGATGCATGGAACTTGGTATTTGGACCCACAGAGGCTTATTTTCATCCCCTTCAGTTTTTTTGCTGTTTTGTTTTCCTCTCTTCAGTTGTCTGCTGGCTTACTTAGCTACCACTCTGTATCCCTTATAAGCAGGTTGCCTGGGTTGTAATTCCCTGCCTCTAAAAACCTTGACCTTTGTTCAGCACCGAGTCACCTGTTGAGAGGAGCACAGTATAAAAACAAAGTGAACTAAATAAAAAAGTTCCAAATTGACACAGTGACAACAACAAAGATTACTTATAGAGATAATGTGCACAATCATTAAATCTCTTCATTTAATTGTGCAATATAAATATATTTGTCATATACAAATATTGTCAAAATGCATAGCAAACACATTTGTATGATATTCCTTTGTATTACGCAAAATAAACAATTTAAATAGAAAATTATGTTTTGATTTAATCACTTTTCCATGAATTGCAAAGTTTTACCTTCATTTCACATACTGCACAAGCATTAATTTCCCAGCATATAATGCCTATTACATGCATTGAAACATGAATAAAGGCATAGCACTGAACTAAGACTTAAGCTGAATAAAAACCCTATAGTAAGCTAAAAGCAGATTTCAGCTGCTCTAATATAGTGAAAGATTTTCATACATTTGTATTTACATTTTTTTTTGCTGAATAACTTCAAAATGTGCAAATGAAAAAATACATATTTACAGTACATTTTTAAAAAAAGTTATAATTAGCGCTGGAACAATATTTTGGTGGCCCACAACTGGGAAAGAACAGAAGTGCAATCTGCAATATGATATTATAATGGGGGCTCCAGAGAGATGTGCCTTATTATCTCCCACTTTTATCACTGTTGTTTAGGCCTCATTTGGGGCTTTTACATCATTGACATAATGTCTTTTTTTTCCACAAGAGAACCAGTACTCTTGTAACTCAGTTGTTACACCATCTTCTCCCATTCTGGAAGGAGTTGCTCATAACTTCTGGTACTAACAGTTGTTTTGCCTATACACAAATTTAAAAATCAGAAAAAAAAAGTATATTCAAAACAGTTTTTCATGCAACGGAAAAGCAAAATTTAAAAAAAAAAAAAAAAAAAAAAAACAGTAAAAAGTTGTCACATAGAACTATTAGTAGAAAATACATGTGTGTCCTGTGGTGCCATATACTTGTATCTGAAAGCAACCCAGAAGAAGTTTCCAAAATTCAGCCTGAAGGAGAACAGGAAAAGTATCTGTGTGCAACAATTTTTTTTCAAAATTTTCAACTGTGTAAATAAAAACAGCACAGAAAAATATTAATCTAAAATTCAATATGTAGCAATTTTCCCCCAGTTGGAAAGGGGAAGAGGCCTGGAGGGACTTACACTACTTATATTGCCTATTTATTCACAAATAACTTTGTTATACCCACCATACCCTTAGACAGCCTTGCGGTCATACAAATCAACTCTACTGGTTGTCTGGATCTTTGTCTAAGATGCAAGCCCATCTTTCAGACTTTTCTGCTCCTGGTGATGTTTCAGACCATCCCTGTTTTCAGCAGGTATTGTGGTATCATCAACTTAGAGATTATTGATGAGTCTGCCATCGGGTTTCACAGCTCTTCTCATATGGTCCAGCTTCTTATATAATTTGTTCTGCTCATAAATTGAACAAGAATGGAGAAAGTATGCATCTGTATTGTACACCTATGATGATTTTAATCCATTCTGCTTCTCTCTATTCTGTGTGAGCTGTTGCTTCTTGGTGGCTGAGGAGATTGCACATGAGACCTACCAAGTGTTCTGGTATACCCATACTTTTCACAGCAGTCCAGGGTTTCCTGTAATTTATATAGCCAAACATCTTGCTGTAATCAATAAAACACATTTAGATATTCTTCTGTGAAATAACTTGTCACCCTATGCTCATATAGCATCAAAAGAAGTCTCCTGTCAATATAAGCCCCAATAATAATAGGAGCATTGGAGGGTTGACCACTAATCTGGAAGACTGGTTTCATCAGATCACAGGAATAACAGCTTCAGTCCCAGTCCAGATGAGAAAAATCCTAGAAAGAGCAAAAAAAGATACACTCTTCAAAGTCCCTGGCTCCTGGTAGCAGGCCCAAGTCTGAATAAAGGTACACCGCCCAGCCAAAAAAAAGTCACACACTCTAATATTTCATTGGACTTTAGCTTTGATTCCGGCACACATTCGCCATAGCATCGTTTCAATAAGCTTATGCAATGTCACAACATTTTTTTCCATCCAGAGTTGCATTCATTTTTTTGCCAAGATCTTGTATTGATGGGAGAGTCGGAACGCTGCATAAAGTCTTCTCCAGCACATCCCAAAGATTCTCAATGGGGTGAAGGTCTGGACTCTGTGGTGGCAAATCCATGTGTGAAAATGATGTCTCACTCCTGCTCCCCGAAGCACTCTTTCACAGTTTGAGCCCCATGAATCCTGGCATTGTCATCTTGGAAGAAAAAATCCATTGATGGAAAAACCTGGTCGTTCAGTATATTCAGGTAGTCAGCTCACCTCATTTTTTGGGCACATAATGTTGCTGAACCTAGATCTGACTGACTGAAGCCACCCCGCATAATAAGTTAAATCCACGTGGTGACCTTTTTTTTTGGCCAAGTAGTATATCACCCACAGGGAAAAACAGGGTGAGAAAGGAATTTTTCTAAATATGTTAATATAATTTTACACATAAAATCATTAAGTTAAAGCCAAAGAGAAATGTTGAATTATTTTTCCTCTCATACGTTGAGCTCATACAAGAAATTCTTTGAGGGGCAGTTGGTTATCCACTGTCTAACTCAGCATACATTATTTATAGCGTCGTCACTGCACTTTTATTGTTCATTTGTCTTTTTAATGTTAGCTTCTGTAATCCATGGTTACGTTCGCTAAATGAAGCCTCTCAGAAAGCTGTCGTAAGCTGCAGTTTGTAGCTTCGCAAGGGGAATATACATTTCAGCTGACGGGAGCATGTATTGGTGTACACTGAATATATGAGCACTGCTGGCTTTAAAATTTTACACATTAAGTGCAGGGTTCATGTAGCTAAACTGCAGCATGTGAGGCTTGGCAAACTAAAGCAACATTAAGTGCTAAAATAATTCCTTAACAAGCAATAATGATTCTTGGAAGTCACTATTTTGTCTCAGCAAGTAACACGAGTGTGACTGTGGGTTCACATCAGCATCAGCCTAAGTGGATCATGTTTGCTGTCCTTGTGGTCATGCGCATGTGTCATAACCCCTTCAGTTGGGCTGGGTAAAGTGCTAGGGGTCAAATGGGAAAAGCAGTTTACCGGGTTTACCGTCCTGATAACGCACCAAGAACCAAACCAAGTGGTATTTGTGGAAGGAATTTATTGGGACAAAGGTTTGTGATTTATAGGGAATATTCACATATAATAGTAATGTGCTCAAAGGTGTCAAAGTGACAACAACCTAACTATTCCTCTGTGCGTGAACCAAAGACCAACTGTCTATCTTAAGGAAAGAAAAAGTGCCCGAGTGGCTGCACTGATCTAAACTACCTAATAAAACACACAAATAGGAATAGGACAGCAATTTCTCTATATAAACTATACAAAAGTATACAAGAATACACCAAAGGTTACAAAGCACATTGCTAATCATGCAGCCAAAACTATTAAAATCATCACTCCAACAACTCCACTCCATTTTTTTTTCTTCTGTCGGATTCTTATAGGCACAGGAGGTGGGGTCATCCGGCTGAGGACAGTTAGCACAGGTGCTGTCCACTTGGAGTCTCTACAGGCCTCAGTGGAAAACAGAGAAGAGACACAGTTCTAGTCTCTTCCACAATCCAAAGACACATGTTTCAGATGAACTGGTGAACCCAGCTTCAGGAAGTGTATGAGTGTGTGCTTGATGTTCGTGGGTGTGGCTACCCTACAATGGACAGGCATCCCCTCCAGAGTGAGAACTTACCTACTTGTGTGCTCTGTGCCTTCAGGTTAGGCATTGGACCAGAGACAATGAATAGAGAATGAGTGGCTATTCTCTACAATTCCTCAGACCTAGAGAAGTGCATTACAGGCACCAAAAAAGAAAATGCTGCCCCCTTTTTGTGACATTTACAGACTGTTACACTCCTTTGGGTAAATGGCAGATGCACCTGAACTGTACCCAATTATATTTTCCTATGACAGCAGGACCCTTATCAGCAGACTGATTTTTACTGCTGTCAGCTGGGTGGAGGAACAGCAGAACAGCTAAGCCCAGTGAGAATGTTTTCTCATCTATTTAGAACTTATTGTGTGAGCAGTTGTGAAGTTTTAATGTTCTCGTATTCACCCTGGGGGTCAGATTTCCACAAGTCCAAGTCCGACTCAACCGTTAAATGCGAATTGTTAATTCTACGGTGCTTTAAATGTGTAACTATGTCAGAGGCTCTGCTTCATTGTTCCTTGTGGTACTGGGCTCCCAGCTAAGGTGTAGCTACTCTTAGATCCTACGTTTCTTGGGATTGGCTTCCCACCACTGTGGCTCTGGGCAAGAAGCTTCCAAAAAAAGCAAACTATGTATGAATGGCTGGATGCAAGGATGGATGGTTGGCGCCACAAGTGGATGAACGGAGATCTGAAATTACATGAAGATGCTTTTGTGTGAAATAGCATTTGTTTGTTACTGTCCACCCATTCAAACACACGTCCATTCAACTTATGTCTTTACTCAGACACCTATAGTTCTTTAGTCTTTGGTTCTCCGTTTTCAGATTCAACCATTCACAGAAATCCACAGCTCCAAGAGCAGACTGGATATAATGTTATTTCTGCATGCGTGGTTGTTGTGATAACAGAGTGGTCTTCTCTGAGTGAAAATCATAAGTTACAGGACAGCTCCTGACATCTGGGAAAGAGCACCAAGCTTGTTCTATTCTGGCAATTCGCAGGAAGAACTTCAGCATACAGGTGTCACCATTAAAACTGCTCAGATCTCTCTGCTACAACAGTGGCCATACCAGTGCGAAGTAAGCAAAACAGCACAAGCTAACAGCATTGCCGCCATGAACGCAAGAAAAGGTTTAACAATCAGAATCATACCCCAGACTGCCTGTCCATCTTAGATATATTTTATTTTGTCCCAAATATCATTTCTGAAAAACCGCCTGCATGTTACATGCACATTCATAGTTGTAATATTTTGGAACAATGTGTGTTATAATTCCTGTATTCATGCTTACACAAACAGAGTATCAATAGATATGAATACTTCAGTAATTGAAATTCATAACAGACTTCACCCCATGTTTCTAAAATGATGTTTTCTTCCTCCTTCTGGTCCCACATTTCTCAGATGTCAGCTGTTTTGTTTCTTGCTGTGCTCTTTCATATCTGTGATTTATTAGTGCTGCAACATGCGTCCATCCATTAAAGTGCATATTTAAGGTAAGGACTGGCTCACAATATCAACCGACGTAGGTTTTGCATATCTCTGATCGAAGTGATGATTTATGTCAGCGTCTAATATTATATTTACAAAAGTATTCCCTCCACTGCATGCAAATTTTCAACTTAAAGGCATGCAATAAATTTATATTGGTCTCCAATAAAGAGGTTGATGCCTTAGCTTTATCTCCTTCAGGTATGCCTCAGGTGTATTGCTCAGTATATAATGTAAATGATCTGTTCTCAGTCATGAGAAGAGAACTGTGGGCCATAACAAATGGTAAGAATCACGGTGCAAATAAAGAACCAGATGGTTCCTTGCTCACCAAATTATTTTATCGTCTGCAACCTATTGCTTTAAAAAAAAGAAAAAAGAAGAAGAAGAAAAAAACACGCAAGGAAGCCCAAAACAGTACAAATATGCTCAGATTGCAAATGAAAAGCCATCTGTGCTCACCAGTCCAATTTAAAACCTTCATGTATTGTCATACCATTGTGATCAGAAACAGTAAAGTTATGCCAAAACGTGTTGATAAACTGCTACAGCTCACTGGAGTCATTGCAAGTCCAGAATTGGCCAAATGCCTACATTGCAGCAAACTGCCATAAAATCTGAAGTTTGTGGTTCAGTCTCCAGTCGCTCATAAGCAAAAACGCACAGTTCTGCTCTAGGGAGAGATTATTTGCAATGCAGTGGACTTACGACCTAAATACATACTTTTTATCAGAAAGTATTTGATCTGGCAAACGTAGCAGAATGAACCCACAAAATGCAATTAGTCAGTGTATGACCAGACTGAAAAAGTAAGGAAATGATGAAATTCTTCATCATTTTCAAACAAGCGCTGGATCAGGTACAGGCAGCCCATCACTTCTACCCTGTGCTGAAAGTGATCATTCACCCATTCCCCCTTTCCCCAGTTCACACCTGTCTTAACTTTTCTCCACCCTCCTTGAGAGATGAAATTTAAGCAAAAGGTAATTGCTGAGCAATTTTCCTGTTCCATCTCAAAGCCTTAAAGCAAATTCTTTGAGAGGTGGGTGGTTATCCCCCATCTAATTTAGTAACCCCTTTCAAATTTCAGAATCACGATTCCAGCCTGTGTTGAGGGCAGCAATAGTGCATTTTATAGCAGCTGCTGAGTGTTTCTGCTCTACCTTTGTTCTGTCTGCCAGTCTTCACATTATTCACTGTCTTCTTTAACTTTCTTTTCTTAACAAAAGAAAACCTGAAAGGAAAACATAAAGTGACTGCTGAGGTTTCTTTGCTGGTGTTTGGAAATGGGTTGTGGAAGCAGTTATAGAGTACATATTATTTATCTTATGGACCAGGTTACCATACTTGATAGCTTCTGGACTGTAGCTGCACTATGGCACAGCAGGAAGAGGAACATCACTGTAGGTTGGAAGATGCGACTGATTCTGGCCCGGCTGGTGCAACTCATGTGTTTACCCTGTTGTCCCACAGGCTTCCTTCAGTTTTATTGGTTTCCTCCCACAGATCGTAAACATGTGTTTCAGGTTTATCCAAGTTGCTATTAACGTGTGTGTGTGTATGTGCGTGTTCACTACATTGCTCTGTTTAAATACATACATGATAGTCAATAATAAAGGATAGGATAATCTCTACTTTATTGAAATCTGCAGGAACATTTAGATGACTAACTAAACTAAATAAATAACTAATAAAGAACAGCACAAAGTAATTATTTTTTGGAGCAAAATGTCTGCTAAATTAATAAATGTAAATGTGTAAATATTACAGTTATTCTTAAATACAGTAGTTTATATGTGTTAGCAGAGCAAATGAGAATATTTCAACATTATTTACGTTTTACTGCATGTCGCTTTCTTTTCAGTGAATTCTGTCCACTGTCTTGGACGCAGTAATTCACTTTTCCTACTGGGACAGTAGGGGTTCCTTTGAATGTTAAGGATGTTCGCCATCAATTTCTTCGAAAGGACCTGACCTTTCTAACACAACAGTAAGACCCAGGTGGCGTTTAAACATTTTACTTGTTCGAAACATCGCTATTGATTCTTTATCTTTGATATGTAAACCGCAAACAAACCTCCACGCTGTTCAGGCTCAGACTTCTTAAGAGAACTTTAATGAAATACATAAAATGTCTTTGAACGGTTGAGACGGAGTCTTTTTAGACATTTGTGGTCTTACTAAAATGACGCTTCAGACATTTATGTAGCTGGAAGCAAATTAATATACCGAAACAAATAGTCTGTTTTAGTGGACACACAACCGTACTGATTTTTGTTTAGAAGGTGACCGTAGCGTAAAGTGAATAACTTTATTTTGCTGCCCCTTTGGGAGTCTTAAGGATTCTTCCGCATTTCTTACAACTGAGCTCAGGACTGTCTTAATGATTAAAATGCAGGACATCCTCATTGCACATAATTACAATATAAAGCTAAGTGGTTATGACAAGAGATCAACACCTGTGACTCTGCTGAATCCTTTCACACTCTCAAGGATACGATAGAGATGCGGACGGAAAGAAATTAAGATTAGTGTCACTTCTGCAAAGCACAGCCTAATGTTTTTCAGCAAAAAGGCTGTCGTTGCATATTGCATTCTGCGCTAAAATGACCGTGCGAGAATTTTGCTTGCTTATGCGCTCTCGAACGTGGAGCTTTGAGGTATGTTTTCGCGTTTGCATTTCTCGCTATGAAGAAGGACGTTTCTTTTATGTTTATGTTCAACTTTGATTCGACGAATGAAATTCTCTTTGATCTCAATGTTGATATCGCGGATTCTCGGCCGCAGCCAAAGTTGCGCGTTTTGTAACAGCTGCCTTATAAAATAATGCAGAAATATGAGTAATATTTCATTATTTTACCATTTATTTAATAAATATGCATTTTATACTACATGAATCATACACAGTATGCATTTTCTTGGGAAAGAACTGGTTGCTATGATGGACGGAATAGTTTTTCCAATGTATTTTCCAACTGTATGACTAGAAGAAGAGGCCAACAAGTTACCTTCCCACTTCCTTGAAATTCCCCTGAAACTGTCGTACAGGCTCTTATCACCGACAGAAGGCCACAAGAAGGAGAGGGCAATGCCCTAGGGGCATAGACTTCCACAGACACATTGGACCACCAAGTGGCTAAATGACCTCAATTTCTTTGTGTTCAGAGAATCATGCTTCTGCAGCCGTTCAGCCAGGACTCTCTGTTTCACTCTCACACTCAGTTTTCAGTCCATTAGGAGGACACTGACGTTTCCATGTCTGCCAGTTCAGCATCAGGCGTCCTTTAAATGCTCGTGATCACGTGAAATATGTCTGCAGGTTTGGATGGCCTGAGGAAATTAGAAGCATCATTCTTCATTCTGCCTGTATATGTTCTGTGCTTGGTCTCTTACAGCTCACACTAGACAAGAAAAATATCCTCATTACAGCTTCACCTTTCCAAGAGGTCCTGACAGCATTTTAAGGAACAAAAGGTTAATATACAGTACATTTCTGCACTGAAATCCAAAGCAGAACGTGAAAACTTAATGCAAATTGATATCAGTAGGTGTGGAGGATGTACACCCCTGTTTTGATGTTATTTTGTTATTTCTGCTCTCTTCTTCCGCTGTAGTACACTTTGGGTCTGTCTCCGTGTGAGGAGGGAACAACCTTCTGACCTACTTAACCTGCAACAAAAGCGCAAAAATGTTTGACTGAAATGTGCTGCAATTTGTCTTGATGCCAAAAGTGTAAAAGCTTTGTGTCCTTATATTTATAAGAAGTATGACCCTGCCTAGGTTATTAAATCATTTTGTTGTGTCTTTTGTACGCTGCTGAACTTTATTAATGTCTTCCTACTCTGAAAAAGTAAACTTGCACACAAGTCATACAAGTCTGTAACTATTGACAAAACTTTGGACTTTTCGTCCATCGATTCTGTTAGGGTTTAGAGTAAAACAGTGGCGCGCAAAAGATTTCTTTTTGTATTTTTTTTTTTCTGCAGTCGTAAAGATTTTATCTTCTTAGAGCTTGCATGCATTGTTTGAAAGTAGGTTGTTAGAAAATGAACACTGCTAAATTATACCAATTGAATTTAGTAAACCTATGAATAATTGAACATTTTTTGCTGAATATTTTCTGTTCTCAAGCCTTAATTCTGAACTGAAGATGTCAAAAAGTGCTCACCAATGGAGGAAATATGGCAAAAGAAGGACACAATCTTGTTTTTCGTTGTTATTATAGTTTTTTCCATCGGTTTTTACCGAATGAAACCATTCCTTTCAAGTATTTGAATTCTGTTAAAGAAGTAATTATTTCAGTTGTCTTTTTGCTTCAGACCAGTATTAATGATTCTCGGGTGTTACTTACTGGGGTGTGTGGTTCTATAAAGTCTTGTTTCTTGTCAGTTCTTTATTTTATGTAGTTTTGTCATGTAGTGCCAGAGTAAAGTAGGAGTACACCTGGGCAACCTGAGTAATCTTGCCAATATGTGGAATTAACTAGGAAAAGAAAAAAAAAAAACAAAAAAACACCGCAATTGTCCTACAACTCTGAGACAGCAGAAAGGCTGGGGATTTTTGTCCATTCATTTCCTGCTCAAACTTGCAAACAGAGAGCTTTTTTCCACCTTTCCCGTAATGTTCTCAGACTTTTTACTGGCACTGTAGGTTTGCGCAGATAAAAATATTGAAATGCAAATAAATTTTCTCGAACAGCTGAATAATGATAAATGGCGGTGCACTAGAGTGCAGCGGCCTCTCCGGGTCCAACTAATGGTGTAATATTTGTTTGTTTTCTTCTATTGTCTTTCAACCAGGGTAATCTTAGGACAGCTCTTGCTAAATTCTATTAACATGCTCGATGTCCTACAAAAAGAGGAAAACACTCTGGACCTTGTTTACACAAATATCTCTGATGAGTACAAGGTCGCCCGCACCTCCATCTGGGACAGCCTGGTCGCATCTCTCTGCTGCTGGTTCCTGCATAAGGGCTGCTTCTGATAAGAACTAAACTGGTTTTCAAACAGAAATGTGGCTATAAGGGGTGACTTCAATGCTGCAGGCCTGTTTTGGGATCATGGACTGAAGCACCTTTGAGGCTGCTGCTGCTGCTGGACACAGAGGAGTTCAAATCATCTCTCACCGACTACGTCAGCAAGTGTGCGAAAGATGCTTTGACTACTGAAACTGTCACTATCCATCCGAACTAGAAGCCTTGTCTGAATGACAGAATTCTCAAAGAGCTGGAGCACCGCAACGCTGCATTTAATTCAGGAAATGATCATGAATCAGGACAGCAAAGGTAAATCATGGCCAGAAGGTCTAGGAACACAAGGAACACATTGTGGAAAATGACCCAAGGAGGAGGTTAGAGGGAACACAGACCATCAGTGACTACAAGGGAAATAACAACATGGCTGATGATGAGAATGTGTCCCTGGTCAATGTACTGAATGACTTCTATGAGGCACTCACCATCCCTTTCATGAAAGCAGCTCCTACCCTTGCACTCAGGTACTGTCTTTGTTCCTAGCTGATATGAGCAGAATTTTAGCAAGAATTAACACAAAAACCCGCAGGCCTTCGAGGACTTCCCCAACAAGTCTAACAGGTCCCTGGCTCAGGCTTTTGTGCACAAGTGCTTAAAATCCATCATCATCACCTGGACCCCAAGAAATTCGTAGTATCCTGCCTCAGTGACTACTGCCCACCTGCACTCACTTCAGATATCAGGAAGTCCTTTAAAGGAATAGTCATGTCACACAGCAAGGCCTCCACCTCACTGTGGTCATCAGCCCCACACCAGTATGCCCACAGCCCCCGAACAAATTTACTGGTGATGCCATTTCTGATGCAGCGCATCTGACCCTAACCGATCTGAAGGACAAAGTTTGTTTTGTCAGAGTACTGTTTGTTGACTTTAATTCAGTATTCAACACAACTGTCCCTCAGGTGCTAGTCATAAGGTGTGATCACTTGCATCTGGATCCTAAATTTCCTGAGCAAAATTTCACAGGGCGTCCCATCCATACCCTTTACTTTAGGTATAGAGAGCATCCTAACTTCTTGCATCACAGTCTGGAATGCAAACTGCACTGCCTCTGACTGGGGAGTTGTGTATCATGTAGTGAAGGCTTATCACTATAACTTCGCTGCCTACCATCCAGACTACATACAACAAACATCGTGTTTCATGAAACCTCATATAATTACTCGAGACCTAGCTCACCATCTTCACCATTTATTTCCACTGCTGCTGGAAAACACTGTCATACCTTGCAGGCCAACACCGCCAGGGTCAGGAACAGCTTTTTCCCTCAGGTTGTTACACTGCTGAACTCCAGAAAGAAGACAGGACCGATCCCAACCAGCACCGACCACCCTCCCACTTTATCATCACTGCGTATTGTTTCCATTGATCTTCTTATTGTACCTTATCTATTTATCCATGTATTGTATCTATTGATTTAAACTTTGAATAAATCGTATTCAACTTACATTGTAAATACACTAATGTATCGTAAATAAAAACCTGAAAGTGCTTTAAATTGGACTGATTTTGCAGAATGAGTTTACCTTTAGCAGTATAATTCTGAGAACTGGATTTTCAAACACATATATAATTGTATGCAAGGAGGTATTATTTCACCAGTAATGTGAAACTAACACTCATTCCTCCCTACTGAATTGTGGTTAATATTTAAACTACTTTAGAATAATAAAGTGCTCCATTATTTAGGCAGTGTACCAACTTTATTACGCCGAAACCATTGCCTCTTTAATCTAATTTATGAACATAAAATAAAAGAGGAATAAATGTATTTGCAGATTTTTTTGTGCCTGAAAGGTTGAGGAAATGTGGATGAGAGTTTTTTAATGCAATTAATATTCATTAACTAGAACTGAAAGCTAACTATACACGACAATAAACATTTATTTGAAATTATTTAAAGCTGAAACATTAATTTATGAGAAAAAAAGTGATATTTGTTCTGAAATGCTAAGAGGCATCAAACATGGTAACTCAGCTCCAGCATTAGAAGATGTGGACTTTCTGAAGACAAACATACATTTTGTACATGATCCTATGATTTGAGTTTTTGTTTTATTTTACCAACAGTGGGCATGTACATTATAATTTAGGACAGGAAGGGTTCTTAGTCACTTATTTTGATGAGTCCAGTGATACCAGCAATATATCTTTCCCCTTTACCTGATTTAACTGAAAACTAAAACAAATTTACCATAAAAAGGTGATGTTTTGCTATTTCTGTCATTTTTCAGATATATATATTCATCATCCTGTTTGGTTGCTAGGACTTCCTCTTGGGGGTGTTAGCAGGGAGCTCAAGAACTTATGGGTCTTTTAGTAAATGCAAGCATGTTGTGCTTCATACTAATGGACAGAGAGACAGATGCTGCTGAGAACTTGAGAGGAAAGTTAAAAATAAATAAATAAATAATCACTGAGATCAGGAAACAGCAAAACCAGCAAGGATCTGGCAAAGGCCTCCAGAACTCAAATGATGCATCTCCCCCATTTATGCATCGATTTAGCGAAAAACAATTATTCTGAACTCGTGGGTGAGAAATAAACCCGGGTAGTCATGTTAACAACAGACAAGCCGCAAAAACAGATCGGTTTAACCTTTTGGAAATGCTCTTTCCACGTTTGCCATTCGGGTCCATTCGATGTCACTTCTTCAAGCATAAAAACAAAAATCACAATATATGTCATGTGACACACAAACCGTGGTGAGCGAAGTTACAGTCCCTTTCACAAGGAAGCCTTAAAGGTGGATCGTTTCAGAACGGACGCAAAATGAAACCGCAAAGTTAGCAGAGGTGGGCCCAACTTGGGGACGCACCAAGGGCAGGAAAAAGTTGGGAGAACTCAGTGCAGCTGTGCGGCGTCATAAAAGGGACGGAGAGGATTAATTAAACCGAGTAATCCATCATCATTTGTTGTTCCCTGATCGCCTGGTGCAGATTTTTTCTTCTTTATCATTTGTCCCAATTTGTTCCTTCGCACTTCCCATACTGGTCCAGCCAAATGTAAAATATCAAGAATAATAAGCCAGTGTTATTCACATCAAAATATGACAGATATTCGCCATGCTTTAATGTCCTGTTTATGTTCTGAGACGATGCGTCAGCTGAATGTCGCACCGGTTCTCGGGATCAGTAAGACATTCTGAAGTTCATGCTGATATGAATTACAAACTGATGCGAAACTGTTTTAAAGCGCGCGCATGCATTCTGCATTTTGAGCAGCGCAAATAAAATAAACATAAAAACTAAAAGGTAAATAGCTTAGTACACACTTTACTTTCTGCTACTTCAAATTTAAGTCTTCTGTTTTTACTGATAGGTTTAGGATTAATATGTAAGCTATTAAAATACAAATTAAAATAGTACTCTTAGACCTAGGGGCTTATTTCAGTCCAGTATTTCCACACACCTCTACATTTCTCCCACTTACCTCTTTTAATAACTATTTTATATTCAGTAGTAGTATTATATATTAATTTCTAAATATAAGTCTAAAGGTACATTATAACTTGTACTTATTCTTGGCTGCATGCATAGATAATAAATATATCAATTATATAATAATTATAATAATAAATACATATTAATACTATATTTAAAACTGGGTCATTTTTACATGTGTACATGCATTGAATAATAGTTTCTCACTCAGTCAATAGATAATTTTCATAGTTTGTCCAGATTACTGCTCTGTGAATACTCAACCAACAACCACTGAGTGTCCTGGGTGCGCCACTCAAACAAGGCGGCATCGCAAATAGTGAGAGGGGGCAGAAACACAGCAAGCAGTCAGTGGGGTGGAATAGACCGAAAAGCAAACTCTTCAGACCTGTGATTTCGTCTCACCTTCTCAACGTTCGCTCACTGGACAATAAAATGGACTTGGGATACGAAGGGCCACAAAGCAAGAAACAAGGGACTATGCGCATTCTCACGGAAAGCACAACTCTACAAAAACATTCTCGACTCAGCGGTTAAACTGGATCATTGCAATGAGGAAAGTGAGAGGCTGTGGCTGGCTGCACGAAAGCTTCACTTGTTTCCCGTCACTGTTCACCAGTGGCTGAAATTTTAAGAATAAAATGCCAGGCTCACTATCTGCTGAGGGAGGGTAACCTTGTGATCGCTTTGAAAATGAAGTGAACTTTGAAATCAAGGTCACAGTGGTACAGAACCTATCCTGAAAGCTCAAGGCAGTATTCTAAGAAGAATGGTCCATTGATGACACATCAGTCCATAAAAGGGTTAGAAGGGTGCTGTTGAGTCAATTATGACTCCTAGGTGACCACTGGTGTGGTTTTTAAGGCAAGGAGGAACAGAAATATTTTACCATTGCCTTTTCCCACCGTATCTTTTCCTTACAGGGGTAAAAACAAAGAGAAGAACATGCAAACACACACTGCTGGATCTGAACCCCATGTCAAACAAGTAGGAACCTTGAAGCACCAGCTTACCCCACTGCACCACCACATCCCCCATAAAAAGGGAGCTACTAGTAATTTATTTCTACCATTACTATCTCCATTTTCTTTTATTATCTACAACACTTTATTACCAGCAGTCTCTGAGCAGTACTGCATTAGGTTTGGAAACTAAGATGACCTCCCTGATAAGTACAGTTTCTGTGCAGACACAGAAGCACACACAGTCACAGATTTGGCCCATTTATTTTTATACAGCGAAACACAAACAATAAAGCAACTGCATCATGAACTGTCTATTTAGTCATTAAAGCTAATTTAACAAACATCAATGTCATTTCAGTATGAGCGATGCATGACGGGAGCATTGGATTCCTCTGGTTGTCTCTGCCTTTGAGTGTTGCTTGCTGTATCTTGGGCCTCTGAATGACAAGTTGTCATTGCAACTCGCAAAAAAAAAAGCAAAGGAAATTTTGTAGGGTCTTGTCAGAGTTTGGACAAAAACACCTTTATTTCAAATAAAAAAAAAAAGGAAAATAATACAGAAATAAAATCTCAAAGGACATCAAGATGGATTTTCATGCTGTCAGAACAAGTTAAAGACCAGTTTGATTTGGAAGTAGAAATATCAGAAAAACAGGTCTGTTTGTCTGTGGCCAAGACTGAGATGCTTAATAGTCGCACCAGGTGACTTGTTTATTTCTCTGTAATTGCAGTCAAAGGCAAAAATTTGATTTAAAGGCACATTTTTGAAAAAGTTTTGTAGCTGCTGGTGCTGGGCTGCCTTAATAGTATTTTTTTTTTGTTATTATTGTCACAGACCCAATTATGGGTGAATGCAAAAAAAAAAAACGAATGGGAAAGTATTGAAAACACTGCATTCATATGTCTCATCCATTTGATGCATTTAAAACTTTCATTTGAGGAATGTCAAGCAGCATCCAGGCATGCTTGTGTGCAAGGCTTGCATGAGATAAACACCAAAGGAAAAGCATAGACAAGGACGCAATTTTTTCATGTGCCGACTGCTGAAAGAAATTTTCAGCATTTATTATCAACAAAACGGAATCTACTCCTTTTGTAGCTGGCTGCTTCTCTGCTTCCCCTGAAGAGCTGTGTATTGACTCCCCTAAGATACAAGTGTGCATACTAACTGCACTCTTTTTGTGTGTGTGTGTGTCTGTTTTGTTGTTGTTGTGAATGACTGAGATTTTTCAAAGGGCTGTGTGACTCGCTGGGGGGGCATACCCTTATTGAGACTGAAAGCTGACTGACGGCACACCTCTGTGCCAATTCTTGATGGAACGCCATGACTCATTAAGCCAATTTTTTGTTCTTGGTTGGGCGAGATTGACGGCAGCTGTGGCGGTCTTTGAGGTGAGTACCACTTTGAGGGGATGTGGACTGGCGTGCTGCCTGGATTATAAAGCTGCTCTGAGGGATCCTTTGTTAGATCATTACATCGGCCCTGAGTAAAGGAGTCCCTTACATGGGACTGGCGTGCAGGACCCGGTGGACACCAGCGATACATGCTGCAAGGGACTATGTGGAAGAGATGTGGACGGCTGTGATTTTGAAAGTTGCATATTACTGGGGAACCTTAAAAGGAAAAACTTTCAAAATGCGAAGCATTTTACTTTCCGGATGTCTAAGTTACAAAGTAGAACACTTGATATAAATTTCCCTAAATTCCCAGTCACATTTGTTCATTTGAGTTTTTTGTATACGTTGGTTGACCATCAGACCTTCTACCTGTTCCAACCAACTGACAACCCTACAGTACATCCCATGATTAACAAAAGTAATGTGTGTTAAAAATATGTGTTAGCCATGGTTACTTTTTATGTGCATTGCATATTCAGCCAGCTGTGCTGAACTGAACACATTTTCTACAGCACATCCCACTGTCACTATCAAAAATTTAAGTTTTCTGGGTCAGAAAGAAACAGTCTTCTTGTACGCAGTATTATTATAAATATGAAAGAGTCCATCACAATATTTGCGTAATGCTATCTGCTATGTATGTGTGTACCCTGGATAAACACTCAGTTTCAGCTGCCAAATTGTTTTTTGTTGTTGCAGAGTTGTCAGTTCTATGTCCATATAAATATGTAGTATAAGAGATTGGTAACTAACAGTGGAGTAATAATTGTTTAACTGATGGTTGTTTATGCAATAACCATGCTTGTCCAATCATCCTTCTCAAAAATGAATAAATTAATGAAACAAATAAAATGTCACATTTGAGTTTAATTTGTCTAGTATGTTTATTTTTTCTTGATAAGTGGCAATGGACAGTTTGTCAAAGACCACAGAAATCTGTTCAGTACAGATACAATATAGTAACAGTACTCCATAATATACTGCAGTAATATGACTGCTCCAGTACAGTATAAGATATGAATAGTACTGTATAGATAGTTCGATGGTACTGGGCAAATACAGTATATTTTATCGCCTGATATCAGAAACGTGTAGTCATTGGATGAAGAGAAATCACAATACGTATGCAACAATCTATCACACGGCACAAACACACTTGTAGTAGTTTGGTTTCTTAGTTCCTAGAGATCCGTAAAACAAACTTGAATACTGGAAAGCTATTTCTATTATTTCTTATGAAATAAGCTGTCATTAATTTCAAGTGACTTTTCACCATTTTTTGGTTTTTGATGACAGATTAAAGTACGCTTCAAAAATACTTAAAAGTAGAAATCATAAAAGTGTGAAATGCATTTAAGCACAGGCCACATGAGCCACAGACAGAATGGAGTTGCTGGATGGAGTGCTGTCATCTTGCTTTGGATTCATTCTCAAATTTCAAATAATTCTCTGATGTGCTTGTCCAGTGCATGAGGAGAACTCATTGTGGCGGGACTTCTTGACTCAGATCTGTGTATTAATATATACTGCTTGTTCTATCAGGAACTTGAAAACCAGAAGCCTGAATACTAGACGGTAGGTGTATGTATTTGTTTAAAAAAAGAAAGAAAAAGTTGACTCGTGTAACAGAACAGGGGAACTATCAACATTTTAAATGTAAAAAAAGAAACTTTACGTAATGTTGCATTGTCCATAATGACAAATAAGTATCAAATTCAGTTTTGTCAATTAATTTGCCTGTCAGTATTTGGGACAATGTACAGAAAACTGTCTTTGTGTGATGCTCCAGGGTTGGTTGAGTCGTCAATCATCCCCATGGCAACAGGCACATTGATCCTGAGCAAAAGCTTCAAAAATCACATCCAACCAAAACAACCTCCAGACTGCTATCAGAGCCACATTTTGCATAATCTCCCTTAGGATTACCTCGGGAACACTGTACACACCCACACAAGAGGCTGCAAAAGCGCCTTTCCAGTGCAGACAATGTTTACTGACTGCATTGTTTCTGGCATGATATCTCCAAATCACAGACAATTTTAGTGACGGCTAATCCATTGTCATTTGACAAAAATGGCGTTGCTAACTGGATGCACTGTGAGCAGCTGCAAATTATCTAAATGAGATCCCTACTCAGTGATGTGCTTTTTTCCAAGTTCCTGTGAAGCGTCTGTCATTGCAGGGAGCATGGTTAGTTCAAAGCCTGCTGAAAAGACAGTGACCTTATTTTCTCTCAATCTGGTCAGCAGTGAACCTCAGTAAAAACGCATGGAAACTTTCTGAATTTAGTTTACAGATCTTTACTGTGTGAAACGTTGCAAATGCCTTTGCTGCTTCAATGTGCTGCAAAATCTACGTAAAGAAAATATAAAATAGGAAAAATTTTATTCTATGCTACAGGTGCGTGATAACTTTTGCTCTGTGGATTCATTGCAATATTGAAACCAACAACATATTTGAAAAGGTACATTTGAAATCCTATTTGCTTTGGAGTTATTATTGCCTATTTATTGTGCAAATATCATCCATCCATTCGTCCATCCATAAGACATTCAGCAATGTACAGCATGGACAATACAGCAACATACGAAAGGCAAAACTCACAGTCATTGACTCATACATACCCAGATTAAGGGAAGCGTAGAGTCACTAATGGACTGAAACCTCACATGTTTGTGCTATGATAAAAACTCAGAGCTCCTAGAAGAAACTCATGCTAGCAAGGGAAGAACTAGCAACTCCCCACAAGCAAAGCCAAATTCAAACTCAATTTCCAATGGTTAGTCCGGCGTCATCGTTCTACCCAAAATGGCTCCCATTACGGGTTTTATTTGCCATCCATGACTCCAGGATATGCTCTGGACTGCCGGAGCCATGCTCAGGAATGGGTGATTCATGGTCACGGATGGATAGATAGATATATGCACTCATTGGAAATGCCTCTGATTTATAAATAATAATAATGTGAGATATACCCTGTGCTGCATAATATACAAAGTTGATATTCAATAGTCATAGCCAAAGACTACTGCAGCACTCGGGAGTGAAGGCGCTGGGATGGGATGGAGGACTACTAATATTAGCTGTCCTGTATGATTTTGCCGAAGCCCCTAATTTGTGATTCTATGTCTCTCAGTTTTGGGACCTCCGAGTGCAACCTTTTCCTCGACTCTCCTTTACCCAAAATAATGGGACTGCCAGGGAAAGTGCTGCCAAATGCAAGAGGGCGGCCTGGTTTTTCAGCCAGCATCACTCTGCCTAACTGCTCATTTTAAGACACAGGACAAGTGCATCTACCACTTAGTTTGGACCTTTAAGTGATCTGAGACCTTTCCACAGGAAAATACATTCCCAGCACTTGAAAAATTCCCATTTGACCGCAGACAGTTTCACCACAGTAGTAACAGATGTGTGATGGAGATGGTAACTCTGGGTGAATCAGAGATCAGGAATGAGCTGTGACAACAGCCACAAAAACTATGCACACTTTATATATGGATTAGGAACCACATATGACTTTTTTGGGATAGGCTCTAGGGCCAGCTCAGCTGTGCAGGGGGCAAATATTTATTGATAATGATAGATGAATGCATATCAAGGTTTATTTTTCAAAATCGTGGACCAGCAGGTCTCCCTTGAGGTGTGGGAAGGTGGCAATGGTACCCCCGCAGTCAGGTCTGGAAGCTGGTGGGGGTGGAGAAGAGTAGGAGAGTGTGAATACTGAAATAAGAAAATGAAGCAGGTGTTGGCCTTTCTGAAGCTTTTGTGAAAAATAAACAAATGTAAAGGATTAAATAACAATATTTGCTCCTTTATATTACTGGTTTTATGTGAAAATTGTATTTATTATATATTAAATATTATTATTTTGATTTTTTTAATTTTTTTATTTAGCAGCTCAATAACGTCCGCTAATAATAAGATAAATGTAAATAGCTATGTGTATTTTACATATTTTGCTAGTGTATTTGTGTGATTATGGTTTGTTGATCTCAAGACACGTAGAAATGCAGTTGTCACCTTAGATTCAATGCACTGTACAGCTGTCGACTTATAAAGTTAAATGCGAAAAAGAATATAATCCTGTAAACTTGAAAAAAGTATGGATGGACTTTACTTGAGCCTTGACAACAGAAGCTTGAGAGCTGATGTGAGAATTGTCATGAGAGATTTGGGAATCGACTTCAGACTTGACCCTAGGGATTTGAGACTAATTTAAGCTGTGGGTCAATTGACTTATTGACAACTTTACCCTCATGCCTCATGACAGCAATCCATCTGAGCGGGACAGCACAGCTTCAAGTATGGGTGGACACTGGACGGCACTGCTGTTTCCTATCCCCGTGTAAAGATATACAGTAAATCATACCGCAGCTCTTCTGTATAACGTAAGCAAAAGCAAAATTAAATCTGACTTACATGTCACGTGCACTTTTGTTGTTACTTGATCTGGGTGCGAGAGTTCTTCTTACAGTTTAAGCAACAGTTCAATATATTATGTAGAATATGGAATGGTAGATATAATCAGCCTGCATATCGAGAAGCACCAGCAGATTGCAGCAGATGCTTTCTATTATCCATGTTGTCTAATTCTGACTTTTGTGAAATATCTGATTATGTTCGTATTAAGTGAAGTTGGAGTGAGTTGTGATAAGATTAACAACCAAATAGATTACACATGTGATGTTTGGTAGACCCCCACCAGATATGTACTATGCCATATGTTTGAAAATCTCATGCATTGGCATAACCTTGAAATGTTTTTTTTTTTTTTTTTTTTTTAAACATTCCATGAGATTTTTTTAAACAAAATCACTGATGTCTGAATCCTACAGAGATTTGGAAAATGTGGTACAGTACAAGGATACCAAGCATAAAAATAATTTCCTGTTCAAGCGACCACTCCAGAAGCTGACAGGAACCTTGGCTGATTTCATTGCTTTACTTACAGTATGTAGTGTAGTGCACACATCTGCAATTTAACTGAATGCTTCAAACCATCGCAGGAACTTTCAATGCAACATTTCTCAGTCTTTGGCAAATTATGAACAGAGTGCCAAACTTGCTAATACAGAAAAACAAAAAGCCACAAGAGGTAAAACTGTCAGTTGAACACAAGGTGATGAATGTAGCACAAACAATATTAGTTCAAATATAATTTTTTTGGAGCCACAAATAATACTGCATGGCAATATGAGTACAGTATATTACTGGCCTTGTTAAAACTCAATAACAATTTCTAGGAAAGGATGTAAGATGTAAAAACAGACCTTTCCCCCTAACTGTCCCAGTGGCATAAATAATTGTCATATATGCGAATGATGACCTACAAAATGCCATATAAAAGAGCAAACACAATTTTTCTTCATTAATAATCCAGACTGACATGATGTAATGATCTATAATTACAAGACAATATATTTATAGGTTAAACAATAATGGTACGGGGATGCCTACCCAATTTGTCAAAGTCAGTATGACAACAGTTCAGTTGTTTGGGCATCAGGCCTGCTCTGCCTTCAGGTGGCTGTTTGTGATGCTCTTGCAGGTATGAGAAGTTTTCCGAAGTAGCAGTCACGTGAAGATTGGTTAACTTTTGTCACACATGCCTGTGCACATTCTGGCACCTTCTAGAAGTCACCGTGAACACTGAAAATTGTTAACTGCAGTTGTTTAATCCATCAATCCATCAATCATCAATCAGACATGGGTTGTAGAGTTGCATTAACTCAGTCACTTCTAAACTTTCAGCAGAAATTAAACTTTTGCCACCGATACTTTTTGTTTTTGCTAGAGTACATTTGAGTACAACATGCTTTTATATTAGATTTTTTTTAACGTTTTAGAGTTTTAATGCTCTTTTATCCTCGGATCAGCTGACTGCAGTCTTTGATGCCTTCTGTGGATACCATAGCTACCAGTTTGATGTGATCTTTAGCAAAAAGGCTTCATTGTCAGCTCACTTGTTTTCGAGTTGGCTGTGTCGTGCTTTCCCTGTTGCAACCGTAGTTTATTATTGAGCTTTGTCCCCCCTTGAATAATAACCTAATTCATTCATTGGTGAGGAAGTAAAACAAGTAACCTATTTATTTATATATAAATAATATTTGACTAAGTGCAAAAATGAATGAAAATTCAATTCTATGCAATGCATTCAATTACTTGATGTTTATGCTTCATCTTTCTGTAAAAGCTGTACTCGTGAGATGTGAGGTTTAGACTTAAAAACAATTTGGAGTTTAAAAAAAGAAAAGAAAAAAAACTACAGGTCCTTATAATATTTGTAAGTTGAGGTGCAAGTGTATACAGATTTTTTAAATCTTATTTCCTTTTGCTAAATGAAACATTTTCTTTATTGTGTTTCGCTAAACGTGCTGCACCCAGGGTAATGCTATCACTGGTGTTTTCCTCTCATACTGTTATTACAAATATTTGCATACTAATTCTGTAAACCTATTTGTCTGTTATAAGCATTTAATGTATCTTCTGAATTCCTTAAACATATTTTAGTAATTTTATGGTACAGCGGAATACTTTTCTTTTCTTTTCACATTTTTGTCCTTTGCAGTTTTTTGAGCAGCAGTTTTTTTCTGCCAAATGTAGGTTTTGAAAATGCTTGGTGAAGCCTCCCCTGGAGAAAATAACAGCACTGAGTCTCTTTCTGTAATGTCTGGCCAAGGTGGAGAAGACTTGCAGAAGGATCATGGACCCCTCCTGTCCATGCAGAACATTTCATGTTCCTTTCAATTCTTAGGTGTGTGTTTGTGGATCACCTTCTTCAATTCAGACCACTGGTTTCCAGAGTATCTGAACAGTATGCTGGTCAGTGCAAAACTTTGATTTGGTGTTCCCTTAATCTTTTCTGTGCTGATTTTAATGTTCGGGGTCATTATCTTGTCGAAAGGTGCATCTACAGTCAAGTCTCAAATGCCTGGCAGAGGCAACCAGATCTTAGACTAAAATATCCTGGTACTTAGTGGAATTCATTACACTATCGATCCTAGCAATAGATCCTGGACCAGTAGAAGCAAAGCACTGTAGGTACAGGTGCTTTTCACTGTAGGCACTTTTATTGCCAGAAAATTCAGTGCTGGACTCATCTGATCACAGCACACAATTCCAACTGTAATTCCTGTGACACTTGACAAAGTTCAGGCACTTGATAACTCAGGATTCAGGAAGTGTGCAGTTCTGAAGCCATGGTCATTGGTTTCTTGCTTGCCTCTCTGTCCATCCTCCCCACTCTGCGGGAAGGGGGGGGGGGCGATAAAATGTACATATGGGGTCCTCTTATTGGCAGCCGTTCCAAATTTCTTTTTTTTACTACCCTGCCTGTGCTTAGTGGTATCTTTGACCCTTTGCTATACTACCTGATCTATGTAGTTCAGCAATCTGCACCTTTTCAGCCGAAAACTCTTTGCTTCAACCCACGATGATGGATGACAAAGACGTTCTACATGTATGTAGCCTCATATTTATACCCTATAGAAAGACGAACAGGAAACAGGCAGCATTACAGCTCCAACTAAGAAGCTGAAAATTTCATAGCAGACGTCAGTTGTATGTACATATATAAACAGTCTGTTCTTTAATTAGATAAGGAATACAAAAACTTGTTTTTATTATAATAGCAAAGAAGCAGAATAACTATTTTTACCATTAGTTTTGAGGGTATAAATAAAGAAGCAAATATGGAACTGAACCTTCCAAAACAAACCTAAAGCTGCTCCGATATGCCGCAGAGTATTGAACAGGGGAACAAAGTCCAAACAATGTGGGACTGGAAACATTTTTAGAGGGACATAGGAGTGGGAGTGTTATTCTTGGCCCAAGCCTGTTCCACAGACAGCGAATTGTCCATTCTGGTACACTGGGAAAGATTATCAGTCATCATTAAGCTTATTATAATTCTGTGGTGGTTTTGAAAGTCTAGGTAAAGAGGTTTTATGAAAAGCTGAACATGCAAATGAAAAACTTAGCAGTGGGGATATGGATACTTATAGCTAGCCATTTTTCCAGCAATACTGTGAACTTTCATCAAACTCTTCATACTGCAAACGGCAGGTATTTGGCAAGAATGAAAAATGCTGGAGAAAGCAGCAGCATTTTTACATGAAGCAAACTCAAGGCAGTGAGCTGCAACTGTACAGCTCCCCACTGGCCCTTCCAAAAATAAGAAAATCTATGAAAAGTGAAAAAAGTTGAATTTTTGTAAAAGTGCAGTCAGAAAATAACCTCTGCAATGATTTCTAAATTGCAACCCATCTTGTGTATCTCACAGGTGAGCCTGCAGCAAGCTTTTACTTTCATGGATAGCACACTAAATGATGCTTCCACAATGTGACAGGCGGTTCTCCACCTACTTGTCATCAGCGACACTGCTCAAGAGCATCCAATGCTGGCCGGCTCGTATTCTTTTTGCTGCTTGAAAATAACTTGGCTTGTTTTACTCCGTTGGTTTTGTTTGTCCAGCCAAGGTCACAGCTGTCCCTGGCACCCTGGTGTCAATGTCTGCATAACATAAGGTGTTCTGCTCTGCTGCCCACGTCACAGCCGGGGTCTCGGGAAAGTGGGCTAGAGGGTGTGAGTCACCATTTAAATGCATGATTGACCCTGGCCCGTGTCTCCATGCTTTCCAAACAGATAAAATCACATTTGAAGTTGGCAGTGGCGTCGCGGCGTTGATGCCTTCAAGGTCAATCAGGTAACCGAGCGCTGAGCATAGCGAGGAAGTCCAATGTTGTAGGTAAACGCATGCGTGTAATGCACGTGCAGTTTTGGCATCACCTGTAAAGGTCTAATGGACTGGCTTGCTGCATTAAGCACATTTTGGTTTTCTAAGTCTAAAAAATTACTTTTCTTGTCAAATATACTCTATCTTTTCCACATGGGTAAAGTGCTCCTACCATTGGACACTTTGCAGGTGCAGCATCTTCAGGATGACCCTGCCGAAATACTTTTTCATGCTGCCAGGTATTTCCCCATGGGACACACTGGCTAAGGCTAATAAATTAGACCAATAGTACATTTACCAGATTCCGCTCACTGTACTTTTGTGTCTGTGCATTTGCAACTAAAAGGAGAACCATGACTGCACATTTATCTACATTCAACATTTCTGACATTTATTTTCCTATCACCTGTTTACAGAGGATGGTGGTTTGTGACAACTGCACGGTGGTGTATGTTTGAATTACTATTGTTTGTTGAAGAATGCAAATAACTGAGCAGTGTTTTCTTCCAGCTGTGATTAAGGCTTTGATAATGGATTATAGGTTTTATTAAATCCAGTAGTCAAAATAGCATGGGCACTTGGGGTTTCTAAGTTGTGTCTGAAATTGCCTGTGGATAAGAGAAGAGCACACAGGTGATTTTGATAATGCTTTTGCTCATCTGTTTTTCTCCTCCTCTTTCATAGTTTCATGCACAGACTAGGATGACATGTACCGTGGGCTCAGGGTCCTTAATGGACAAAATTCAATTCTCTTTCCAAGTTGCTTGCAACATGATTTAAAGGTTAATTTTCCATTACATGTTTAAATAGTACAAATAGGGGACACAAGAGTGAATTTTTAAAAATTTATTCATCGTTTCCCAAGTTTCTGTGTAGCTTCAATACTACAATGAACTTTAAATTTGCTAAAACTGGATTTTGTAAAATGAGAAATATGTCATTCATATGTTTTTCCTCGAATTACAAAATTGGACATTTCTTTAGAATACAACAAAATTTTCCTTTGTGACATTCATAAAGCTGAAAATAATTTGGGTTGATCTGCATGACAAAAAAGGAAACTCTCATTGATTTTTTTTTTTTACTGTCTCAATACATTTTCAGTACACCTTAGATGCATTAGAAGTAATAGAACTGCAACAGGATATGTTAAGCCATTTTCTCAGTTTAGTTTGAATTATTTAACATAAACAAAAATAAAACACTGTAATTTTAACAGATATTGTTCTTGCTTCTTTTCCCTTTGCTTTGCTTAAAGTTGATTTCCTTTAAACATTCAAAAGATCTTTTAATGCAAGTCCTGTGTACAAAGAAAATCATTTTGCTCTGAGAGGTTGTGTGTGTCTAGGTGTTCAACGTACACTGGCCAGTGTGGGCCAAATATGTATGCAGATCTGTCACATGTCATACAACTTTGACATTCTAGCTATTTTTATCCTTTTTTTTTTTTAGTTTAAATTAAAAAAATAAATAAATAAAAATATACGGTTCTTTGAAACTAACTAATGATTATGATGATCACTTTGAACATTCTGAGGCCTTTTTGTAGGTATACTTATATAAGTGCAAATACTGCAGCCAGAAAAAAAGGGGATTTTTTAAAAATCTTTTGGACTAACTGCCATTATCATCACATCTCCAGCAAGCAAAAGTGTCCTTGCCTGCTGGACTGCAAATCCCTCAAGCAACAAGGCGACTGAATAAACATCCGAATGTGCCATCCACAAGGATGCCGCTTTCACACTTACTGTGGCGCATGAGCCTCATTGTGTTTAATGCTAGGGAAAATTTTTGATCAACTCTGAAAAACGAAACACTTCAACAAAATGGCTAAACAACACAAGAACATGGCAAACAAAAAAATGTGACAACTCTGTACACAATGGCCACAAGTATGCACAGGTTGTTAAACAAAGACAAATGCCAAAAAGAGACTGTGAACATTGTATGTAATTCCAGTTCAATGAAAAATATATAAATAACAAGGCTCAATGAAAGAGGTTTTTTTTATTTGTTATTTTAAGTCACAATAATTAAAAAAATCAAAACTTCAAGTATTAATTGTATGGTGGAGCAAATGGTCTTTACAGCATGAAGGGCCAATTTCTCAGAAGTGCATGTTTTGTTTAGCAGAATTTCACACTTCCAGTGAGCACGGTGCCTCCTGCTGTTTCGAATTAGGAAGCCGTACTGGTTTTCCGACGTTATTATCAGACATTTTTTAAACACTGACTCACGGGGAGTGTGACAGGCACACTGAATGGATGGGAGAAAACCATGTAACAGGAAACAAAAAAGAAAGAAAGAAAAACAAACAAACAAATAAACAAAATTCGCGGGCGACGGAAAATGGGATGTTTCACAGCCAGAACTCCAGGGATGCGTGTGGCGGTGTCTAATCTCTTAACACCAATTGAAACTGTTGTCATGCGTGCGAAAACATCTACCGATTTGGGAGTTGAGAGTGGGAAACAGAGAGGAGTTGAGCTATGTACATAAATTTCTTATTTAATTACATTAGCATATTTTGAACATGAGTATTTTCCCAGTAAAGTAGTCAACTTCTCTCTAGAGAATTTAACGCTATATGATTTTTTTTTTTTTTTTTTTTTTTGTGACATGAAAATACAATTTTCAGCAGGTGTAGTCATCTTTAAGGGGGAAAGGTCGCGAGAAAGAGACGCAGAACTGAGTCCGTGAACTGGAAACACAGGGTTGCTACGTATCCAGCTAGCATACGTAGATTCCCCCTCATTTCCAGTCACTCTTCCATACTGGTTGACACTTCCAATAATGCTGAACAAGAGCAATGCCAACAAAGTTCAACATATTTTACATATACTGTATCATCTTTTATATTGTGTGTTTTTTTGCAGAAATTAAACAAGAGATTTGAAAGCGCAAATGACCAGACTTTAAATGTCTTATTTTGGAGACATCCTGAGGAGCGAACAGTCACTGGAAAAAAATATAATGGTTGGCAAAGTGGAAGGTCAACGCAAAAAAGAAAGACCTCCAATGCGGTGGATGAACACAGAACAGCCATGGATGCTCCTTTGTCAAGTCTTAGCCGGCTTGCTGAATACTGGATGCTGTTCATGCCAGCTATCCATAGAGTCGCAATGAGTCGACACCAACCCGATTGCACTTAATATACAGATTTATATGTTTTCATTTAAAATATCTTCCTTTTCTACAATACCAGTGCTAATATAACCATATTAGTACCATAGTAGTAATCCTATGGACAGTACAATACAATGAGTTCTGCAGTGTTCACCAGGTAGACAGCTGGCGTCTTTATAACATAAATAGCTTCTTTTATACTGTGTGCTTTTTTGGAGAAATTATAGAACAGATTCATATGTTTTAATTAAAAATAACTTTCTTTTCTACAGTACCTATACTACTATAACCTAGGCATAGTAGCAGTGCTCTGTCTGCAGTGAATCCTGCGGCGTTCACCTAGTAAACAGCTGGCATCTTTATAACATAAGCAGCACAAGAGCAATGACATGTCCATTACAACCATTACAAAGCATCTGTGCTGAAACAACTCAAAAAAACTCTTTTCCTTCTATCCTTATTTCATTTCTATTTGTGTCATATTTCTGCTCTTGTGGATGATCCCTCCTCTGCTTCTTACAAAAAATGTAAATCCGGTATTTCAATAAGTAAATAGTTTCACTAGATTATTAATTTGTTTTTATCACGTGTACTGATTTAAATGGTAGTTTCAGTAGTAATGGCACTTATACAGTGCTAGGTGTATTAAAAGTATTCTTTTTTGCATGGCATTCCACTGACATCTGCATGGTAGGTGACTTAGAAAAACAGCATATGCTCTAATGGGTCACAGTTTTCTTTCCATTGTGAACAGCTTGTTATGCACAAAAATGATGCATCATTAGGTGTTGTATGTAAATGCTTATAGGACCTTGCCTTGTTGATGTAACAGTCTTATGGGTGACCCTTACACCCTGTGAGCGAGGCTGAGTGTTGGGTTGTTCACAGCTTGCCGAGAGATGACGGAAGACATCCCGACTGGAGACCCAGTGACTGAAAATCATCAAAGCAACTGCTTTACACATCAAATGCACTCTCGGCAGTGGATGGCTAAGCCCTTTGTGTCTCATTAGGCACAATTCTGGGTCTGGCTTTGCACATCAGAGATGTTTTAAAATGCAGGCTTGTATGGTTTATCAGTGTCAAAGCAACATGCTGTTAAAATATGAGGGAAAATATCCAACATCTCTCAAGGACAGAAAAGTTGGAACAATTGCATGAATAAATCATTACTTTATTCTTCATTTCAAATAAATAGATGGAGCATTTAAAAGACCCTGCGATGGCCTGAAGTACAATCTAGGGTGTATTTTCATAGCTTAGTGCCCAGTGATTTTGGGTTTCACACAGGATGACTGCAGCCCTGACCAGGATTAAGAATTTAATGGCAGTGGCTGGATTTATACAAGCATATAACATGTTGAACATTATTTATTTATTTATTATTAACTCTCCAGATGACTCACAAAGCTCTGAGGTCTTACCACTAATGTTTAAAGGTGTTTTAGGTACTTATGAAGCTATTGTAAGAGTTAACACAAATGGATTTGTCTTTTCAATATTGCTAATAATTAATAATAAATGTCTTTTGATGAAAATGTCCCCTGAAATTTTGTAACGTGTTTGTAAATACTTTTGCAAAATGTCCTTTATTTATGAATGGGAGGAACTTTACACAAGAAGTTTTAGCGGTCTAAAATTGCCAATGTGGCTGTAAACATCTTTACGATGGTTTGTAAGAATAAAGCTGCATGCATCAATTTTTAATAAAAAAAAAATTGTTTAAAAATAAAGTCGCTTCAAGTTATTTGTGAGATTATCACCTGATTTTATGAAAAAATGATGAATTTCCTTCAAGAAGCAAGACGTTATATATTTTGGTTAGACTGGTGTTTGAACAATGTCATGTGGTTGCCCAGCTGTGGTCTCTCACCCTCAGGTTGCCACTAGCAACACATGCCTACTGTGTTTTGCTGCATAGCCCACAATCTTTACACATTTCAACAAAAGCACATACATAATATGTTATTTAATGTTTTCAGAAAGCTGAACGTGCAAAAATCTATTTTGCCTGACAGAGGCAATCTGTTTCTGAAGAGGCAAAAGAGTGTTATGGCTGCTTGTGTTGAAAAGTTACAACTCCCCCATGAACTGTAATTTGGAAAAACGCCCCAGCTCTGCAGATAAGCAGGAAGCGAAAGCAGATTAATTTTTAATTTTGTTTTTAACTTTTTAATATGTACAGTATTATAGTCAATATGAAACTGCAAATCCAGAAGAAAAACGGCATTCATGTGAAGGTTCAGGTTAGATCGTTTATGTTACTTAAGAGGGTTTTATTCGATGTTTAAACCCGTGACCCTGACTGTGTGAGTGACTACATATTCTGGATAGCAACTGTCTTTGATTACGAGAAAGAATAAAGTTTAACAATTTTCCTAAAAGGACTTTGATGCTCGCATTGACTGTGTGTGGTCTGCCACTTGTCTGTTAAGCCAAACCAGCAGTGGCTACACCGTCACCCATGAGGTCGTGATCACGCACACTGAGAACATTACAACACAGAGATACGTACTCAACTCTGGGCCGCCTCGTGCGAAACAGGCTGAGGTTTATTTCAAAGTGAACCGCAGATCCTTCAGTGGATCGCTGATCAGCGGTGCTAAAAAACTAGTCAGCCTTCTCATTTATTTTTATTCCCTGGATTTCCTCATGGAGCCTCCAGTGTTGGAAAGTCCATTTTCATCAATCTGTTTAAACATTGTAATCTGGTTGTGAACCTTGGGGATTAGCAGCAACACCACGGAGCTGACTGCAGTCATTAGGCCTCTACCCTGTAGGCTCTCTCACTGGGACCCACAGTGTAGGGAGGTGGGTGTTGTGGAGAGGATCTGAATGGTAACTGGATTTGTGCCTGTAGGCTCATTCTGCTTCGGTGGGTTTAAAGGGGTGAGATCCCAGGTTATCACCTTAGGTTCATCATACAGATCTCCACTAGCTGCTGGAATGGTCAGCTGTGCAACATTTCTGGGCTGATGCTAGTACATCATGGAAAATCCTGAGAGCAAAGTGACTTTGCGTTGTCACCTTTTGATTCAGTTTCCTTTTCCCCCAGCATGTGGTTTGCGTGAACAATTTTACAAAACAGAGCAAAACAGTCTCAGTAAGGTAGACTGACAGGCAGCTCATAAAACCCTGATTTTTGGAAATTTAAGGTTTGAAGTGAGTTCAATGCGGAGAATGCGACTGTCAAACAAAAACATATTTTCTATTTTTTTATGGTAAAGTGCAGACGAGTGACTTTGAATAAATGATGCTGTGAGAGAAGACAAAGATGAACCTCAGCAGTTTCTCACACCAAGTACATCTTATGCCTCACCGGTTGGATGCTGTCAGGGATGTTTCCAAATCCAAAGGGATTCATGATTGAAAATAACTAATTTGGGTAAATAAAGCACTGCTGACTGAAATTCTGTGTTTGAAACTGTGCAAATCCTGGGCTTCTGTCTTTATCTTAATGTATTTTTTTAAACCTGTGTCATTTTCTTTGTTTTGTTTTGGATTACCTTGCTCTATTCCAAAGTTGTTGCTAAATGATGCATGTTCTGGTATAGCTCAGAACATACTGGCTGAGTCAGTTTGCACCTGCACACAGGTGGCGATTGCCAACTTTTGGGGACTCATTTCTGTAACGGTGGAGGCTATCTTATGCAATCTGTCTAAGGTGGAGGAGATACAAACATACTGCAGATATGCATTCACTCTTGCTACTGAACAGTTAAACCGATAAGGTGAGATCAAGGAGCTTGTGATGATTTAAGATGTGATACACGGTTTCATTCTGAGGTGGGCTCTGCACCAGGTGGTGGCAAGATTCCATCCAAAGCTTGATGTCCTCTGTCAGGTTTTAATTACATACATTGATTTCGCCAACCAAGGAGGACCAACTTATCACAAGATCTGCTCACGGAATGCCTTATATATTAAATGTTTAAGTGTCGGCCTGGGATGCGACTGCAGTCATTGTGTGATGTAAGCCGAAGCACTATGGCAAAGATAAGTCCATTGTTATAAGCAACTCATTGCAGTCTGTCATTTGTTTACCGGAACAGTTTGAGGACCAAATTCCTTTTTTCAGCATTTTTCAATAGTTTGCAGCTACAGTGTAACTATTATTTCTGATATCTTTGCGCATGACTTTAATTTGTGAGGACTTTTTTTGCTATTTCTTTTTCTATAGCACAGTGATGCCTAAATGAGCACTTTATATGCATTCCAGAAAAACAGAAAGTTTGATACAGTTCTATAACAGGTCATTATTACAATATATTGCATAAATATAGCATGGAAGCTCCATATTTGCAATGTAATAAAAAAATGGGTTACTTATACATTGAATAAAAATGAAAAAATACAGAAAAGTCTGTTCTATAGGTTAAAAAAAAAAAAAAAAACAAACAAAACATATATGTTGTTGCTGTTGCTGCTAAGTGCAGTCGAGCTGATGTCGACTCATGGCAACTCTGTGGATCGTTTTCCTGAAAAGCATCTGGTCTTCAGAAAGTTGGCTAAGTCTTGACAAATGGGCATCCATGGCTGTGATGACTGTGTCCATCCACCACACTGCAGGTCTTCCTCTTTTGCATCAACTTTCTACTTTGCTGAGCATTTTTTCCAGTGACTGTTCTCTCTGCAGGATTTGTCCAAAATAAGACAGTCAAAGCCTGATCATTGAAGCTTCCAATAACAACTTTGGTTTGATTTGCCCCAACACACATGCATTTGTTTTCCGGGCCATCCAAAGTACGTGCAGAATTCTTTGCCAGCACCACAATTCAAAGGCACTGATTTTCTTCCTTTCCATCTTTTTCCCAATCCAACTCTCAGATCCATATGATGGATACGATATAAACACAATGCCTAACATTATATATATGGTAAATGATTAACTGATATTTGTAAAAATGAAATTTCAAGAAGAAAGTCTGATAATGAAACATGCCCCCATACCTGTGAATCATGACGTTTGCTATTAAGGGTCCTGCCTCCCTATCGCTACCCTTATTTTGTCCTCAGAGGTCTATAAAGAAGAGCTCAAAAGTTTTACTCGACTGCAGTTTAAGCCCTTCAGCAGACTCTAAGCCCAAACGCTCAAATTCCACTGCACATCTAAGCATGTAAATTCCTGAAAAGGGCTCTATTGCCATATAGCATTGTGGGAGTTGGAGCAAATCGAGGTACGACGATAACAATAGAACATCTCATACGATTTTAACACTATCACTATGGCAGCTCACTCATTCCATACACCTACAAATGTTGTGTGATGTACTAGATACTTCATTTAAATCAACATGTATTATTTCTTGAAGTTGTCATGAAAAATGGACAGAATTCCAAAACACAAACCCTTTCAGAGGCAAAAAATATGATCTGGATATAACACATACTGTAACTGTCATGTACTGCATATTTAGAGTTTAGTTGTGTCCCTTGTGTCCCCTGACTTTTCTATCTGACTAACTGCAAAATGTGTGATGCTCAGTTACAATCCCACGTAGAAGGACTTATCTCCCGCAACAGTCCTTTCCTGTTTATAGCGAGCAATACATCTCATATATTTCATTCCAAACTAGCATTGGTAACAACGATTTGTTCAGAAAAGGTGCAAGACTATAGATCAACAATGGTCGATAACATGTCTTAAAACAGTCCCGTTTGTAGACCATGGCTAAGATGCTTCAAACGTGTTGATGGCTAAGAAGCAGGAGAGGGAGGCCAAACACATTTTAGCTGTTAAGTAAATCAAGCGGCGGGCAGTCGGATTTTAATCTCCGGTGCGGAGAGCCCCCCGATTGTGTTATGTAGTAAAATCCAAACTGCAAGGCAAGCAGGGCCCGCTGTCAGGGGGTGGCGAGGCGGAGAAGCTACTGAAGCGTTTCCCACCACCAGCCGCAGGAGGGATATCAGGTTTAATTTACAACTCGATCGTTTATTTGAGCACATTACCTCTGCAACAACAATCTGGCCCTGAGTCGACGTCACTGTAACATCCACAGAGAGCAGATCTTTGCGTGCGTTGATTTACGCTACATTAAAAGTTCAGCTCAGGATACGGCCTTTAAAGACTGATGTCGAAACTGTCTAAAAGTGATACGTCAAGAGAAGAACTATGAAGGCAACTTTAATCGGTTAAATAACAGGAGACATTACCGCCGAGCATTTCTTTATTGATAATAAATAAGCTGGAGATGAGTAGCATGCAGGCAGCTCCTCGGGCAGAAAATTTACGTGAAGCATGTACACTTCATTGGTCTTCGGTATGGCCGAAAAAGAGGTTTTATATGGAGAATCCAATATTGGTAAAAAATTATAACTAGATACAAATCTTCTTATCGGCTGTTTTCAGGCCTGTGACTGTGTTTCGGAACGTAACCCCTACAGGTGATACCACTCCAGTTTGGACTACTGTGATTTAGCCCCGAGCCAGAACAGCATCCTGATTAGAATTAAATTCTATTCTGTATACTTTTGATTTTTTCAAAACACAGTTTTGATAGACTTTAGGCACCATGCATCTGAGTTTGGTTCAGATAACAAATTGGGTTTTCGGAGCCTCTAGACAGGATCGTCCAAAAACCATAAATTATACCTGCAGCTTTATTGAGAAGCAGAAGCAACAGTGGCCAACTCAACCTACTGGGATTCTAATGAGTTGTTTGACAGCAGTGCTCATACTTCTTCATTCTATTTTAGCAGAAAGGTTATAGAGGCTATAATTATAGCTAAAACAAAGAGTTCTTAACTCCTTCTCCTTTAATGGACCTGGGAATCATGTAGACTTTTTCAAAACAGCATTAGAAATGTCCGCAGCCTTTTCTTCTTAAACCTTTAGCCCCAGAAAAGAAAGCATTTGAACAGCCTGGGATGCACTGCAGCGCACAAGTAACGTCCAGCTTTGTGATTTTTTTCCAACTGCTTTTGTTGATACAGGTTGCTCACAGTTTAAACTGATTATTGCAAACTGCACTTCTGTCTCGCCTCTCAGTCTAGACTAATGCCCATTTTGAAGTACTCCCTTCCACCCACCAGGCCCTTCATAAAAGGTCTTACGCTGTTCCTTCTCCTTCCCTGGTTGCGAGTTTCTTTACAGTTCCCCCAGCTTTTGTCGCTGAAGTGTCAACCAAGACTACAGCAGCCATTGCACACACTTGCCCCCCATGCAGCACAATACAGTCACACTGCCTCATGGTATCATTCTCCAAAGATGCAATGTGTTTCTCTGGACACAAGGATATGATTTCAAAGAGAGGGTTAGCATATTTCACACATTTGCATTAATAAGGCAGTCATACGCTCCTTAACAAGCAAACAAATAAACAAATAAAAGCAGTATTTCTCAGCAATGACTTAATCTTCCACCACTCGTGCAAGGTACAGTCCCAGTGAACTGCAGCTCATCCAGGAGGCGCAGGGTCCTCGAACAGTCACGTACACTGCAGGCAAGATGCAGGTCCAAGAATGAAATCACGGAGTAAAAAAGCAAGTAAATAAACAAAACACGCACGTTAAAATCGTTCTGCTCTATTGTAATGTGGCTACTGTGATATTTCCAAAGCTTTGATTCAGATAACAGTAAACCTATAATCTGACACAAATATTGCCAAAGTTTGCCTGAGTTAAGCGCTCAGTACTTCCACGACTGCTTCCGCTAAACAAAAAAATGAAAGTGTATTTTTTTTTTAAAGGGCTTGTGACCCTCAACGAAAATCCGAAGCCCCGCTGAATAATTTTAATCCGTTTAAACCATTTATTTATTACTTCACCAAAAACCGCAGCTTCTAATCTTTACGCAAACGGATCCTTCCAAGCCAGCAATTCGGAGCGGCGTTTGTTGCCAAGGGAGGACAACTGTCAGCAATATTTCTCACAACCTAACTGCTGAATCTGGAACAAAACTTGCTTGTAAATAGGGCCACATAAATATAGAAGTATATTACCCAAAAATAGGAGTGCCACGGAGGGTTAGCGGATAGTGTTGATCACCTCACAGCTGGCTTAGTTTGGCATTCCTTTTCCTCGTGTTGTTTTTTGTTTCCAGACCTTAGTCTTGGCAATGTATTGTGGGTAACGGCAATGCCACTAATGGACTCATGACGCTAGTTGAATAACCCACGCCGAAGGTCCCAAATAACCTACGTTGCTGCTTGCGTCGCACATCCTCGCATGGTTTTTTTAATAGAAGGAGCAGCTGTTACGAGACCACCAGGAATGGGGCGTGACTGCCTGACTTCCAGTGGGGTAAGGGGGTTTGGTGGGGAGGGGGTCCGAGGACTTCTCCTGCAGCCTCCCTGTAAAGCACATAAATCCCCTGATGGATAGCATGTCAGAATAGCACAGGGCAGGGGGGCTGGTTAATCACACTACTCACTGAACAATCATCCATCACGCCGCTCCGGAGGAACAGCGTGGGTTTGTCCTGAACAGACGCGCAAGTAGGCAGGGAGGACGACGAACACATATGGATCCTCAGTTGTCACGGCTCGCTCAGTCGTTTCGACTAAAATAATGAACAAAACAGGTCCGTGCAAATACCCAGTTGTTGGATTGATTCGCTCAGATATCGCAGAATGCATGACTAATGGCTTGCTCAGCTTGCAGCAAATGTGATCTATAAACAAAATTAGATCTGGTGTGGGAATGTCCACACTTGAAGTAATGTTTTATAACTCTTCCAAAGAGCATTTGTTTGCGCCTTTTCCGGGACTGGGCGTCGATCAAAGTAAGCAGGAAAAGGCCGTATTAGGAAGTTGTAGCGCAGGCGCCGACCTTGGCTCATTTAAAATGTTTACCGTTTCTCTTGGCGTTTCTAACCGGGCTTGCTTGCAGGTCCTGACTACCGAAATGTCTCAGATGGGACGCGTGTCTTTCTCCTAGCAACGGCTCGAGTTTTTTAACGCAGCGTTCTTGCCGCTGAGGTTGCAAATGATCAATTTCACCACTGTGGCTTCTCAGAGAGGGTGCTTTGCTCTGACATTAAATAAAGGTGGAGTGATGTGATGCCCCCCCCCCGTTTCAGAACTGGAAAATCGGCGTAGAGATTGCTTTTGTTCATGAACTTCACCGTGGCCTGAACATGATTTTTTCGAGTGTGACAACACTAAGTGCGAGACAGGGCTGCAGACCACTGCAAGTGTCCACACCAAATACAGCTATATAAGCTCCCTATGTATCCCCTGAGTAGACTTAAACATATTTAAAAAAACCTTCCTCAATGCAAATGTACAGTTTTTTTAACAATATTCAAATAACACATTTTTATATTTTTTCATTTAAATTTACAGTGTCAGATTAAAATTCTGATAATAGCCGAATGACTTGGCAAAAAGCTACTGATGAGAAATGGAAACCTGGTTTACAGCTAATAAATGCTACCTAGTTTTCATTTCCCAACATTTTACTCCAGTTTCAGAGCAGCCAAATGCGTTCCCATGTTTTACAGGCAAACATTGGAGCTGATAAATGTCCTTCATCAAGCCCATCCAAGCGAAAAACATGGCGTTCAGGATGCAGCAACATTCACTATGCTTTGAAATAACTTCAGTCTAAAGATTAAGTGGCCAACTATAAGAAAAACACCCAGTTAGTTTACAAACAAATGGAATTTTACCCTAACTTAAAAATACAGGATTTTTATAACTGCATTCTCTGCGCTGTCTGCATACACTGGATATTAACCATTCCTTGTTTCTCAATGTCACCATAAAAACAACAATAACATTAAGTCTGACCTTGAAGATAAGAGAGGAAAACAGGTATTGATATAACCTTGCCCTGCTTGGATCAGTTATGTATAATATGTACATTGCAAAATGCAAATGTGAATTATTTACATTACATATACGTATTTCGCTTAGCTGTTTGTTCCTCAGGGTCTTAAAATAGTAAATAAATAAGAGAGGGGGATTTTAAACCCTTAATATCTTGTTTATATCTCTTCAGAGATCACTGTTCTGTGCATTAGACTGCTGACATGGAAGCCAAGGCAACATCTCGCCCTGTCAAAACAGAAGGGATGACAAGGTCAAACTTTTCTCACATCAGATTATGATCTGAGTCTATGCGACGCTTGAGCTTCTTCTCACAGCATCGCCTGCCTCATCCACCTCGCTCTTGCTTTTGTTCATCTCTTCCACCTGCGGTTCTCTTTTCTTCTGACACCTCCTCGTTCCACAGCCCGCCTTAACCCTGTCATTTCAGATTCCGCAGATCTTTCACCTGCACAGATGCTGCTGACTCGGATTTTTGCTACTAACCCTGCTACAGTGTCCTCACCCCCAGTATCTGGATGCATGTTTCCCGTGAACTTACGAGGATAACGTTTATCTGGAAACCAGCTTGTAAGGTCAATTCGTGCTGGCAGCACGTAACTACCATTACACCACGAACGTTAAAAATTCCCAAAAGCTCATCGTAAATGTAAAAAAAAAAAACACACACAAATAAAAGAAAAACTGTTCAATATTTATTCATAACTCAGTAAGGTGTATTACATGTATGAGTGGAAGCTCATAAATCTCGAGGTATACCTGCATTTCTAGTTTGGGGATAAGAAATATTTAATTTTGTCTGCTCCCTTTGTCCCTTTGACCCTTCCTACCGCTGATCTTTCTATCACTTAGGGTTCCCACAAAAAAAAAAAAAAAAAAAAAAAGTAACTGCATCCATTTCACATCCGATAATAAGATGGAAGAGCACGGAATTTAATGTTGCTTGTTCTTCTAATAAGGACACATTTTTATTGTGAAGATTAGTGTACAGAATTCTGTTTCACCTTTCATGTGCCATGCAATAAAAGGGACCTTTCATATCTATATACCCAATAGCGCCGGAATGTGACAGTTTCCAGCAAAGTTATGCATACCAGCACATTCCACTTCTTCATTCTGTTGTCATTCAACACCAGATTAGTTTAGTTGAATCTTAATGTGCCACCTGGCTTTTCTGTTAGGAAAAGAACAAAATTCTCATCACACGTATTATGTACATTTTATATGTGTATTAGACACTGTACAAATATGAGTGTCATTCATTTTGCCTGACAGATAGGCGAAAAAGGAAAACAAAAGATTCTTCCCCACAAACAATATAGTGGTGTAATATGACCCATCATTTGCATTATTGCAGTTTTTTTGATAGATGATAAATTTACAAGCTTAAAAAAAAAGTTGTTTTGAAAAAAAAATGTGTATTTTTTTTCCTGCTACTATGGTTTGCAGAAAATTTGGAAAAATAAAAAGTAGAGGTAGAGTCCAAATGATATACCATTTATTTGTTCTCATAAGTAATTTTTTCAGGGGGTTCAATGACAGAATGCTTCTTTTGTTTGTTTGTTTATTTATTTATTTATTTAGATGAGAGTGGAATAGTTCATACAGGCATGAATACTGATATTTCAAATGGTCTTTTTGTTGGCCAGGTTTTTGAGAGTGTTATGCAATTCAATGAGTACAGCTGTACCATTGAGTCACTATGCTTATGCCCCCCTTTGCCAGTTTATCAAGTGGCATACTGAATATGTAATGAAGGTAAATTGTCATTGTCACCAGGCCATGTTATTCTGAAAATCCGGACAGAACCTTTCGGTATCTTATTTGCTGCCACTGCTACGGCTGCTTCCTGCGTTACACTTCCTTGCAGCCCATGGAAAATATGAAAACATCCTTCGTATATTTGCATATTTGCACCCATTTGGACTAAAGAGCACAAAGTGGCACCTTTAACTTAGCCGTACTTAGCTTGCAAAGGTTGTTCATTCAAATTGTAGCATAGCTTCATAAAGGATCTGTTGTGAGCCTTCAGAATCACGCATGCTTAATTTCGGGGTATCTAAAGTTTTTCTGCTTAGGACACAAATTAATTTCCATTTGCCCTGAAAGTAAAAGGCCATCCATCTCTTTGCTCTTAGACCAAAGCAGAATGAATGATAAAGAGCAGAGAAACCACTTGTGTTGCAGTCCACTTTCAGACACCATGCTGGCTCAGTAATTGCCATCACAGCAGAGGATGTTTAAGACCAGATTATCTTCGAGCAGAGCTCCGCAGTGTCCTGGCGAACAGGTAATGTTCTTAAATGATAAAATAAAAGCACCCCAGGTCCAGATTCCTCAAGGAAAGTGAAAACTATTAAACCTGAAAAAGTGTCATTAAGACATTAATCTGGACTTGGCTTGCTCCACCTAACAAAACAATGATGTAGTGAAGCTTTTCCAGGCGCTCCTTTCCGCAGTCAGCATTTCCTTTGGTTTACAGCAGCCTTCCTCTGAACGCCTTTCTTTAAGCTGCATCCAAAAGCTTGATCGCTCCACGCCGCACTACAGAGTGACATTTTGTTTAATTACAAAATGTCATTTCTGTCAAAGCAGGTATGTATTGCTTTGGGGGCGAACATGATCTGTGCTTCTAAGTTGCCTGCTTCATTTCCCCTCCTTTGGAAATGCTTCTTAATTGAAGCCATATCATCCATCATGCACCTCTTCCCCATGTGGGAAACACGCAATGAACATTAAGGTCAGGATGTGTTTTGATGGATTTGTTCGCAACACGAGGAGAGGAAATGCTGCTCCAGCATTGTCCACTAACAGGCACGGAGGGTTTATTTTTGATTTTTCCGAGTCATTATCAGTGAGGAAACTAGGCTCTCATGAATATGCTGAATTTGTGCATCTGTAGATGCTGGAAAAGGAGGGGTTTTGGTTATTTATAGCTGACACTCCTAGGGTATCCTCCTTCCCCGCGCTCGGTGCGATAGATCTGCTGAAACGTCACAAGACGCCTTTGGCACATTATATTTAATCCATGGATATGGTCTCTGTGGATGCCCCCCCCCCAACTCCCCACATCCCCCCATCCTTATAAATCAAACAAAATCACCAAGATGGATGATAAACTCTGAGCCGAATATAGGAAGGACGTCTCTTCTGTTCTTGAACATTGCAGAGAAGCGCGATCCCTGAGCCGGTTTTCCGTCAGCACGCTGTCGTTCCGTAGAAGCGGGAGGGCACCATGAAATTTTAAACACTTTCATTTCTGCGGATACGAGATCAATTGCAGGGAATACAAGGCCTCAGCCGTCATGCCCACAGTTAATTCCGTATTTGTTATTTTATTGCTTAGCGGAAACGTCTGTCGAAAAACCATCGTGCAAGAAGAACAGTTTTAAATTTTAAACGTGTGAATGTATGTTTGACCACACCAAGGTTAAGTTTGTGTTCAAGGGTCGCAGTACAAAAGGCCCTGTGACTTAAACTAGCATCCTGTGCTGTCATGTGCTGGTGAATCTAAAAGGAACAAAACTAATTTTAGCTAAGATTGATAAAATCTCATATTAATGGAAATAATGCAGCACATATGAATACAAATACTAGAGTATATATGAATTCAATTATTCAGATAAACACAATAGTAATTACCAAAGGAAAAGAGCTTTTCCTTCAGAAACTGCACATAAGAATTGTTGTCTTAACTATTCAATTAACTTCCATAGCCAATTACAGCTTTTTAATAACCCGTCCTTAATAATGATATGACAAACACTCATCGAGGAAGAAAACAAATCTTGGAGGCTTAAAAACCAGATTCTATTTTCTATTGAATTTTCCTTTTCTTGTTGCTTAGAATAAACTACAAATGGTTTTCTTAAACCACTAACCACTGAATGTTGAACATATTCATATTCCAGTTTGGCAACCAGAACACAGTGCTCAGCATTAGAATAAAATTCTGTACAATAGTGCATGAGCAGATTTTCAACTGTGAATGGCAAGTATCTATGTGTGTATGTATGCATGTATATTTGAATTAAAGTTTTTGCCCAATTATAACATGCGATATCAGCACTAAAATATGATAAAATAAATACTGTAACTATCTCTGTTATGCTAAATACGCCCAACCAGACTCTGTCTTCCGTGTCTTTCATATGTTATAAAATATTGGTAACATCATGGCTAAGCAGTAACGTTGAAATGTAACCTTAACAAGAAAAGCAGCAAGGAAGCAAAGGAAAATAATAAAAGTGTTTTGGGATGCAGGAGCAAATGATTCTTGGAGGAAAAGAGACTTGGGCTTAGCTGCAGTCGGAAGGCTAGGACTTGATACAAACATTAGAGGCAGAGGAGTCTACATGATCTCAGCGCCCTGCAGCACAGCACTTGCTTAATGAGTTGGAGAGGACTCAGAGGAAGAAATACTTAAAACGTTGAGTTCAAGGAGAAAACCCCGTTCATTTTATTTTTAATTATATCATTAGTTTTTTTTTTGTTTGAATACTTTATGCTGATTCTTTATATTCACTGCTTTTGTGCACTATTAAGTCTAACAGTATAAGAAGGAAACAGCTGCAAGCATCAAAATGTCTTTCTTAATTATTATGCATCATGAGATGCCTGTTTTTTTTTTTATCAGAACACACCATAGCCATCTTATTATTAACCATTATTTTACTAACACCTTAGTCTAAGAAAAATTACATTTTTATGCTTGAATTCTAAGCTACTTTCTGGACACACACATAAATTTCCTTTCTCAGCATCATCCAGGTCATCCTCACATGTTCTGAGAATTTCATATAATAAAACAATTTGCATAATTCCACATGAGTTTTCTTATGATGCTATGCATTGCATTCTTAATCTTGGACTTTCTATTCCATTCTTCTCTCTATTACATTGATATTGCAGTATTCGTGAAATCTGAAAACCCCTTTTCTTAGCTGTTGTTACTTTTGTTAACACCTTCTGTTTCAGTACTACTGCTGGACATATCTGGCATATTTAAATTACAATTTTAAGACCTGAAGCAATTTTTTATGTATACACTCCATTCAAATAGCTTCTGTTATCAAAGGTTTGTGAAATTATTTGCTTTGGAGAAGAATTTTATCTTACATGTATTCATTTAGTTTATGATTTTGAACTGATTTACTTGTCATTCATAGAGCATGAGATACCCAGCATGCTGAGAATGTGTAAAGAGTCTGGCTCTGAGGACTTGTCTAAGAGCTGTACACTGCAGGGTGGTCGGATGTGGGAGATGACAGTTCCAGTGTTTCAATAACAACCGCTAAGAAAGGTGGACATGTGCACATACTGTTTGTCTTGTGATGCTGGCCATGGCCTCATATTCCCATGGACAAGTGGTTTAGAATGTAGATTACACTGAGGTTTGAAAGCAGAGGGCAAAAGGCCAAACAGCAGGGAGCTGCAATGGTTCAGGCAGTATCTCAACATGGCTAAGACAAGAAGCTGCTGTGGGATGAGGCCAAATCCTGCAGATGTTGCAGAATGTATCTGTAGTTCTGGGTCACGGCTTCAGTATGCTGAGAGAACCAGAGACTTGACCATTACTTCCAGGTCCTTAACTAACAAACTGAATGAAATGAGAGAATTTTACTAGTTGATAGAGTTGCTGGCAGGTGGATGGACCTGCTCAGATGTGAAAGATTTCAGTCTCAGAGAGGCTTAGTTGTAAATGGTGATCAGCTATCCAAAAAAAGGTGTTTGAAAGGCAAGCTGCAATGAAATGTCTGTAGCTGAACATGAGCGACAATGAGAGAACCCTCAGTGTGGCGCCCTACAGAACACCACTGTGCAAGTTCTACGTGATACGTAAAGCTCAGATCCTTTACATGCTGTTTCTTTGACTCCAAACGTTCTAAGTTATCAGATTTAAGAAAACACTGACCAAAAAAAAAAAAAATACAATGCAAGACACACAATAGATTTTCTACATCTACATAGATTTCACACAGATTTACACAAAAGTAGTGCATGCTATCAAGTATAAACAGATTAGATAGATAGATAGATAGATAGATAGATAGATAGATAGATCTTCATTACATCAAAATAAATATTACAAAATCAGAAATGATCATGTTCAAATGACAAGTAGTAGATGAGAGACAAAAAGAAAAATTTTCACAACAATTTGAAACACAAAAATAAAACAAACCTCATACAAAACAACAACCAACAGAACCACACAACACACCAGTTTCCTTCCCCAACACCAGAAAGACCCACCACCCCCGTACATCCCCCCTCCCACCCAAACCCCCATACTCCACCCTACACACTCTAAGTTAAATCAGACATCCTTAATGAATCCTATGGCGATTCCACAGCTCCTTACAGTTGTCCACAAATGAACATTCAGCTGTACTATAGGTTCACTTTTAGCTGTCCTCTAACAATGGAGCACAGCACCTCCTCCACTTCACACACCTTTTCAAACTGTTCAATAGATAGATAGATAGATAGATAGATAGATAGATAGATAGATAGATTACTGCAGTTGCTATAGAGATGTTTTTATTTATTTATTTATTTATTTATTTTTTGCTTGAGCACATTTCTGCTGTTGGAAAGCTTTTTACAGTTCTCTATAAAATATTGAATAACCTTATTTCATATTACTGTCATTATCTCTTCGTTTTATGTTCCTTTGAGCTCTCTGGTCCATCTAATACATTTCTGCTCGAAGGAAATGCACTAGTTAATACCTGTGACCCCCAAAACCATCGCTGGTTGAAAGACTGTAAGTGGCTTTGACTCAGAGATCATTCCACTTTATGATGTTTAATAAAGGGAAGTTACTGTAACCTGGTGTTGTAAAACCTCAGTCAAATGGTCCTGTTTCTCACTTGGCTCATAACCAAAGATCTACGTCCAGTGGGAAATCTTTGGGTTGTAACTCCCTTTTTCCTCTTAGAATGTGAGTACAGTAGTGTTGCACTGTGAAGGCAGAATCACCACTTTAATACTAATGTTTGTCCAAGCAGAAAGAGAATTGTAAAATTAATTTAAACAGAGGAGTACTGAAATGAAAATAAGAGAGCCGCATCATCAGGGAGAACTTCCACAGTATTGAGTCCAGCACTGAACAAATGGAGGGAAAAAAAAATCGCTCTCACTGAGAAACCCATACACCACAGCCAAAGAAGGACATTTTGATTGCCCTTCCGCAGGCTACTTTGAATGAGAGATTTCTTCTTTAAAGGGCCTTCAGCGAACACAGACTTTCCTCTGGTGTGAAGTATGCAGATACTGTGAATTCAATTAAATGACTTTTTTGGGCTCCTGAGGTTTCATGCATCAAATTATCTAGAAGGCAATTTGCCAGAATAACAACAGTTACATGAAGTTAAGTATTTTTCATATCTTGGGATGATTTTTTCCCCTTTATTCATCATATTCTCCTACTTTCTGTGCAAAATGATGTTATGCCTACATCTTGGTAAAAAATAATGACAGATCTTACTACCACTGTGCGTGATAAATACAACTAAATGGTTAGGGGTCAATAAAAATTTTTGGCAAGAATTTCATTGTTCTGCAGAGCACAGAAATCCATATATGCTTCACTGATTCAGTCTCCCAGGAGCTGTAAGATGGGTTGGCACCAATACCTCCAGGATGTCATGGTTTACAAAGGCTGAGATGTACCATGACTTTATGAATGTCTATGCCAACACTAAATGATGTCACTAATGTTGGGTGATTCAAAAGCCCTCCTCAGTTGTGTACACAGTGCACCATTCGGGTCAACATTATTGGCACCTTTGCATTTTTAATACATCATGCACAATATCCTCAGACACATCTGGGTGTGGCATTCCCTATTCCCCTTTTTCAAGCCGAATAGACCGAATTTTAGATTAAACCTTTTTAGGAATTTAATGTACTTGACTGTGCAAAAGTGTAACGCAAGTGGGAAGCACCTGAGTGAAAAATTTCAAGTCTGCAGCTTAAAAAAACATACATAAGAAACAAACAAGTAAACACAGAACTTGAGCTTTACAGATTTTTGCTATATTATTTTAAATTTCTAAGAGATCTTAGGTAGAGTAACCTATGTTGTACTACATCATTCTAATAGATAATGAATACAACTGGCAGCATATTTGACCTTCAAATCTATTTCTTAGTTATGCTAAACACACTGGGCCGTGAGGTTGGATTGTCACACAAGCCGACCCAAAAAAAAAAAAAAAACGCACCATAAGGTTAATTCCCTTCATCACATTGGATTAATTGACTTGGTTAATAGACTTCCAGTAGGGTTGACAACCTGTGCATAGGAAGATAATAATCAGGAGGAGATCAGTCTTAATAATGTGCTATCCTGAAGCAAGACTTCTATTCCAAAAGTAACGGCTCAAACTTTTGTTATACATACGAATCAATAAATCACTTAAATGCATAAGAATGTTTCAGAGCAGATTGTCGTTCAGATGTAGCTTCTTAAGGCAACCCAGAAATCTCTCGGGGTTCTTTTGGCACGTGTCCATCCAGGATGCAACAGCTGCTCCAATTTTGTTCCAAGCCTGCTGGTGCCAGCAGGCTTGTCAAGAGCTATATAACGCAGAAGCCAGCAGGAACATCAGGCGAGCAGTTTGCAGCCACCTTTTTAGAACGGATCAATGTTTTTTTTTTTTTTTTTTTACATTTTTTTCCTTTTTTGGAAGGGGAAGTGTTGCCCACATTTTGGTTTTTGCCACACATGCTGCTCCAAATTTTTCGCAGACAGGTTTCCCACTGATAAAACCCCACACAATCTGAATGGTTCCAAGTAAAAACATTGTTGCGTGTGTTTGCAATGACTTTAACCCCACAATCCTAAAAGATGATTTTAAGTTAATTTTATTTGTCATGTGAAAATGCAAGGGAACACACGTCAACTACAGAACAACAAACACAACAGAAAACACAAGAGGCTAAAGGCAGAATGTACTGAAATTCGGGCCAGAGAATCAAGCATTTTAGTAAGGTTGCTGCCCATATACTAAAATATAATAAATCTTCTCAAAACATCTCGCCTGCTATTATGTTGCATCACTTACAATATGCACACAAAATGAAAATTTCAGAAATTACCGCACATCCTACTTTTTAAAGGTTTTATTCTAGTAGTATGTTAGCAGGAACAAGAGCAAACTGTATTGGTCTCTCAAATTTCACGCGACAAACTCTAACCTTCCACCTCTCACAGATCTCTGATGAATCAACAAGATATGCAACTCCAGAGATACCATTTTTCCACATGATTAAGATTCATACTTGGGCAGAATGTGGAATCTTACACAAGGTTTGCCTAAAATAGTTGCCTTCTAATGGCAAATCAATATCAGATAGGAGAATGATTTAGCATTTGCCTGGTTTTTAATCACATCTACCCTCCAATGTTCAGCATTTACGGTACTAACTTTAGATACTGCCAGGAAAATGCATTTAGTCAAACCATTCTAAAAAATAAAAAAAAAAGCATAAATTTAACTACACTGTTTATAAAGTGAGCAATTGTGTACTTTGAAAATTAGTGAAAGGCACATGGATCACCCTGAATAGAAAAGAACTATTTTGCATTCAGCTAAAAAATAGCATGGATTGGCAGATTTTGACAAAATGTTATGCATTAAAACATAACCGAGCACTGACGTGTGCATTATTTGGTTGGTCAAAGAATGTGAAGTCCATTCAGCCAAATCTGAATACTGTATGTGTACAAGAGGCAACCGGCACAAATTAATAAAATTATACACACCTACAGTATATACGTAGCACTTAGCTTATTAATAATAAACAACACAAGGTTAGACAATTTTCATGTATAATATGGATCACTTTGCCAGCCTAAACTTATTTTGAATTAATCTTAATTTTTAGAAACTGCTGTACGTAAGGCTACAAGAATGTGTAAATGTAAATATGACTCAGTAATTTTTCACTTCTATGATGAAGACATAGGAACAAAAATTTGTGTTGACATGATGCTTTTTTGTATTCTTAACTGTAGAGAAATCAGCTGCTAACATGAAGAGAGCCAATTTATTTTTTCTGTACTGGTTTACAAAATCTAAGATACAAGGCCTTCACAAAATAGGACGTCATAAATGGATGTGTATATACAGTATATGTATATATATGTCTATATATGTATGTATGTATACACAGTATACGGTATGTGGTACTTTCTTGAAAATGTGATTCATTTGTAAATTAAATGAGGTTTATGTCAACATTTACAAACTTGCATTGCTAATTAAAAAGACTGACATTTTTAAGGAAGGGCTTTGCCTCCCTAAAGCAAAGTTATGCTTAATTGCTTTTTAAGCTTTAAAACACTGAAATAAAACATCTTGGTTCCATTGTTGTCTTCATAACCTTTGGATAATGCATCAGAAATCTAGCCCATAATCAGGTCTTTGAAACAAAAGTAAATATTCACTTTAATTCAAATAATTTTTATACAGCAGTCTTCTCAAAAGGGTGACAAAATACAGTGTCTATAACAATGGTCCAAAGGTAAGGAACAGAAAAAAAAGACATTTATTAATGTGTGTATATTCAAACATTTATATAGCTTTTGAGATATTTACACACACACACACACACACACACACACACACACACACACACACACACACACACAAAACTTTAAATTCTTTCATGAAAAAGCTATAGGAAAAGGTGGGTGGAGAACTACCATTGATTGATGTTGAACTTGAGACAAGAACCAAACCAGGGTAAAGCAAAATAGTGGTGACAGGAGCACTTGGGGTTATCACCTCTAAACTGAAGAGTGGCTCCATCAGGTCCCAGGACTGACATTAGTATCAGTTCAAAAAAGCTCAGTCCGAGGAGCAACAGATATGCTAGACTTTACCATAAAACTCCCAAGCCTCTGGTAGGAGATCCAAGTCTGAGGAAAGATGCCACCCACAAGGAAACACAGTGCATAAAAGACATACAACAAAGTCTATACACAATCAAACAGTAAGATAAATTAATAATAAAATAAAAACATAATGCAGGGTGACCAAAGAGTATATATATACTTAACTGTATATAAAAATGACTATCAATAACTAAGTTATTCGTATACCATAATAAAGATTGTTTCGACCCGGCTCGTTGGCTAGAGGACCAGCATTGGGGATCGTAGCATTTTAAGGAAAAGGAAGCAAATGTAGATGGTAGGGAAGAACCCCCTTTAACAATGAACCCGATACACGGCACAGTTATATAGTTTAACACTGACCAAATGAAATTTATTTACAGTGGGGAGTGATGGAATTATATACAGACATATACAAACAAACAAAAACCAGGAACAGGCTCCAAACAGTTTTACAGAACATAGGCGGTTCCCAACTCAAAAACAATAACAAAACATAACGGACATCCCGACCTGGGCCACGAAAAGAAAAGAAAACAAATGACAAACTCAAGCCCAGTCGACCTCTACTACAGAAATCACCAAACCAATAGAAGGGTGGGAGGCCGCCACTTCGCCTGATATTTTAACGTAGTTGTGAATACCAAAAAAATTGCTAAGTGTTAGCAACAGGTACATCGAGGGTTGTACACTCCCCGGTGCCAACACTACAAATAAGGGCAAACAGCAAAATCCCCCTCTAGACATAGAATGCCAGAAAACACGACCAAGACTAAGCTGTTGCCGCTGCCTCCATAGTGGTCCGTGCAGATAAACGCTTGCAGGAGTGATGTCATCCGCTGACGGACCAATCCTGGCTCTGACGGACCTGTCAAATGCCGAACCCCTATGGAGAGACCGCGTGAACAGGAACACGACAGTTCCCCACCAGAAAAAAAAAAAAAAACAAGAACCGTAACAAGATGAATAACTTTTCTAAGGGAATAAAAGTCAGAAGCATACAATAACTGCACAAATGAAAAGAAACCCCTCAGTAACCTAACAAAATGAAATAGTTCACAAATAAATAAAGTTCTGGTAAGGAAACAAACAGAGCACTTGCAGTAAAAAATAACCTTGCAAGAACTAAAGTCCAGGGTTGTCCTTCCCTTTGGGCAGGAGAAATATTCAAAACGAGTACAGCAAGAAAGAACAGTACATTCACTCTACTGCTGAACCTTAGCGGCACGCAAGTAACAACAGAAAAAGACTCTGAAAACATTACAGAAAACTCTGGAACATTGGTACCAACATTGCAAAAGAAGAGTTGACGTACAAAGAAATTGGTATGAGATAGGATTTATTAAAGGTGTACGCAGATATTCTCCAATACTGCTACCACACCATGAATATAAACTGATGGACAATGCACATACAGGTGTGACAACTTTACAATAAGCCTACAAATTAGAACTGTTGCAAGCGTAAATTGGAAAAATCACTAAAAGCTGAAACAAAGCCGAATTTTGTTCACAGGATACATTTTTAACCATGCAGTAATGAACAAAAGACACTTCTTAATTATACTGTTTAATAGGGGTCCTTGATAAAGCTGTCCTCTAGGGTCCCCCCTCTGAGGTTTTTCAGGGCGCGTCTCAATAGGCTTAGACCAATGGGCCAATCGTGGGCTCACTGGAACTTCTACACATCTCTGCTGGCCTGGGAGACCTATGGAATTCCCCTGGAGGCTTTTGAATTTCTTACTACAGAAAGAAACGCTTGCTCAGCACTGCTTCATCCCTTTGTAACCCTCAGTGGCTAAGCTGATCAAAATACAAAAAATTGCTGTTCATGCATTTGGAATTTTGGCATTGCAGACCAATGGTCGCTTATTCAAATCCATATTTATTTTTTTTTTAAATATGAAGTTTACTGGAACAAAGGATAACTGCATTGTTTCTTCAGGACTGCAGACTTCGTTCTACAGTGGCATTTGGGATATTGCCCTTTGGGGAAAGAAGTTCATGGAAGACCAGATGAGCACTGATGCCTATAATGAAGATTTCATTATATTCATTGATCAAAAAGAGAAGGGTAAGCAGGTTAAAGAAATCAATAGCAATTTACTGTGCTTCTGAACGACACAAACTTTCTTTTATTTGGTGGCTCCCCGACAGCAATGAGTGACATTGTGGTCTGACCACAATATATCAAGAACATCAAACTACACATGTACCTCCTCTCAGAAACACAAATGGGACCAGAAGTCTGTAAGCAGCCTGAAATTTTTTTGTAAGTCCATCCATTATGTCAGCATCATTAAAAACTTAACAATACAAATTAATCCCTTGGTTCTCTTAAAATAATCAGATAAAGACATAATGAATTTAAAATTTGTCATAAGGCTAATACTTTTATGTTTATTTCTAATTTTATTTTCACCAGTTTAATTTTCAGTTTACAATTTAGGGTCAGTATTTATCGATATTGGAAATATGAGATAAGAACATAAAGGCAACACCAGTTTATTTTCTTCACTTCAGTATCTGACAGCATTAAAGTTAAAATTCTACATTAAAATTACTGAAAACAAAAAAGACTAGTTTTTCATAAACATATTAATTCTCTTATGCTCTGCATAACGCAAGAGAGCACTGTGTTACTCTATGTATTCCTTCTGTGCTTCAAGTGCCAGAGGAGAATAAAACAGTAGCACAGAAAAGCCAGTGAATGGCAAAAAGTATAACAAAAAAATTTCACCATGAGCAAGTGACCAATTTATTATATAAACATTTGTCAAAATCTGAAAACCTATATGTCATGCTTAAAGAAATAAAAAAAAAATACATAATACTTACCCGATTTATTAAATATGTACCTAATGTATACTTATTTAGAAACTTTTCTTAAAAACTGATAAAGCAAAAATATATAAAATACATTAATTTAAAAATATGCAAGGCTTCTGTGTTACTCCCCTAATCTCCCTACTAACCATTTTCACTCTGCAAGAGAAAAACTGTAAGAAATACAACAGTCAAAGTTGAAGCCAAAGAAAAAAACATGGACATGTTTGTAAATTTCAGAAATGTGCAACTTGAATGAGGAAATACAGGTTAGGTTTCAGCTGGATCCAGAAATGTGAAATTAAAATTGAAATGTAGCATGACTAATTCACGCAGGCATTGTAAAATGCACTTTAAGCTGCAAACAGGGAAAAAAGAGGCATCTGTTTGTCTCAAGGTTTCTTTTCTTTTCAAAGCCCTAGAGGAGCGAAGACTTGTACAGAACTGTAAAATATAATAAAAAATTTAAAGCAACTCTATGTCAAAGCTATAGCATGAAATAAAAATTAATGTTACATTTTGTAGGTGTATGTTTTAAAGCTTATCTGTAACAATAAATTTGTTGTGCATAAGTTTAAAAAGTGAGTTGTGAATACACAATGAGTTTTCCTTTATCCTTTAAGTAGCAGTTGCCCTAAGAACAAAAGGGTCAGCTTCATATCAAAAAACTATAAATGTGCGAAGTGTAAATCACTGTTAAGTCGGAGCATTTGTCTGGCTCTGCTGTGGTTCAATGGGTGAAGGGAACGTTCCAGATCAGTTTGGAAGGCCTCAGTGCCCCTACCCACCAACTTTGTAGCTCATGCAGCTTTTGATTCAGAAGGCAACAGTAAAAATATATAGATTTTAACACTTAGAAAGGACAGATATGAATAAGTGTACATTGTGAGACAACAATAAACACAAATCTACTACATGCATTAAGCCTGTCAGGTTAAATGTAAGAGGGCTTTTGAAATTTACAGTCTCTGTTGGCCGATTAAAACCTTGGGGGCAATGTGCCACAAGGGTGTCTCTTCATCATGTTTGGTAAGAGTAATTTGTTATGAGGTGACAAGACACAGCAAAATTTGCTTGCAAAGCAGGAACTTCCTGGACATTAGTCAAGCTTTGCTGGCTGAAACAGATGTCTTTTCCCTTTAAAGTTAGTATTTTGGTGAATAAAATCCATCTATCCATTTATGTGTATCACCTGTTTCTATAACCCGACTGGCCAAACAGTGAGGTTAATACGGATTCGCACAAGTGTATTTCTCTTCAGTAATGTGCCATTGATGTATTTACAGGTATAAGAATGCCAGAAATAGCTATTTATAAATTTCAGACTTCTTAACAACAAAATGTTTAATTTGTTTTTTATATCCTTCTTTTTCTCTCTGAAATGAGTAACATTACATAGCAGGCTCTGCCCAAAACACTCTTTTCCCATTTTAAATGAATAAACTTCCATCCTCCATTAAAAGTACAACACAAGAAATTTTCATTTAACGCTCGTTTAACTGTTTGCAAGCGCAGTATTTCTGTTTATTCAGCCAAATTCAAACCAATAGTACAATCATTTCTACCGCATATTTCCAAAACAAATCCAAAATTTATTTTTGAAAAACTACCGCTTCCACAATTCCTCCTTTGCCACTCAGCCCTCTGCTTCCATTTTATTCAAGGTAAAGCAGATGCTTATTTCAGTTTTTTTTTTTTTTATTTCTATAAACATCACAGTGATAATGTGATATTGTGTAACACAATAGCATCACATTTGCATAACAAATATATCATATGTACACACTATATACAGTATGAATATATGAGCATGAGCTTTGACACATGTGCGGCGCTACTGCTCCATCACAGCTCTAAAACGTAGGCTTGCCCCTCAAGTGTTGAACCATTTGTCATTATATATTTAACTTACTCTTGGCCACTACAGCGCATTACATAACCAGAATGGAGGCATGGTGACAGCTTGTTTAAGAGACCATCCTGTGGTGACTCAAGCAGTGCCATGCAACTGTTGATAATGTTAGTCATTTGCTGCACAACCTAAGCGCATGTCCATTTTTACCAAATATGTTCATAATAAACATTCACAAAAAAAATAATGTTTTTATATCATCCCATCAGTCATATTGACTAATGTGCTCATCTTGAATTGATGCAGTCATTTTGCATCTTAGAAATGCACGTTCCCGACCCCCTGCTTGAAAAGCTTTTCAGAATCGGGGGACAAACTACAATCCACAAAGCAACTGAATTCACATCTGGTCCAGTGCTGTACCAATATGCAGCGTGGCAGAACTTCCGCACGAAGCTGTGTTTTGCTGTAGGCTTTGCAGCCTTATTATTTTTGCCTCTTAACAATGTCTTCTCTTTGGAGCTTTCAAATCAGACTGGCAAAGGGCACAGTAAGACTTAGTAGCCTGCAGTGCCGGGGCCAGCCTGCAAAAATGGCTTGGTTGGTTTTGTTTTCAAGGGGAATGCGCATGTTAAAAGGGTCGTCTCTGCTATATTCTCATTAGTCGATTCCTCGCCCAAATATCCTAGAATCTGACTAATGTAAAGGTGAAAGGCGAGATTAAACTGAAGTATGTTTTGCTGCAAGTTCCAAAGCAAAACCTGATGTGTGCCACAGTTCCAAAAAAATTATTTTTATGCAGCATAAGTACAAAATGTGAAAGCATATTTTGCTTTGCACGTGCAAAGCAAAATATGCTTTCGCATTTTGTACTTATGCTGCATAAAAATAATTTTTTTGGAACTGGAATATATAGTCAAAGAAATATATATACACACCCTATATTTCTTTGACTATATATGTCTTTTTGTGGATCTCATTGAGCAATACTGAAAAATAAAATCTTTGGAAACATTTAGAATTTTCATATGAAAAAAAAAAACAATGGGGGGGGGAGTCCAACACACACACACACACACACACACACACACACACACACACACACACACACACACCTAGAAAGACCGCTGGCTGACAGTCAAGTAAAAGCGTTTCGGTTAATTGAATTAGAAATTCTGAATAACATCTATTGGTCTCCTTCAGACAGCTGAGAAAGAAAGAAGCTGTTTAGAAAGAACTGTGCCATGGTCCCTTTAGAGTGTGGAGATGTCATAGGAGCGATCTAGCTAAGATTTGAGAAGAAAAAAACATTTGGGTTAGATGAGACTGTAGTAGAAGCTTTTGGCTAAAATTGAAAGGGCCATTTGTGGAAGAAATATAAGACTGACAGTGACACTGAGGAGACGATAGTAAAGTTTTTTACACTGAGGTGCTTTGGCATCAGGGACTTGGAATCTTGGAATAGAAAAAATATTGAGAAAAAATACAGAGAATAACTGCAAAAGAATGTTTTGTAGCATAAAAGAAAAAAAAAAAGGCTATTTAAATTAAACAGTTTCATTCAAGGCAACACTGAACTGGTTCAGAACAATGCTGCCCTTAAATGGAGTGGTAAAATTACCACACTGAACCTCACTGAGAATCCTTAGCCCAGTTTTGAAAATAAAAGTCCATGAGCAGTGTCCAAAAAAGAAATTATGAGTAATGAATCTTCCAGAAAGATTAAAACCAAAATCGTTTAGATATCCTAGATATTTTTGATAGATAAAACATAGCTGTTTTTATGCCAAACTCAGTTCCTAGCAAATATTAATGGATGGGGTGTAAATACTAAAAGCTGCATCTATCTATCTATCTATCTATCTATCTATCTATCTATCTATCTATCTATCTGCAGCCTGCCACCCTAGGTGGCATCGCAGACCAATGGTCACTTTGTCACAAACTGCCCTGGGAGTTTGTGGTTCCAACAGATCCCAGGTACAACAACTGAGGTCTCTGTCCAGAAAAGTGCAGTTCTAGGAACAGCTAAGATACTGCGCAAAACCCTCAAACTCCCAGGCCTCGAGGACCCGAGGACACACGTAACCCCCCCTCCCCACCGATTAGGGGAAGGTGAGAGGGAAATTTTTTTATTCTTTTAATTTTTATATATTGTTTAAAAAAGAGCCTGTTTTATCATACTTTCATGAATAATGATACTTCAGGTAATTATTAAACTTAAATCATTTCACCATAAAACAGCAAAACGTGTGTATGTTTTATTGTTATATTATAAATGCATATATGCATATATTAAACATATGTATTTATAATATACAACATATATAAGAAGGAAAATCACAGCTCCAGAGACCATGATCATATTATGAAAAACTGGATCAGAACTAAATAGAGAGAGAGAGGCCAACAGACAGACAGAGAGAGAGAGAAACCCAAAATCCAGAATCAGTTTATAAACAAAGTCAAAGTGTCTGTCAACCACAGAACCTGTTAGTCACCACTTACAGATGTCAGACAGGAATCAAAGTCCTAACAAAACACTAGCTGCAGAACTCCCCCCCGAAACCCACCACAGAAAAAAAATAAGGAATAATCCCCCCAAAAAAGTAAAAAAAAATAAGACAGATAAAAACAAAGGAGAAGAAATTCAACTTTCCCAAATACTTGCACAAACCAGTCTCAGCCATTTCAGATGCCAGGAAGTTAAATAGGCAGATCTCCCCTCTGTGTGTCTACTTCAGGCAGACTGAAACCATAAAGCCTTTTGTGTTCTTTCACAAAAATCTATGTCTCTCCAAATTTGCATTTCACAGCGTAATTTTGCCTGACAGATTAGGAAAGAATTGCAAATGGGATATTTAAATGTGAATCAGCTGGCATTCTCACCTAGGAGCACAATTCATCCTGCAGAAAATGTTTAAGAAGAGTCAAGGAAGCTTGCAAGTTTCAGATTTTTGTGCCCGTTTTTATGGTCCACTTTATTTTGTTTTGCACAACTCAGATCTTTGCTCAGAGATGACTATTGATCCAGCTTGTGAAGTTATCTTTTTCTTCTGATCTAAATTTGTTGGTGAAATAGTATGGAAGGAAACAAGACAAGTAGGTAGCCCTCCAGTATCATCTTCAACACAGTCTACAAAGGGTTAACATGACAACATTGTCTGTCTGATTTAATTTGATCTTTTCTTTTTCTTTTTCTTTCAGTTCTTTACTGTTTTTTAGACTGCTGGAGGAAAAAAAATCTGATAATTCTTTTCATCTTTGGACTGCAGTGTCCCAGGTTCTTGCCAATTTTACCACCAAGTTGTAATCGATATAGAGAAAAAAATATTTAAAAATGGTATCTGGAGCTGAAGCAGAATTTAAAGGAACACATTTTTAAAAATGGTCATGAGATCAACTGAATCTTCATTCGCTCACTTTTATTAACAGCTTTTCTTTGTCTGGATCATTGTGGTCCAGGATCTATCCTGAAACTGCTGGGTGATCATGACTGCACCCCATTGCTGGGTCGCCACACAAAGTGCACAAGAATTTACAGTCACATATTATCGGTAATGTATTGTTATCAAATAACCTGAAACACACGTCTTTGAACTGTAGCAGTAAACAGGAAGATCTGGATGAAACCCTCACCAACACGTGAACACGCAAACTCCACACAGACTGAAATACAGCATTGTGTTACTTACTGCATCACCATGCCACTCCCACTGATTTTTAAATATCTGAATTCAAGATATCAGCTTGAAAATAACTAATAATATTTTATATGAATATTTTTAATAACTTTTGCGCAATTTAAAACAAGCATCACATGGAAGTTTAGCGTTTTGCTTCCATGACAGCTTACACGACAGCTTACATAATAGCAGGTACAGCGATCCGCCCTTCTTTAAACTACTCAATATTTATTCTTTCATTTTCAGCAGTACTCATCCTCCATGTTGCCAATGAAATGTTTTAAGTTAGCGAAAACCATACACCAGTTGCTCAAAAAAATTAAGGATCCAATTTTGTATAAACTTACAAAAAACAGGAATTCTGAATGGCAATGCAATTAATTCCTACTTTTCCTTAATACAGAGTTATGTTGGTTGGGAGCACAACTCAGAAGCACAGGGCAGAAGGCTGGAGACACTGTAGAAGGAATGTCAGTATGTTGTAGGATAATTGCACACATACACAGATACACACATACACACTACAAGCAAGTCACTTAAAATACATGTGTTTGGACAGTGGGAGGAAACCAGAGTACCTGGAGGAAAACCATGTAAATGTGAAGAACATGGAACATCTACATAGCCTGAGTTGGGTTCCAGCCCACTTCTGAAGGGAGAGGTCAGGTATTTTGAGGTAGCGGTGTAACCTGCTGCATCATTGTGTTGCCCCTGGCAATATTAGTGCCTACAAAGTACACTTTAAAAAAACAAAAAAACAAAAGAGGACTGAATGTGACTGCTGAACCATGCAAGCACATGCAATGAGCACCGCATTCAGCAAGATGATAGTGACAATCCACCTCAACTACTGCAGTACCTTCCTGTGTGGCCTTCTGGCCTTTGCCATCATGCCTCCAGAGCTCTTACAGAAAGCTGCAGCAACAGGAGCGTTTCATCTGCCAGTGCGTTCACATGTCTCCACCTTCTCGTCTCTCTTCACTGACTTCCTGAGGCTGTCTGTATCAAGTTTATGACCTTGGTCACGGCCTACCAAACTGTCAAAATACTATCACCGAAATCCTTCCAGAACCTGACCAGAACTATCCCTTCACTCCAGCAATAGGTTGTTGCTCTTCGATCTCTAGCTGCTTAGCAGTCTTGCTCCCATGAGGTTCAGAATGTAAATTTGCCAGCTCTTCGTGTTGGCCACAGTGTGGTGGAATGAGCTCTCTCTCTTCCTCAGAACTGCTTAATCCTTACTAGAACTGATTTCATAAGTTGGTCATCTTTACCACATTTGACTTTTACAATGCATTTTTCCAGTTGTTTGCTACCTGGTTACCTTTCCAGGTAGCTATTGGAATATGCGTGATTGGAAAATAGCATTATTATGTTAACAATGTTTTCTGTAATTATAGTTCTCTATGCTATTTTCTTTACTATGAGATGTACGCCACTTTGGAAAAATGCATCTGCTTGATGTGTAAATATAAATGTATTCATTAAACGTAGTAAGAGCAGCACAACCTTCTAATGTGTCAGAAATATTTCATTGGCTCACTTACATATAAGTAACATATAAGTCCCTTTCTTTATTGCTAGCAGTATTGCTTTGGTAGGTATAACACAACAAAAAAAAAAAAAAAAAAAAAAAAAAAAAAAAAATCAACACACCCTGCTTTTCAATGTGCAGTAAATTCATATAGCAAGTAAAACATGAGTTGAATGAGTTAATATTGTTTTAAATATGTATTCTGTCTGCAGGTTACTGCTGGAATTTTTTTTGTGTGCTTTTATGCTCATTATTTTTTGCTAGGTTTATGGATTCCTGAGCTTGGGGTATTGCTTTATTGAAACTAAACATTAACCAAGAATGAGTGGTATAGTTTAACAAGTTTTGAAAAACCGTTTAAATCTTATTTCACTTGAGCAGGCAATGTCTGGGTGAAAGTGATGTATGTGGGAGCAATAGATTTATGTGACATCGATTCCAGAACTTTGCTTTGTCATTAAAAGAAAAGAGTCTGTCTTGACCTTTTTTGAATCACAACCCTTTTGAGCTAAAGACAAGTCAGCCACTTAGTAGCTTTAACAGCAAAATAGAGCATTTAAGTGAAGACATATAACAATTGTTTAAAAAAGTGAATGCTTTAATATGAGAGTGGAAGAAATATGCTGCGCCTGGCTGGTGTTTTGATGATTACTGACACAAGTCTGCTTTTCCTGTTATGTTGCGAGACTTTTAATGCAGTACTTCTTATAAAAAAGCATTATAGCTGCATTTTTCGAAACTTGGAAATTTCGTAAAATATCTTTACTTTGACACGCTGAAATTTTTAGCATAAAAAGTGGAGGCAGTACTTCAAATATTCAAATACATTGCATTTTGCATTTAAGGTTTTCATGGAAACCTTTTATTTGTTAGGCTATTTAAAACATTCTTGGAAAAGGTTGAAAACAGGTGCTTTAACATTTGTGGTTGTTCAGCTTTGCAGTTGTTTGTGCATCCTTGGTTAAATGGCTTTGCACAGTCGACAAATTACAATTCCACCTGACTACCCTGTCTTTCGCTGCAGACAAACATGACCATAAAGTAATTTCCTGCTTGGGTTGTAATCAGTGTGATCTTGGGCAGCCTTGGAAATCACTGTTCGCAGTCCCTCACCAGGGGGTCTGCTGCAACAAGAGGCTCCAGAACAAACTAGAAGTTTGTACAATAGATTACATATTATTACATACTTTAATATTATTAGTCCCTCAGTCCTTATATTGTGTAAAAATGTACATTATACCCTTATAAACTATTTAAATGTTTTTCTGGGCCCATTGTATTTATTTCAATATTGTAATGATGTCACTAAGTTCAGCATCGCAGATTAAAATATCCATGATGATGGTTGCCATTATTATTATTATTATTATTATTATTATTATTATTATTATTATTATTATTATTATTATTATTATTATTATTATTATTATTCTTGTTCTTGTTCTTGTTCTTGTTCTTGTTCTTGTTGCTCCTGGAAATGCATGATCAAAATTTCTTGCATCTTTATGGAGGCATAGTGAATCCTGTTGCTGCACTCATATCACAAACATGTTTAAGGTACACATTTTATTTTGAAAAACAGTAAAGAATTTCATACAACCTTATGTGAAACACAGCGACATGAGTTTCACATGAAATGGTCCCAGAGGCACCTTGCAGTTAATGAAGCATATGGAAGTCCAATGAAAATGCTTTTTTGCTTTTTATTTCCAACTAAAAATGTGTGTGCCCACCAATTTTGCACACTGTTATTATGCAAAACCTCAAGGGTTACTTGTGTATAACCACCACTGCAGTGTAAAAAGGAGGCCTCTCAGGAAACAAATCATTTTATTTCAGATTGTTTTGTACTAATATAGACTAAATGCTGGCTGGGAGTCACTTTTTAGACTCACAACTACCTGATATAGAATTTCCCAAATGGTGCTACACCCACATAAAGAATTCAGTAAAGATCAGTTCATGTTAACTGCATTTTCTCATCATTAAAATCAACAAACAAGCAGATTAAGGACATTCAAATACAGTTCGTCATTGAATTTTTATTTAACTTAATTCAAATACCAAAACTTTCCATTTGTTTTTGTCTTTGGCACATTACTTCATTTTAAATATATAACAGTTTTAAGTATATTGTGATTATAAAGATAAATTGTATTTTTAAAAGAAAACAGCGTCATGATTAACTGATCATATATTTATTACTAAAAAAAGAAGAATGAAGTAAAAATCCTTCTTAACCAAATATAGTGATCTGTAGATATGTGGATCAGTGCAAATAATAAATAAATAGAACTTCTCTCCCAAGAAACATCTATTTATGTATTATTCATATAAATCAGTGGGAGGTGACAAGATTCAACCCAAATTTTCATCAAGCAGATTTTCTCAGGTAATCTAATTTAAATTTGGAGATCTGTCAAGAAGAGAATAATTAAAACCTCTTCAGTACTTTGGTTGGCAAAGTTTTTCTATGAAAGGAAATGATACAACCCTAAGTAATAATACTTCCGGGTCATGGCTGACATGTGAAGCGTACTTATCAAAGTAGTTTTTAAAATAAATTTTCAAAAATCTTCATTAAAACGAAAAATAATTTCTTAACTTCGATAATTGTCTCAAAAAAAAAAAAAATTCATCCTGCTTTCTCCATTGTTTTGTGAAACCAGCAAAGCACTGGCTAGCCCATTCGTAGCGGCGTTCTACTCAGTCTGCATTTGCAAGAGCGGCTTTTATTCACATCTTCCTTCATGCAACTCACCGTGCTTTATATATGTACTGTATATGTTTCAGTTAGAGTATTGATTTTATTTCATTTTATGAGGCAGATGACATATTCATTACACATTGCATCAGGCTATAAAAGTGTTACTGGAGTCCATAGTGCAGAATACTGCACTGTAGTACAAAATATTACATATAAATTACACTTCTTACTTTAAAAAATATTTTAGGGCCTTTCCTGGAACCATAAGGTAATGGGGCACCCCTTAGCCCTCCTGTTAACTGTACAGAAACTTTATGGCAGATACAGGGTGAATCTGGCTTTGCAGTATCGCATGTGGTTGCCATTTCATTCTAATTTTTATAAGACTCTTAATATAGGCCAGATGTTATGTAAAGATGCCCTGGTTCTAATTTTGTTCTGACTTTTTGTACATCTGCCTCATTTAAGACACAGTTCTGTGTACAGTATTAAATAAACTTTGCTGAATTGCTCATTTATGCTTTTAATCCCATTCTTTTTTTTGGAAGACAGTCAGTACACAGGGGGAGAAAATGAATTTTGTGAATGATAATACTGGTATGAAACAGTGCTACACTGCAGTAGTCAATTAAATTTCAACGCAGTTAATTTTAAGTAGCAATATGAAATATTTTTTATTCTGACTTAAAAAAAAAAAAAAAAAAAATTAGGAAATATTTCTATGCCTCATTTTGCAGTGTACTGAGGTCTCATTGTGTGTTGCTTAGAAGCCTTATTTGGTTTGGAGGTTGATGCAAGCAGAATGTCCAGAATGTTCTCCTCACCTCAGCACCAATAGGATGTCCCCCTCTGTTAATGCCACAGTCTGACTTCTGGGAGTCCTCTGTGGCCCCAGTGTACCTTAACAAGTCCCGTAAACAGTAAGTCATCCTGGATGAAGGACACCATTCTCAAGAACCCTTACATCTTCCAGGCAGTGAGGTTTTTACTGTTTCTGAAAAGCTCTGTGAGTGTGCTCCTCCGCCCCTTCTGGCACATTCCCAGCACAGTTAACAGGGTATTAAAGCTGTCCTGTCTCATAAACTCTGGGTCCTCACACAGGTCTGAGCATATAATAAATATTTGCCCAAGAAACATTTTTCATTTTGGAAATAATCAATATACAAAATTAGGCATAATAAGAAAGATTATGATTAATAATAAATAACACTGTAAGGTATGCTTGCATATGTGATAGGAGTTGATATGCTAGTGTTTTATAGTGCTTTTTCTGTGATAGACTGTTTATAAATTTTCAAGGTGACCTCCATGTTTATATTCAATTAATACAATAGACAGCAAACAATTGTGCACAAAGGCCCAAGTGAATTGCAATGTACTCATCATCTACACTGATGTCCCTGTAAAACCTTGGGTAATTTTTTAAGGGTAGAATTACACATCAGCTTTATAAAAGTAGTGAAAGAGTGCATAGTGATGGTTATTATTTTGAGCAAAATGTGTCTCATTCACAGCTGGAGTTGCTGAACGCAGCGTGAAAAATTGGTAAGAAAAATATACGGCTTTTTCAAAAACGTTATCCGATATAAACCAAATGCTATTGTTTCCAATACTATTTGCAACCAAGCTGCCACCTTTGTTGCACAGTGTGAAATCCGACAACCCAGGTCAAAGTTCTGGTATTTGATTGTGATGAGGAGCTCATAGCGATAGAAGAAATTACCTTTTTTCTGGAGGGAGAGAAATCAGCTGAGATTCCTAAGCTGCCCACAGCACGTGGCTCATCAGATCTGTCATATTGCTGGATGCCAGTGGTGAAGGTTTCATCACTTAGCCCCCTGTTGGTGCTTAGCTCTCTTGTCGGTGCTTAGGCCTTCAATCTGTGCTGAGCTGTCCTATTGCTCCTTAGTCCTTCAATCCGTACTTAGACATTTTATTGGTCCTTAGCTCTCCAGTCAGTGTTTAGACCTTCTATTGGTCCTTAGCCCTCCTGTCTGTATTTAGCCATCTTTCTGGGGCTTAACGTACTCCTACGTGCTGTCAGTTTACATGTTTTATGTGCTGCATGTGGTTTTGAAAGAGGACAGAGAAGGCATGGCAGATATGAATCATTGTACTCTGACTCCAAGCACGCAAGACTTCGGTGAGCTGTTGAATGGAGATACCAAGGATATACTTTTATGCTTTACTTTTATATACAGTGCATGTACAGTCACAGGTCAGTGTCCTTCCATGTTTTCTTAGCTGTGATCCTGTAGCTGAGCTTATGCACATTAAGAAGGCCAGAAAAAAAAAAAAAAAAGATCTTGATGCTTAGCGAAAAAGAATAAATAATGAATCAGACCCTGGGATAAGATGTAAAAACAAACCTGAGGTCTAAATGAATATGTTTTACATGTATAAAATATCTCTCAGCAATATGTTTTTTAAGCCATTTTCTGCACTGATTCAGTCTCTGCAGACCTACTCAACTGTTACGTTCTCCTTAGTCCTCTCATTGGGTCAGCACTGCTGCACGCTTTGTGTTTGTGAATCCAGCACTGGCGTCTTTGGCATCAGTTGGCACGACTCTAACAAAAGGCCAACAATGGGCACATTTCTGGTCCAGTCCCAACTTCTGACAATACAGAGGATTTATAACAAATGGTTAATGGTTATTTACGCTTTGGACAAAGTGTCCGTTTTCTTATTTATTTATTTTTACATAATTATCTTTAATAGGCTTTGACCTTGTACCAGAAAACAACAGCTAGTTCAATAAAGAGTGTATTTTGCAAAGCATTAAAAATACAGACAAATTTCTGCTTGTTGGGTCATTAAATAAATTCTGGTGAATGGTGCCTGCATTAAAGCTGTATAATGCTTACAATGCACAGATAAAACAAACTAAACAGCATGCAGTTGTTTTTGTACCAGAATGAGTAAATGCACCACTGTATGTATTTACATTTATTATTTTGTGCTTGGCAGATGCTTTTCTTTTAAGCAACATAGAGTAAATAAAAGTGTACACGGGACTGGTGAATCAAAACGGAGATGCTAACTTGTACTTCTGTGCTGAGGGAGTTAAAAAAAATAAAAAGGGCTAAAAAACAAGCCACTTCTTTACTAGCGTAAGGCTCCAATTTCTGTGTGGAGACCTTACAGTCAGTGAGGTGTGTTAGGGTATTAGAAACCATCCATTTTCTAATGCTTTGCATGACTCCTGGTTCCACATGGGGACTCGCTTTGTAGTCTTAGTAAAACAGAGGCCCTTAGGCAACAACTTTAATCTGCTTTCTTCAGTGTCAACTTTTGTCTTATAATGCTAAACATGTACAGATTACTTTTCATTTTTTTCCCCCTGCAACCAAGACTGCTTCACTGCAGTATTAATGGATTTTCTCATGCAGCCCAATTACTGTATATCTGTTTCATGTCAAACCGCTTTAGAAAGTAATGGAAACACCATCACCAAAGTAGGCTAATCCATTAAATAAACTTGCTATTTCACTTTTCCGTGTGTGTGCTTACTTTAAGCAGATGGTTGAAACATCATTGTAAGAAAGCGGTAATGATCATTATATTACAAAATGGAGATAATAAGTGGCCCATTGGTAATTGTGATAACCATAAAGCACTTTCAAGTATTTCTTAACTTTCATGAAAAAGGACATAAATTCAAAGTATAGAGATTACTGTGCGAGGTTGTTTTATTAATCATTTTTGCATCTGGAGTACAAAAACAAACATAGCGGGACAAAGAAATAAAAACATGGCACGTTATGGCAGAATATTTGGCAGATACCTCTTGACAAATGCAATATGCAACAGATATGCTTTTAGTAAAAACATATTTTTGGAACAACACATTTCATATCTCTGGGTGACTTGAGTGTCCTTTTAAGCCTTCTGGTAAGATAAAGGATAGAAAAGATCATCAGAGCTAATTACAATTTCAGCATGTTATTGATATCAAAGTGTCAGATCACAGATGCTATCCTTGAGTGCTCTAAACTATTAAAACAAGCTTTCATCTGAGTTCACGGAGGCCAGCATGCTGTCAAAAACTTTCGAGCGAGTGAAAAGCTCTACTTCCCTTGAAGCAATTTCTTCCAAGCAATGTGTCGGACTTATCATCGAAAGGCATTTTGCAAGCTGAATCTTTAATGAATTAAGTGCCTGTCTATGTATTTTTGAAGTGAGCTTTATAAACACAATGCCACTGCAAACACAACACTGACACTGCATCGCATTATTTCACAGGAACAAGACCTGCTTGGAGCCAGACCTCCTGTCCGCAGGTGGCCAAACCCCATGATAAAGCATGAATCTGGCCATTTGTTCTGTTTTGCCTTTTATCTGATAGAGTGTTCTGATTTTTTTTAATCATTTTTTTCCCTATTTTTAATTTTTTTATATATATCTCTTTAACACCCAAGAAGCCTAGACTGCTTATAAAACTTCACGTTACACTCTACAGGTTATAAGGCCATTCCCTCAACCAGTTCTCAGCAGGTGTAATAATATTAGAAATCAGGAGAAAATTGAATGGCACTGAGAATCACTGTTTTATCTATGAAGGCAAATATGCTGTCCGGCATTCAGTTGCTCGGATCATAGGCACGTTCTCCGAGTGGCTCCTTGTTGCCGTAAAATGGCCCATAGCCTTTCTTTGAAATTCAAATCCACTTTCACGAAATGTCCAGAAGCACTGCAGGAGGACACAATGCCAATTTTATTAGACAATGTCACACATTTACCTCAGCTCCCAACTCACAAATTTATTGCCGTAGTTGCTTGGCTACAATTGTTAGACAAAGCCATTGGTACTCCTTGGAAGACTAACAGTTGCATATACATTTTGCTGTGGTTCATCTTTAAGTAAACAAATAAACAAAATAAAATAAATAAAATGCAATAGTAATATACAGTATATTAAATATATTAATTTATTAAAGACCAAACAAAGAAAAAATTGTCATAGAAACCCCTCACACAAAGTAAAAAAAAAAAAAAAATCAACAGAATTGAAAAATTTTGATGACAACACAAAATCAATGTTTATAGCACATGGCTTATCTAGTTAGGCGATTTAAGTTATAACAGTTATTTAAAAAAAATATCCTAGGATCTTTGTTCTGTGTCACACTTCACATGAACTTTAGATTCTTGTTGTCGAACAGCGGCCCGGTAGTTTTAAGGGATTCTGCGAATGTCGCTATAATTAGCTCCATTAAATGCCACACACCAACAATCTGTTCACCATCTCACTCATTAATAGACGCTGTTCCACATGGATAGCCCGGTACCCCCTGCTTCTCGCAATCTACCCCCAACTGCTGTTAGGGGCTCAGCATCTCCCAGTAGCTGTGTCAGGCACTGCCACTCTCTGCAAGATCACCCCATTCCCCTTCTACCTCCTGCTCTGGTCCAACTCTCAGTGGTAGTTAAAAGCCATATCCACAGGGCCTCCAGGTTTCATTTTTTCCCCTTCACTAATCCCTATGTACACCAACTCATCTTTGGTTTCTATTGCAATTCGACCAACCTTGATGTCTCTTTTGTCTCTGGTCACCCCTTTACAAAGAGGACCTTCTGGCTTGTTGGCCTTGCTTTTGGCAAGAAGTAACATCAGTAATTGTGGCTCTTTGACTACCAAAGAAGCAGCTGCTCACAATGTTATTTCCCTATATACCATTAAGGCCCTGTAAGATCACTTTCCGTTCCCTTTCTCATTGCTGCACAACCCCAGCTTACATTATCAATGACATTCACCACTTTCTGTCAAAGGAAAGATTTCTTAAAAAGGAATTTCATTACTCACATAACCATTTTTTTTTAAAAGATTAAATTTTTTGGCACAAAAAGTTGTTTTGCATGAAACCATCAACTAAGCAGTGTAATAATAATTTTCTCAGTGTCCTATTTCCGTTTATACTCTTCCGTCTGTCTTAATATGGCTATGACTTAATTGCATTACATTTAAGAGGATTTACTATAGATATCAAGAAAAATAACCCAACAAATGTATGGAAAAAACAGAGGAGCTGGTCAATAGCTTAACTTGTGAGTAAACACTAGTCTTAACATACAGTTGCTGGGAGTATTTCCTTCATATTTTGATAAACCTCCTACAAATCACTGTTTCTTTCTTTGTTAACATCCAAATCCGTATCTTTCGCAAACTATTGCACCTGCGCAATCTTGTAAGCCGAACTTTACAATCCGAACCATTATACTTCCTTTAGCTTGTGAGTACCACACAGCTGCAGTTGATGCTGAAACCGTGCGGTTACCTTCAAATTACAGCTGTTGTCATGGTGCAGAAGACAATGGAGAAAACATGAAGAGCCATTATGCTTCATGTCCCAGATTGAAGGGCGGTGTCAGGAACCGGCCAGGCGGAGCCCGTCTACCTGTCACAGGTGTACCGCATCATCTCATCAGCACGGAGATAAAAGGCTCAGGGTTGAACGGCACCGGCATGGGATCTTAACAGAGAAGCACCACGACTTGTGACTGCGTTCTGATCCCTGCAATCTTGCGCATTAATAGTAATAAACCTCGGTTACCTTACTGAACTCTTGCTCCTGGTGTCGTATCCGCACGCTCGGGTCCTCTCCCCGATCCCTGGAGTTCCCTGACAGGCAGACATCTCTACTTTCACCGGATGATAGGGGAAACATGACCAAAACATATAAAAACTGTTTGTTTTTCGCCCTCAAACTGTGAAAATGAAACACGGAAAAACTCATTATACGGTAAAGTAGCTTAGCATGTGTATGTATGGGTGTCGCATTAAAATTCAGCACACATCTCATGCCATATGCATTTATTTATTTCCTGCTTTAATTGCAATGTTGTGGCAAATTAAGGATGTCCCTTTTCCTTAATTTGTTCTTCGCTCTAGATTAGTTCTGCATCTGTCTTTGATTTGTGTTTAAAAGGAGGCAAAAAAAAAAAAAAACTTTTTTATTACAAAGTTAAGAATATGGCAAATGTTTGTTATGGTGCAGGATGGAAATTAACTAAGGGGTTGAGCACAGATGTAAACAAAACAAGAAAAGCCAAATTATTCACGAAAGACAGCGGGTGGAGATATGGAACCGCTTCCTACAGAATGTAGTGCGTGCGGCTGCCAAAATCACAGTGCCCGGGATGTTAAGGCCGCGGGTAGCGCAAGTAAAGGAATAAAATTGCTAAAGAAAGGGTGAGCTCTCGGGGAAAGATTTGCTGTTGTGCCTTTAAGAAAATGACACGAAACCCAAAGTCAAAGGTGTGGTAGGAAATCTTCAGTCATTCCGTTCAGGGTCAAAAGATAATTTCACCGTAGTGTCTGCGAGACACCAAACCCTGGGAACTTGGGGAAGACACCCACACTCCAGCCTTTCACAAGGAGCACGAAAATAGAATTTTGAGTAATAAGCATCTTTATTGAAATGATTGGATTTTTCTTATGCGCAATACACTGTAGTGTCCACGCTTTCTGGCCTTACCTGCATACCTGAAAGTGCACACCTTCACCTCTCAACTCCTGCGAATCAGACTAACTCACCGAGTTGGAGTGCTTTGCTGACTAACTGGTATAACACATGTCACAAATCTGCAAGCCTGTCTCATCGCACTATTGACTGTGCCCTTTACCCATGTGAAAAAAGCGAGAGCTGTAACAGCCTCTGAGAAACTGCAGATATTTTCATGTCCTTACTGAAAGCTGAGCGGAGCATGGAGAGATCATTATTGCACTTTCATGCGTTACTGTAATTTATCCCAGATAAATGCACATGTCAAGGAAAACAGCAGAACAAAACTATGAACCAGGAACATTTCTGACAACTAAAAAAGTGTTCTGTGGGTCTTTAGCAGGAGGGAAAGCTAAACATGCACAGAGTTGCACTAAAGAATGCGGCAGTTAGCCCAGAATAAGTCTCTCTTTAAAAGTTTTTATGTGAGACTACATCCACAACATAACATCAGATGCATGAAATAAACATATTTAAGTAACATTAATTCATTTGAATTCTACAGATTACTTTTAGAGCGGAAATCCTATGGAGTTAAACATGAGGAACTTTCTTATCTGTTTGGAAGGATCAGAATTATAGAATTAAATTAGAAAATTTGCAGAGCAAGAAGATCGGTTGCTCTTTTTTCAGAAAATGTGCATGGGTGTCAGAGAAGAGCACAGTGAGCTGTGGTGTGGTTGCAGTGGACAAATGAATATGATGTTGACAAACTGCCACTCGTGTCATCGCTGCAGTGGAGCACTGGCCTTCCCGCTGATCACGGGGAAGATGTGAACTTTCAGAATCTTTGAAGGGACTTGAATTTCAACTGTAGAAGTTCCTACAGGAGCATTTGTTTAGTACATCCCACCGATTCTTAAGCTTCGATCACTCAGCGGTCTCAACCGTGTTGGCCAAACTGAAAGTTCTGTAGGATCTTGGGTTTGGTGCCAAATGGTGCAGTGAGCTCCCTCAGAACTGCTGCACCCCTTCTGGCAATCTAGAAGACGCTCAGTAAACATCTTATTGGGAACCATTACCCTGCCACCTGTCATCGTCTGTCACTGTCACCTTTGTACCACAAAGCAGACACAGTTGTATTGTCTAGGAAACCATCAAGCTGTGCTTTGAAAATTGTGTGTCTCTAATTGAGGCTTGTGCTTTACCTTCTTTTTACTCGGAGTTATATATAGGTTGAGAAAAGTGGAAGAAAAATGTAACATTAATGCAAAAAGACTGCACATTGTTAAATGTTGAAATGAATTATTGATTAATGACACAAAATGTTCAGGGCAAAAATCTTAATGTTAGTTTGCAAATTATTTCTTCCTTCCGAAATCTAAACATATGGGCTTATCGAAAACTGAGGTGCACTTGAGGTAAAGTTTTGCGACATACTGGGTTTGCTGTCCATTTGGTAAAATCAAAGCCCGGCATATTTCAAAACATCGCATAATTTATTCAACAAAAAACATATCAAATATTCCCTGTGATTTTAAAATGAAGAGCATAAACAAATGTGCTCATTAAAATGTGAACAATTAAAACAAAAGGATTCAAAAGTTTGAACAGTTAAAAAAAAATGTAAGAAGATGTGAAGCGTTTTTCAATTTCTGTTTCCACGGGAAATATATCCTATATTGTTGGTTTTGTTATTTTAAGTTTCATCCGGTCAGTTCTCAGTATCTTTTCCGGAAGCTTGTGAAGGAAGATAGACGTCAAAATATTATGCCTCATGTTTATTAAGGATTGGATGGAAATGCGGTGCCATTCTGTAAGTATGACTAGAGGATCTTTAGCAGATGGAAGTTTATATAAACAGCTGTGAAACCATTGAAGTGAGGAAAAAAGTGGCCATAGAGGAGAATAAATAAATGCCAGTTTTGCACAGTTGTCTTCTGAGAAAACACACCGGTGGCCAAAGTCAACATGGGTAGAAGAAACACTTGGCCTCAAGGGCACCTCGCTTTGATTTTGTCCAGGATTTGCTGACTTTATGTCTCAATAAGAACAGGGAGGTGATTGCTCTTCTTTTACTGAAACAGTTTTCCAAGTTTAATGTCTGCAGAATAATAAAACGTCACGTGCCTTTTTCTTAAAAGTGCAGCCCCACCTCTTTCTAAACTACAGAAAACCTGTACGCCATTTGTGCTCCCTTGGACCCTCACTGTATAGTTTTTACATGCAATTATAAACAACTGAAATACACTCATTTGTTTTCCACCCCTTCCACGCAGATCAATACACATTTATGGAAACACCATGCAATGTTAGCAGAAAAAAGTAGATCCTCAGAAGACAAACATCTTGTGACTGGTATTAACACCAACAGTATGGCCTTTGGACCAGGAGAAAATGCAAAAAAGCTGAAGAAGTTGAGTAAAAAGAGGTTTAAAGAATTCCCATCCCCTTCTAATCCTATTCCACAAATCTCTTAGTTGTTTCACAGAGGACAAAACATCTACAACCCTGTGTCAGTATCTTACAAAAAGTGTTAATACGTTTCCAATTTATTAGTATTATTACTAAAATACTATTTTATTTTTAATGTACTGCTGCATTTCATAATGGTCTTAGAAAGCAACATTTCTGGGCAATAAATGTGTTAAGCTATTTGGAGTTTAGTGTTGGATGTATAATAAGGCTACATCGGAGCGGAAGAACGATTGTGAACAACCATAGTACAGTGCATCTGAAAAATTAATGACTGCGTTGAGCTGTTTTTGCTGACACACCTCCGATGTGAAAGTCGGGGTCACACGCGTTTTTGGCTTAAAGCTACAACTTGTGTGGAACTTTACTTATAATAACTTAGACTGAAAGACATGGTTTCATCTCCACAGCCCAATTAAAAGTTAGTTTAGAATTCTGCCAGCTCTATAAGCCACTTCCGTGACAGATCAGATCATTTTAAACTTCCTGTCTATCATCAGACATCAAAGTGCCTCTATGTCAGATGTTGTATGGCCGGCATCGATGGGACGACGTCAAAATTGTTCTTTCGCTGTTGGGGCCGATGTTGAACGTTGTCAGTTATGAACACAATAAAGATGTCATCGATTCGGAAGGAACAATTATAGTTGGTCCATCTTGTTTAAGTTTTTTCTTTTCTTTGACCGTGATTCAGTGTTCTTCACTTTTTGTAGTAGCTGGAGTTCTGCTATTCAGGTTAGGCAATATTCCCAAACTTTCGGGTTCAGTTTATAGATATTTTTGTCTGCAGCTGATACATCAATGGACTCCTTTACTTAAAAATGTTGTTCTGGCAAGAATCAAAGAAAATGGTGTTTCTTTGGCTTCCGTCCACCTTTTTCCTACTACAAAGGTATAAATTTGTATGAAGTGCGCATGTTAGCTTCACAAAAAATAGAGCATAATGGGTCTGATGTTGCTTATAGCTGTGTTAAAAATGAGCTGACAAACCCCTCTCAGCTCATTTCATTTCTTTTTCATTTGATTGATCATCATTTTCAAAATAATGTAATGTAGTACTGCATATTAATAATTAACCCTTTGCAAATAGGCAAGCTATGGCTTCAGCAGCACTGCAAGTGCAATAAGGCAAATGTGCTGCAAAGGAACGCTAAAAACTCACCAGCGAAGTAGTGAAGCACACACTATTACAAAAGTATTTGTGAAATATATAAAAATAAATATATAAATAGATATTAAACAAAGTAGATCCATTCTTGCAGTAGCTTTGAATGAAAAATTATGTTTTCATTTACAAAAAAAATACGAATATAAGAGTTGATATGAAAATGAATTCCAACAAATTAATTTCCCATTTAAATTCCGTCCTTGAATGCTCAGTTTTGTCTTAAAAAAAAAAAAAAAACACCAATCAGCTTGTCATTTATGAACACAGTTATAAAGATTGAGCCTTAGTCAGACTTGTTCATTAAAAAGGAACAAATCAATTTTCATTTCGTCTCTAGAGAAGAATCACTTAAATGAGTTATCTTGCACATGTTGAAATTGAATTAATTACAATGTGTTACTTGTGAAATTAATATTTTAAGGTCAAGGGCAATAAGGAAAGTTTGGAGAAAGGAATATAAGTTTGACCTTGTTAAATGAGAAATAAAAAAAGAATGTTCTATTTAGCATTGTCGAGTCCTTACATTTTACATTTACGCTAATGCACGCACACACAAACACACACGCACGTGCGCAGAGAAAATAATACAGGAGAGATAATGGAGACTTGCACAACATCTTCTTTTCCTCTGCGGCACAGAATAATTTCCCAGGACACCCGATACAGTTTTTCAGCTTTTTTCAGGTTCAGGGGAGCAAGACAGCTGCATGAATGCAGATACTTTGTTATATATTTATTAATGGATTGATTTATTTATACATTTATTGATTTGTTTATTTTATATCTCCCCTGTAGTTTTATAGCAGTGTTAGAGTATAGTACTCTTTCAGGAAAAAGAGAGCAACTTCATCAGCGAGAAGCTGTGGAATCACGGTGGACTCACGGCCATCATCTGCAGTCTGGGATAAAAGGTTCTGGAGCACCAGAGGCCGAGCAGGAGCCCGGGACAGCGCTTCTTCCTCTGCAGTGAAGTGGCGGCGTGTGTGTGAGAAACATGGTAGGCCACAGATGCTGGTATCTATTAAACAGGATACACACAGCACAGAGTGCCATAATTCTTTATTACAACACATTTTTTTGTAATGTACTTACCATTCACAGTCAAATCAATGACACTGCTGACCAGTGCAATTCTCATAACAGCATTTCTTTTCATTTTCCCACCGCAGTAGGCACCAAATAGCAATAATTTAAGAGACAAGTAGCGCTGCCTGAACGTTTTTTCCCCATAATTTTGATTATTTGCATTTTCTTTCAGATCTGAACTCGTGACAGAGAAAATGAAAACAGCCTTTCATCACCAAGCAGAAAAGTGCTTACAGTGCAGCTCCCTCTGCTAACTGACTTCTCTCACCTGATTCCGACAAGCTTTACCTGCCAGGACAGCAAGTTATTCATTAAAGAGTTTTGCCGCGGATACACAAATAAGCAGATAAACGCAGTTTCTTCTGTCACACGTTTTCTTCTCTGAATTAGAGGTTAGACATTTTGCCGGGAGGATTAGAGCGCACAGAAGAGTAAGATTTGCAAATGCAGTACCCTGAGGAATCGGAAAGATATCACTTTTTATTCAAACGTATATTATTCTCCTCCAGTGTTAAAATGTTAATTTTGTCTTCATTTCTGCAGTACATTATCCATTGACTCAAAGATGTAAATCGAATGTAAGCAGCTGTTTTCTGCCACACTTTAAGAACTCAGCTGACACAGGTCATTTGAAAGATGTCCGCAATTTATTCGGTAAATCATTTGGTTTTAATACAACAGGCAGTCGGCATTTTTCCAACTGCCTGCACAGCAGTAGATTTCACAGCACGAAAGGAACACTTAAAGCACAGGTCTGTTTCATATTTCGCTATAGTTTCTGAAAATTTATTTCAGAAAATGAAATGTTAAGCCTAAAAAAAAATTAAAAATGGGATGATGCTATAAATATTTAATTAATAGGATGTGGTAAATGCAGTTAATGTTTTCCTGTAGCGCCATATAATACAACATATAGAAAAGCATTTTATCTTGCAAAATCAAAAGCAAAATTTGCCTTTTTGAACATTTGAATCATCTGGCTTCTTTTTTCTTTTTTTTTTTGCTTAATGTAAACCCCCCTGTTAACCCATTTATACAACACAATTAGTGTATTGCAGCTGTTTATAAGGAGGTGGGTGAATACAGTTTGTTTAAATACAGCGGCACAGTGACAATGCTGAGGGTTTGGATGTGGCTGTTAGTCCTGCTCAGTCTGTTTGGACCACTTGTTTGCTTGGTCTTCATCTGGGTTTCCTCCAGGTGCTCCAGTTTCATCATACGGTAGGAAACCATATATAAAACTATAACTGGGGATAGTATACGGAAACATCTGTGCCAAGTACGAGCTAGAAGTCCCCGAGTCCCGTTGGGAGGCACCACTGAAAGTGGTTGAGAGCAACAGAGCTAAGATCCTGTGGGACTTCAAGTTCCAGACAGACAGGCAGCTGCTGGCCAATCAACCAGACATAGTGGTGGTTGATAAGGAGCGGAAAACAGCAGTAGTGATAGATGTGGCAATCCCAGCTGACAGTAACATCAGGAAGAAGGAGCATGAGAAGATTGAGAAGTATCAAGGCCTGAAGGAACAACTGGAACAAATGTGGAAGGTGAAGGCCAAAGTGGTTTCCTGTGTTAGTAGGAGCACTGGGGGATGTGACTCCCAAACTTGGAGAGTGGCTCCAACAGATTCCAGGTACAACAACTGAGGTCTCTGTCCAGAAGATTGCAGTTCTAGGAACAGCTAAGATACTGCACAGAACCCTCAAGCTCCCAGGCCTCTGGTAGAGGACCCGAGGTTGAGGAAGGCACACACACATACCACGCCCCCCAGATAGGGTAAGGTGAGAGGAAGATTTTTTAAAATTTATTTTATTTATTAATTTATTTTTTATATAATCCAACTCAGTGTTTATCAACAGCCAGCTACAAACTGTTTGCCATCACCATACCTTTCTTTACTCGGGCATACTACAGACAAAGAGTATAGTATGGTAAAATTTAGTATAGTACAGAAACAAAGAATATAGCACAGTGAAATATGTATTACCAGCACATATTTAATAAATCATTAAACAATATTTTCTTTGAATCATTCTTAGATATCAGGGAGATAAATCACATAAATATTAAAGCACTGTACTGCATGAGAAGTGCATTAAACTTAAGTATAATTACAAAACTATTTAATGTTTATAGTTATTAAAGTTTGTTTAGTTTTTAAATGAGTGGTTCCTAACAAAAGGGTTATGTGAAAGAGGGGTAACTGTGCTAGGTTAGTTGCTAAGGACACATTCCTACACCCTGAAGGTTCTGAGCTCCAGCGGCAGCTCTGGTGCAGTATCCTTCAGCACGGTAAAAGTGTTCTCTTTCTGTTGTATATGGTGGTAAAAATTGAAGTTGCATTAGATCATGTTTTTTTTTTTTTTTTTTGTCCTTTGCTTCTCAGCTTTTCCTTGCTAAATAGCGTATTTCTTTAGTCTACATGTAAGATGTGCCTGACAGCCGAAGATAGCATTTCCTACTGATCGAGCAGCCTTGGTGTATGTGCAAATTATCTGCTCTGAAAATAACAATTTCCACTGAATGGCATGATAAAGAAGAAAGGCATTTAGGGATAGGGATAAAATGCACATAAGCAAGACAGGATTTCACTCTAAAAAATGAAATGAAAAGAGTTTTTTACAGCTGTCTACCAGTTAATAATAGTAATTTTAGACCCTGGTTGTGAATGCTAACTGTTAGTGGCAAGATTAGCAATACAGGTTATAAATAAATTGACGGATGTGCTGTACTTTTTGCTCGTTCTAAGAACTCCGCAGCAAATTTTCTACATCAGCGGTGGACAGAGAGGTTGGCATTGACTGTTTTAGACATCCCCGCATCTGAGGAAGTGCCCTGACCCGGGTGCAAGAGGAGATCACGATACCGTAACATTTTCAGCATTGGGATGTGAATATATGGAACACATTATCTAGCCGTGTTACCTGTGGGGCCACAACTCAATTTCCTTCATATAGCATCCAAGATTGTTCAGGTTTTGTGGGACTTGCAGGTTAATTAGACAAGTGAAAGACTTCCAGCCTCTGTAGCTTGGGGACGCATTGTTTCACACCTGCATTGCAAATGGCATGTTTGTTCCATTGTACTGCTAATTTTACCCAAATACTTATGACTGTACAGTGTCATGAGAACTAAATGTAAAAAGCTGACGCTGTCTGCCCCTTGCAATAATGACTGCATTCTCTCCATGTACAATGGAAGCCCAAAATGGTCAAAGTCGGCAATTAAAATCAGAAGCAGAGGACACACTGCCAAGTTGTGGTTCTGATGCTCATTGTGACACAAATCAGTTTTTTTTTAAACTTTTTTTGTTCTTTTTTGGGAATATAATTAATTATTGTGACTCTAAACAAGCAACGCTATACATGAATACACACTGTTTTTGGACGCGTAGGCCTTTCACACAGTCCTGTCTTTTACACTCTGGCAGTCCTTAGTGGGAAACCATTTAATGTAATGAGCAAGGAGGAGCCAGTGCAGTAGATCAGTGTCCTGAGCAATCCGGTCATCAATTATAGACATTCATTAAGTCCTACTAACCGGTTTTATTATGCAGATCATACCAAGCATCTGTATATGTCTGACCGCCAGTACACAGTAAGGTTGTGTTGATTCTCCTGCCAGAATAAAATGTAGAGTTTATAAGCAGCACACAACAGGGGAGTATTAGACTTAAAAGGCAAATTAGAATTCTTTAAATCCAATGCACATTTAAAATTAAATAAATAAATGTGTTAATTATCCACTTTGTAGACATCATTATCATGTGGTTGGCATGTGGTGCATTACATAGGGTTGAGCAAATTAAAGGGAACAAGGGACTAAATTTTGAGGAAACGCCACCTTTGCATCAGTAGTTACACAAATGAATGATGGTGAGTTGAGTATTGAGTACAGCTACGTGCCAGCTATGAATAAACAGCTACATAGGGTCGGAAATTTGGAAATATAATATCGGATGCTGTAAAGCAGCACAAGATGTCTAACTGTGTCTGAAAGAGGATAAACAGGCACACAAAACCTGTAAAATTATTCAATATGGAAAAAGAAACATGCAACCCCCCCCCCCCGGGTGTGCACTAGCGTGAAAGCCTGTCAGAGATGGCTAAAATACTTGATAAAAGCCACAAAGCAGTGGCCTTCGAAATGACCACATAGGTGAGTCAACAGTGCTTTGACACATTCTGAATAAACAAAAGTTGCTAGCGAGATACATCAAGCTCATACTTTTGGAAGAGCTGCCATTTGGAAGCTGCTTGTATTCAAGGCTAGTTTGCAAAAGCTGATAAATTGAAGTAATGAACACAAAACCAGAACACCTGAGCAGCAGAAAAGGAGTAAAAGGATTTGATAAACTTTTTTATTTGATTTTTTTTACATCAGGATGGAGTTTTGTTTGAAGGAAACCAATGGGATGCTATTAGACCACAATTGTTTTGCCAGTTGTTAAAACTTGTGGTGAATCAGCCATGGCATTGGCTGCGATCTCATGTGAATCACTGGGTTTAATGATTGTTCTGCATGGTTGTGTGAATATAATTTTCTGTTTTATGCGGTCAAGTGGATCATACGCAGCTAAACAGATTCAGGAGAGGTTCTGTGAACTCCAGGATGAGATCAAATGTCTTCACTATCTCTCTTTTGTATGTCATAAACACTGCAGTACTGAAACTTTACTGAGCACCAAATGACGACCTAAATTTTCACCTCCTCCACTTTTTAAATAACTAGAGGGTCCTTCTGACTAAGAATGATCAAACATCCCACAACAAGCAGTGCAAAACTGGTTTGACTGCATTCCAGTAAAAGCCAAAAAAAATATTTTGTCTTATTTACTTACTGTTTATATGTTATTTAGAATTTCCACTATTTTCTTGTCTGTATATAAATTGTAAGCTGTATTACTTATTCTATAGTGTATAACTGTGAAGTATTTACACTTTCTTTGGCCTGGTTGGAAGGTTGATGATCTTATTGTGTGAAATAAATGCCTTTACTATGCCTCTAAGTAGATTTTTTGCTCTACTTCCACATGATAGAGCTGGATTGTTTGGCGCTGCTACACGTGAGTCACTCTGGTCTGCACTATTTTGGTCATTTGACCCATTATTACCCCCATAATGCAATGTAAACAAGGAAAAATAATCAACAAAAAAGTCACATAATTAATCTAATAATTCAGTGGGTCAAAGTAAAAAAGTTTTTTTTTTTGCCTAAAGGAAAGTAAATTATATTAACTTTTAGAAGAATAAAACTTTTTTCCCTTTCCCTTCTATACACTTAATCACAATTTGAGTCATTATTCAGGGCTTTATGAGGCAGAAGGGAGATGATGCGTAATCTTGTTCACACCCCTGCAAATCTGCTTTTTTTATGCTAAAAATCACTCATTGTGCAACAGATATAATTATGATTACAATATTAATGTTATAGCTGCTTATAAACTAAACATTACAGGAATATGAATATGATATGTACGTACACATATACTGTACATAAACACAAATAAGAGAAGTTAATAAATATGAATAATAAATAATATAGTCAAACTAGTTTTTAAAACTGGGCACTTGAGAGTGAAACAGAAAATAAATTCCATTGTCCAACACTGATCACCTAAAAACTATAATCTATTGTGTATAGTTTATAATTTATATATTCATTTTAACAGCTATCTTATTTGTTTTTTTCTTTTATACCCTTGGAAACAGTTAATGATTATAATACTTATATCTATTGTAAGCAATGTGACACAGCAATAAAGTTTATTGTGCAAGAAGTTTGAGGCTATTTATAATGCAGCTTTTATTGTCAGTAAATTACATTGTTTTCAAATTTGCCATATTTCAGTTTTGCAGCATGTTTGCCTAAAAATATGATTTTGCTTTGGCCTGGAGAAAAGTTTGAGCTTATTGTTATAGCAATAACTGGAGCAGTATGACTTGACAATAGCATGCATTTTTAAAAATCTCATTGATTTATTGACTGCGGTCATATTCATCCAAAAAAAATAAATAAATAAATTTAAAAAAAAAAAAAAAAAAACAGGGTATCACCATTGTTTTATTCAGCCCTGGACTTAGTTTAATTTTATTATGAAATGATTAACAAAATGTGAAATTGATTGCAAAGTGCTTGCTTTGCCATTTGTAAGCTGTTGGTCACATAAAAAAAAAAAAATAAAAAAAAAAATAAATAAATAAACCACACTGTTGTCACAAGTATATTAACATGAAGTTTGTCCACATGACAATTTGTCCACATAGAGACAATAAACCCTCTGAAGGAATGTATGGATGGTTCTTGATCCAGGATCAACGATCAAAATTGGGAAAGTGAGCAGCTTTAATGAGTCTCAATCCCCTTAAGGTTTTATTCTTCTATAAAAGACTTTCCTCACTGTTATGCCTGGGCCCTCTAGGGATATTTGAGGGTACATCCCCATGGAGTGCTTTCAATCTACCTACATACATCTCATTGTATCAAAAAGACAATTTTCCACTGAAAACCTTCCGATTGAAGGTGCACGATGAATGGAATTATGCTAATTTAATTACATTTATTATAACTATTTCAGATACTGTTCATTTGTTCACTGTCGTTAACCATTTGTTTAAGATGAAACAGATCAATTTCAAATGCATGGCCCTATTCACTGCTGCAGTATGTTGTGCTGGATACCATATTTATGTTCCTAACTTAGTTAATGGTTATGAATTACTCGCGTTCCCTTTTTATTCATAGTGCTGTTGTTTACACTTGAAGACATGCAACTACTTTGAATCTGTCTCTCCTCTATTAGTTTGTGGTGACTTCTTAAATTATAGGGAATTAGTAATAGAAATCACCATATGGTGGCTTTCCAGATCTTAGAGACAGAAAATGCAACATACCAAAAGATAAATATAATTTACTTTCAACCCAAATCTCCATGGAAGAGAAATCAGTTAATGTATTTGCCTTACATTTTCAAATTTCATGGTTTACATAAATTGTTAAATAAATAGTCAAATTATTTTATTGTACTGATAGTTTTCAATGATGATTTCATAGGATATTTTGTGTTTGCAACTGGGTCTCATGTCTTGGCAGAGGATAGTTTCTGTAAAAAGTGATTTATTTAGTAGCGTTTGCTAAAGGCAACAAGGAAGCAGTAGGTGGTCAGGTTTTGATCAGCAGTGCTATGAATTGGGGGCTAAGGGGCCACGAGTTTCTGCAGCTTTCTTGATGGATAAAAAATGAAGGATATTCATCTCCAGTGAGATGGGAGAGCAGAGTGATTCAGATGGGCTGGGGATCTGTGAACCTCACAGGAGTCAGACAGCTCAGGGAGGGTTCAAATGAAATGGGCTGTGCAGCAAGGACAGTAGAATGGGAGAAAGTTAGGTTGATGCTAAAGTCGTTCGGTGGAGATGTGCCGCATCAAGCAGGGTAAACCAAGTTCACGGGAACATTCCTGAAAGTATCAGAGGTAAACAGCATGTTCAGCATGTTCAAATGAGGATGTGTGGGTGCGGGAGATGGGGAGGATGCTGAACGATGCTGAACAAGAAACCTTATGGGGCACACAGCAGAAAGGAAAGCTGAGGCAGTAGAGTGGCCTGAGGAAATGTGCATTTATGCAAGGGTGACCGGGCAGAGGTAGCACTGGGATGCCCAGAAGTGTCTCTGTATGGCAGCAAAGCCAATTCAGGAGGGCCCACCATAATAGATCTCTAAACCCAAAGCCTGCGATGTTATTGGAACTCCTGGAAAAAAATAAATAAAGCACAGATAAAAAACACAGTTCAATTAAAAATTATATTGTATTTGGTTAAAAAAAAAAAAAAAAAAAAAAAACCTTAATTCTACTAATATACAAATATCTTTAAGAAAAAGATTAAGCAGCAAAAATAATGAAATCATAAAAATTGTTCAGGTAAATATGGATCGGCCAGTGAAGGCTTGAGCTACACATCATTGGCCCATAACGTTGAGGTGTACAGGCTTGAGTAAAGACTTCTGACATAATAAACCAATTATGTTAGTGACTAAGGGTCTTCCGTTGCTCTGCTGTACTACAACAACCGCTAGCATTGTTAAAAATAGCAAACACTTTTGGTCATTTTGTCCTCCAGTAGACATTCACTCAGCCATCATGTTCTCACTCGCTGCATTCAGACTTGTATTTTTAATGCTTAAGGTCCTTGGAACAAACATAGGGAAGGAAAAAAAAAACACAGACATGACCCCACCGCAAAGTGTCGCACAAAGGAACATTATCCACAACTGAGTCTCAGGAAGCTGTCAATTTAACAGCATGCAAAGCCTCTAAAGCTGTCAGAGTAATCCAGGCTATTCCAATAAACATGATTGTTAAGGGAAGGCAAGCAACTGTTCAGAAAAGTGCTTACGCATCATGATGGTGGCATTTGCCATCTGTTTTTTTTTTTTTTTTAGTGCTATTATGATGAAATATGCAATATGTTTGTCATTCATTTTGAGCACTATACAACCAGATACATTTAAGAAGATTCTGATAAAACTGGCAGGAAGTTAACTGTTTTTTTTTTTTTTTTTTTTCCCCAAAACACTTTGCAGATGGCAACCTTAATAGCTGTCGTACACCTGGCAGACTGTCCATTCAGTGTGACTGGGACTTTTAATGCTTCCATCCCCACTAAATGCAAGTTTGTTTTTAATAGTGCATTTAATGCAAGATTAATAGCAAATTACTCTCAGATCAGTGTTGGAAATGCAGATCCAGTGTGTATTCAAGTACTGTATAATTTTTTTGGGGACTCCTTATGTTTTGCATTAAACGGCATTATTTATTCTGTATGCATTATTTATATATACTGTATTATCATTTACAAGCATGTCATTTGTTCAAGATTTCCAGCATCCTAATATGGTAAATACAGCAATTGTAAGTCAATGAAAATGCAGTAAAGTACTCATTTTGTTTGTACAGAATAAATGGCCTAGACTGGGTGAGTTCTGGAAATGGGGGAGAAGGTGGACACATTAAAATCTGCAGGTCTCACATTCAGATTCCCCGTTCTCCTTGTAAAGCCCTTTAGTAAGTCTTTATAAGAATTCATACAGTGAAAATTTTCTGTTTTATAAATGAGCAAATCACTGCACACTTCATCAAACTACACACACACACACACACACACACACACACACACACACACACATATAGTTTTGTATATATTTATATATAGTATACATTATAGGGTGTCTTTAGACAAAGGTTTAATAAAGGTTTAGACAAAGGTTTAATAAAATGGTTGAAAGTGTGAATTTTGATGAAAGACTTTGGCGCTTATAGCTCTTTCAGTTAGACCCCAAGATATGCCGCAACTGGACAGTTAAAAATATGGCTGTGAAACTGAGTTCCTTGGAACTGTTAATATGACAAATGTGAGTTTTCTTTTTACACAGAACATTGTGCTGTGCAAATTAAATAATGTTATTATCTAACCATATATATGTATGTATATACAGTGTGTGTGTGTGTTCATGTATATATAGACATACATGCACGTACACATATATGCTTACATACAGTATATACTAATTGGTTGCTGAAATTTGCATCCCTTCCTGTTGCCTTCTCTTGAGGGAGTGACCAGGTAATGGCTGATCTACAAGATATAGTGATATTCATCCAAAGGAGAAATGTCATGATTCCAAGTGACAGTATCATAAGAAAGAAGATATATGAGAAGCTGGACAAATACCAAGGACTGAAGGAAGAACTGGAGAGAATGTGGAAAGTGAAAACTAAGGTAGTCTCAGTGGTGACAGGAGCACGTGGGGCTGTGACCCCTAAGCTGGAATAACGGCTCCATCAGATCCCAGGAGTGAACACTGGGCTTTCGTTCCAGTAGAGCACACTATTTTAGGAACAACAACAATGGTAGGAGTCCAAGTCTAGGATGAAAAAAAAGGTTTATAAGAAACAATTGTCAGGATTTTTCTGTGTTTCACCACTGTGAAGATTTTCTGCAATTATTTTGGTACAACAGGAAGATCTGTCGCTTATTATTTCCCTGGCAGAGTATTAATTTCACAGGGGCAACTCAGGTTAAGTACTACCTTGCTCAAAGGGTACTACACACAGCCCCCTCTGGCCACTTGAACCTGCAGATCTCAAGTTACGGGCCCATGTCCTTAAGCACTATGATACCTGCAGCCCATCAGGCACTGAGGATGGTACGAGCAAGAACACTGCCAGCAAGGACATTTGCAAAGTATTAACTGAGATTAAGCAATCCACCGAGGTGTCCACGTGATCACGGGTCTTCAACAAAAGATCTGGAAGTAGGTGAGCAACTGTAATGTCAAAGAAGGGGTTATTCTAAAATTTGGTACTTATGAAGAATGTGAATTATTTAGTGACCCTGGATAGTGGAGGCACAGATTTTTGACAACCCGAGACAGAATGGTGGAATCATAAGGTAAATCAGAGGCGGTGAGGGTGCAACCATATAGAAACTGTGTCGAGTCCTGAACTTGAAACAACGCTGCACTGGAAAATCATCTAAGACTGTGATAGGAAGAGATGTTTCTATGTTGTCTGGGATTCTAAGTAAAGGCAAAAAAAAGCCTAATAATTCACTTTTAGGAAAATTCCGCTGTTCTGTAATAAGATACGTGGCGCCTCTTACTTTTGTTGTTCCGTTTTTCTCTTTGCAGAGATTTGCACTGTTTACTCCTAATTTCAAAGCTCTGTATCAGTTTGGTCAGAGCCTGTCACCTATAAATACATAAAAGTTGTATTTATTTGAGAAGCACAGAGCAGAGCTCATAATGCAAGGAAGGGAGGCAATATTGACAGCGTTTACAAATTCAATGTGACCTCGGATAAAGCACATAGATGAAGACAGGTATGACTCATTCATAATTCACCATGTGTCACGTCACGCCCAGCATCAGCCGTCATCCATAATGTATTAATGGGGACATTTGTTGTTGCAATATCTGCCTTATACCGAACCTACTGACACATTCCTGTAAATAAAATAAAATAAAATAAAATAAAATAAATAAATAAAATAAGAGTATTTGGTAGTGGGAGGTGGCATAATCTTGAAAGCAAATAGCACCAGGAACCAAATTCACACCAGGGATGTGATTCTGTCCATAATCCAGACACATCTGCATTCATTCCTGTGTTACACCCCTCAGGTCCAGCACCCTGGACACTGCTCCAGCTGCATTACTTGAACTCTACTTTCACTGTATCGGTTTGTGACCTCAGGACCAGGGACCTCAGCTTCTCATTTATGCCTGGTTGGAGGTCTGCTGATTCTCTGCCAGGCAAAGGGACACCTTGAGGAACAAACTAATAGTCACTCAGTTGTGCCACTGATCTCACAAGAAAATCGTGTTTTCACCACACCAGAAAGGCGTGCTTAACTGTTTGCATTCCTGGAGGTGCAGTGTGGTGTTTAGGGAACCCAACATGGCCTTTGCACTGTGTCCTTCAATTAATTACAGGCTAGTGGCAAGACATAGAGAAGTGTCTGAGGTGGAGGTGTACAGTTTAGCAGCTAAAGCAACATATAGAGCTCTAAGCAAAATGAGGAATGAGATCGTTGCTGGGCACACGAAGACAGCATAGTGGAACTCCATTGTCAGAGTAAGCTGGAAAGACAATGGGTGGGCTTCTCCATCATGATATTCTGGAAGTCCTTCATGATATAATGTGAAACTAGGGTGCAGGGGAGGCGTCCAGTCCACTGGTAGCCAAGTTCTGTAATGTCGAATGATGCATCTCCCAGGGTACACATGATGTTTGTCTACTCTTTCATTATTTCATTGGTTCTTACAGCTCTTATAACACGAATGACTTAAAGGGTCAGTTGTTTACAAGACCAGAAACAGATTTAAGGATTTTTTAAATAATAATAATAATAATAATAATAATAATAATAATAATAATAATAATAATAATAATAATAATAATAATAATAATAATAATAATTCATTAAATAGCTGTGCCTTTTTGAGAGTAAACTATAGTGTATCATTTCAGGATGAGTAGATATCCCAGTGGTACAATAGCAGCAGAAAAGGTTGATGATGGGTCTAGTGATGTTCTAATAAACATTAACCACAAGGCATAGCGGATCACAGCCCCCTGAGTCTGCATGGGTTTGCATGTTCTCCTTGTGTCTGTGTGGGTTCCTTCATGAGCTCTGGTTTCCTCCCACAATCCAAAGACATGTGTCTCAAGTTACCTGGTCACTCTGTGTGTGTGTGTGTGTGTGTGTGTGTGTGTGTGTGTGTGTGTGTGTGTGTGTGTGTGTGTGTGTGTGTGTGTGTGTGTGTGTGTGTGTGTGTGTGTTTGTCCCCCTATAACAGGGGGTTTAATCCTGGTGTTGTTTTGTAGCTTAGCATTCAGCAATGCTGTGACCCTCAAAGTGGTCAATCATAAAGGAAGGAAGGATACAGAATTAACCCAAAGTCCAAGTGCATAATTTCACTATTTATTATTTGAGGATAAATATATTAAATTCCCTTGCAAATTAAAATGTCATAACTCATGTAACTGCTTTGAATCAAAATTCATTTTGTTAGTCTTGTTTCACTTTAAAGTTTACTTAATAGGGGGCCCAAAATAATTAGCCATACAATAAGTGAAACTGCACCCATGTAAAATGACATCGAATGACACTAATTTAGCAGAATCAGCATTTAAAAAAGGCCACACAGTCAATCTGTGTTAAACCCCGACTTGCATCTTCATCGATCTGTCAGAGTAACTGCCACAGTGTCACTTTGGTAATATGTGGCCTTTTTCACGGCATGCGGTCCCTGCTTGTTTCTCAGCATCTGATGGTAGCGTTCAGTTATTTTTGCCATCTTTCATCAGCTGCCTCTGCTCTTTGTATTGTCCCGCTCGCTGAGGCTGTCCTGGGAGATGTGTAATCTGATCACCACCCAAGTCCGAAAAACATATTTATCAGAGGCAAAATTTTATTAGCCATCTTTTTTTTTATTTATTTACAGCCTTAACAGAAAGTTTAAAAAGGTGAACAAAACAGTGAAAGCATCCAAAAGACATGCTTTTCATTTTGTTATTTTTATTACTTTCAGTTTCATGCATACTTATTTGCAGATACCCCCGCCCTCAAACAAATTAATAGCAGCAAATCTGAGCTGTAAATAAAAGCCAAGTCCATCCAAGTCAAATGAGTCAGTGACCTCTTTTTCTGGCTTAGTTTTAAAATTCAAATATGTCACGAAGCATACATGTCAAAGTGTAAACTTAACGTGACTTCAGAAAAACAAAATCTGGCCCCCTTGTCCTGTCATGATTACTTTACATCTTCTACACTTACTGCCAAAGGCATGCATCAAATTGAACTTGAAGAATTACCCTACAAAAGACTTTTTAATGATCCACAATGAAATATATCATTCATGGTGGATAATGGCAAATGGGTTATTTGATATTAATAGTGATTGCAAGTTCCATACTGCGAAGGAAATGCAATGACAACCTAAAATTAGGAAAAAAGTTTTAATATTAATTCAACTGTTTTATTGTTTATGGACTTTGTTGCAATATTTCTTTTTCACTGTGAGTGGTATCCTTAGACTTGGGCCTCCTACCAGAGGTCTGGGAGAATAAGTTGTTGTTCCTAAAATAGTGCTCTTTTGGAACGAGCCCAGTGTCGTCACTCCTGGGATCTGATGGAGCCGTTATTCCAGCTTAGGGGTCACAGCCCCACGTGCTCCTGTCACCACTGAGACTACCTTAGTTTTCACTTTCCACATTCTCTCCAGTTCTTCCTTCAGTCCTTGGTATTTGTCCAGCTTCTCATATATCTTCTTTCTTATGATACTGTCACTTGGAATCACGACATTTCTCCTTTGGACGAATATCACTATATCTTGTAGATCAGCCATTACCTGGTCACCCCCTCAAGAGAAGGCAACAGGAAGGGATGCAAATTTCAGCAACCAATTAGTATATACTGTATGTAAGCATATATGTGTATGTGCGTGTGTGTCTAAATATTTTTTAAAAACTTATTTAAACAGTATTCCATGAAATGTATAACATAGGCTTTACTTTATACTTATGCACAAAAGGGACTCGGATATCTTTGGTAGACAAAAAGGTTGTTCCAGGATTATGCACAAAAAAGCTAATGAAAGCATTGATTATAACTTTATACACTAGCATATGCAGAAGCTAAATAGCCTATTCTTTTATGTATTTCTTAAGAAACCCATATTTAATGAAGTTATTGCCCTTAATGAGCCCTTTCATTTAGATATTTTAAAGATAAAAGTAAAAAAAAATAATTAAGTTTGTCTTAAATGATAAACTGTCTATATATAATATAATAATATTGCATAGGTCCCCCTTGTGCTGCCAAAACAGCTCTGACCCATCAAGGCATGGACTCCACAAGACCTCTGAAGGTGTCCTGTTTTATCTGGCACCAAGATGTTAGCAGCAGATACTTTAAGTCCAAGTTAGGACGTGGGGCCTTCATGGTTCAGACTTGTTTTCCAGCACATCCCACAGATGCTCGGTGGGATTCAAATCTGGAGAACTTGGAGGCCAAGACAACACCTTGAACTCTTTGTCATGTTCCTCAAACCATTCCTAGGCAACTTTTGCAGTGTGGCAGGGCCACTGCTATCAGGGAATGTCGTTGCCATGAAGGATTGTACGTGCTCTGCACCAATGTTTAGGTGGGTAGTATGAGTCAAAGTAACATTCACATGAATGCCAGGACCCAAAGGTTCCCAGAAGAACATTGCCCAGAGCATCACACTGCCTCTTCCAGCCTACCTTCTTCCCACAGTGCATCCTGCTGCCATCTCTTCCCCAGGTAAGCGAGCATCCACATGACCTAAAAGAAAACATGATTCGGTGGTATATACATACAATTCAGACTAAACAAATAACCTCAAATACACGCATAAACACAGCTGGACTCAAAACCTTGCCTGAAAAACCAAGGTACCCTGGGGTGGCAATACTAGAACTGTCAAATAAAATGTAGTTCATATGTGGTACTGGAAATAGTTAAAATTATTTTAATAGATTTAATTATGACTTCAGCATGCTTGTGTGTGTGTGTGTGTGTGTGTGTGTGTGTGTGTGTGTGTGTGTGTGTGTATTTTTTTTTTGATCCCCACTGCAGCTGTTTTGGAACAGAAAAAGTGAGTGAGTGAATATATATTATTAAAAACTCGGAACATACTTCATTAGAAAAACCTAGCAGATGTTAATGCTGTTCACTCACAAAGCGTGAAATTTTGTCTGCAGGGAGGTAATAATTTTATTCCGAGATTATATATTTACTAATTTGTGTACCTTTGTCCAAAATATCTTACAGTTTTGGGTTTCTACTATATGAGTTAACTGGTGTTGCCTGGGTCAAACAAAAAAGTGTGGAGGTGGAAAGGTACACACAGGAACAATTGTATAAACCCACTTCCTTCAACTTGTAAAAAATCATAACAAAAATCATAAGTCATATTTTTATATTATAATTATTCCCACATTATATTTTTCCAGTGAGTAGCTGTCTAATAAACAACAGTAAATTATAAATGAAGAAAAGTCCATACAGTTGGGATCAGTAAGTTGTTTTTGCTGCCACATGCCAATAAATGACCTAAATGATGTATGTTTATGTCCTTTACGGAAGGAGGACAGCGAAACAGCATTTTGAAGTTATGAATGACTTTATCTCGGCGATTATGATTTTCCAGTTTTTGTCTGCTGCAGATTGAATTCTATGTGGGTATTAAACTGATATGCAGATAAAACCTAACTAAGGATCATGTTTTCTAATCCTGCACTTGCAGTTCATTTCTACTGCGTCATATAATCATATCTTCTCCAAGAGAGACTTGGTTCCAGATAAGCAAGTCAAGAAAATTGGTTTTGCTTTACAACAGGTATCTTCAGGTTGTGAAAAAAATTGCCAACAAGATTTTTTTAAAGAAAATTTTGAGCTCTATATATAAATGAATGTTCTGGAATCCTTCTGATTTATTATTATTATTATTATTATTATTATTATTATTATTATTATTATTACTATTATTATTATTACTACTACTACTACTACTACTTATGGGAAGGTCATCTACACATATGTGTTTTTTCATCATTCTGTGTGTTGCTCAGTACGAAAGCACTGCTGTACTGGGCAACACACACAATGATGAAAAAAACAGAAGAACACTGTTCAGATGTTTTGTATATTAAATATTATTGAGATTTTCTTCACTAATACTCACCCTCAGATATATAAATAAATACAAAAAGGTCGGGGAAGCCAAGTAAATTAAAAGTATACATTTTATAGGGAATGTAATAGCTGTACATCTATGAACTGCTGAACACCATACACTGTCAATACACCCGTCTGAAACTAGTGCCACGGTAGACAGCAGTCTGTGCTGAATGCTTCCAATAACCGCCTTAGGCCAACAGCCTCATCACAATAATGGCTGTTGTTCAGTTAAAACTTTTCACTAAGCTGCCATCTTGCTTTTCATTACACGCTATTTTAATTATAGATTGACGGTTGATGAAATAAGCACAGCTTGGTTACTTGGCAAATTAAATAATTGCATAAGAAGTGTCTAAAGCAAAATAACAGATGGGTCTATTCCCAGTTCTGTGAAAAATTACAACTACTAACCTTCTTAATCAAACATGCTTTCTGGCACAGGCTGTGACATTTTTTGACACTTACATGTTTCAGTTGGAATCATTTTATTCTGCTGTAAATTATCTTTCAGATTATCAAAATATTATGGAAAGTCTAGACCAAAGCTTGTCAGTCTATATATTTATTTACTCATTTGTCAGCAAAATGACAATTAATGTCCACAATAAATCTTTGGCCATATCAAGTCAGAATGATGACAAGGCAGAGAGAGCAGCAGGGACGTACAAGTAGTGCAATGTAGGTTTGAATCCAGCTTGGTCTGTGTGATGCTTGCATGTTTTCCTTCATCTCTGTTTGGGTTTCCTCTGAGAGCTTTGACTTACTCCCACAGGCCAAGAACATGTGACCCTGACCAGCAGAAAGCAGTTAAAAAAAAGGATGGATGGAAGAGTCTGGAAAGGACAAATCAAATAGACATTTATAAGTCAAAGGAAACAGAAATTCATAGGCCTAAATATTACACTGTATATAGTTGTAACAATGTGTAATGGAGTGGTTAAATATCATTTCTAACAACCTGGGGTTGCAGGTTTCAGCCCTAAGAGGGGTCCTGTTTTAGTATGAATGAACGCATTGGACAATAAAAATATTCAGCTGCAAAATCCAAACATTTGCTAAGCAGTTAAATAAAAACAATGCTGAGACAAGGAAAGAGTGAGCACATAAATGCATTTGAAAGAAAAGCTCTAACTGGTAAACTGTGATTTCTTTTCAGGTTCATATCTCTTACTCTTAATGAGGATTGCTAAGTTCTTCCATTACAAGTGTTTCTTTTATTAATGCAAAAAAAAAAAATAAATAAAGAAAAAATAAATAAAGAAAATAATAATGAAAAATTCAGAAATTCAGCTAACAAGGGCATTGCTGAGTATATAAATCACTACCCTTCAAAGAAGGGGAGGAAAAGCCACCCAAAAAGAAGAGGTAACAAACAAAGGTTTAATTTATACTTTTGTACTGAATACATGACAACACATTTTCACGGTTGAAGGTGAGGAACTTGTTGAAAGAAGCGGTATTTCCACCGTGACACGTTCACATTTTATATTACACAAGCATTATATGAAGTCACTTGAGATGTCAGGTTACATTTTTCTATATTTGTATTTAGGCTATGTTTCTGTGAGGAAGAAAAAAAAACACAGTGACTAACGGATAGAAACAGTTATTGAAAATATCAGCTTCGCCCACTCCCATATGTAATTAAATTTCAAGGGACTCAATTTGTTGCCTGGATAGGTCATTGCCTCTGTGGTCTGCATGTGTCTGTAATGAAGGGACTCGACGTTGCTGTCTGATAAATCTTATCAGGTCACTTGAGCGGGAAGGAGGGAGGGATTCCTTCATAAAGTTGCCTACTCATGCAGCATGCCGCTGAGGGAGGGGCGAGGGCTTACTTCTGCTATTCTGCATCCGTTCAGATGTTCCAGATAAATGCGAGAGGCACTGGGTCACATTTAATTTCACATGGAGTTTCACTATGCGTCTATCTGACTCACATCACCAAACCAGGAGCGCTGTATCACTTTTTAATCTAACTAACAGATTATAATGAGAAAAGGGCTGAAAAGTTCTTCATAATCTCTCAGTCTTCTAATCAGGCTGCTATCTTTTACTGGACTTTTGTGAGCAAGTGACATTTTAGGGAAACTTATTTGTCCTTAGTATGATTTGCTTTAAAATGAATAAATGGTAGCTTAAAATAATTTTTTAAAGGTATTTAGTTTGACCTAACTGTTGGAGTTGGAGACGTGTTGGTGTAGCTCTGGTGTCAAGCAACTCCTAAGCTGTGGGTTTGAATCTGGCCCACTCTGGATCCAGTTTGGATGTTCTCTCTGTGTGCTTCTTCCCACAGTCCAAAGACATATATTTACTGAGTGCTGTGTGTTTTACTATGAGTAAATGGGTCTGTGCTTGTGGTTGGACCTTGATGCATCTGTGTCTGGTAATGCTTCTGGAATAGATTGTGGACCTCCACAATCCAGCAGTGGGCATGTGTTTATTGATAATGACCATGTACTTCATAGTATTATATCAAAAATTATTTTGGATTCCATATATACAGTGTTGGGGTGGTAGGGTGATACAGTGAATAGAACAGCTATCTCACAGTGCCTGGGCTGTTTGGGCATGGGTTTGAATCCTGCTCACTCTATGTGGAGTTTGCATGTCCTCCTCATGTCTATGCAAATTAACCTGGGTGCTCTGGTTTCTTCCTTCGGTCCGAAGACATGTATTTCAGGTAAATTGGTAACTCTAAATGCCCTATAGTGTGTGTGTGTGTGTGTGTGTGTGTGTGTGTGTGAGAGACCACTCTCCTGAGACCACACTGCTGTCCCATCCAGGTTGTAGTCTTGTAGCCCAGTGCCAAGTAATTCCAAGATAAACTCTAGACCACAGCAACCCTGACCAAGAGAAGCAGTAAATAACAGTGAGTGAGTGATGTACAGTCTTAGAAGCTAAAACCAACCAGCATGAGAACTGCAAAGGAAATACAAATTAATCGATATTATTCATCTTTTTGTGGCAAAATTACACATTTTAAAATTTTCATGGTAAGTTATAGCTGTGTATTTATCCTGTACGTTGTCTCAGTTACAATGCTGGCTGATGGACTCTCTGGGTATAAACAGGTGCAAGGCAATAAGACAAGAAGACAGATAAACGCAAAAGCAAACATACACACACACACACACACACACACACACTAGCAACAGTAATAAAAGTATTTAAGAAAACATAGAATACAATAAAAAACATATTGGATTTTCTTTGTATTAAAATATAGAGTACATCATGCTTCCAGGGTCAGAAGTCCAACTTGTTTTTTTTTATTTAATTTTATTTTTAAATCGTTTAATTTTGCTCAGATCAGTCACGAGGGGACATGGTCCTCTACTTCAACACATGCTTATTTTTCTGCTGTGTTTAAGCAGCAGTGTCATTCTGGGCGATATACTGTCTATGTGGCACGATTGTTACATTATTTATTAAACTTGACCACATAAAATGAGTTTATACAGTGTACTATGGTTCAGAATCTATTTGAAATAATCAATGCTTCTTCCGCAGGACTTGAAGACATTATTTAGTGGCGAGCACAATGCGAGCAAAATAATTAATAGCTGTTTTCATAAATTGTAGGGTTGGTGCCTGCTGGCACTTAGTTTGTAATTCTCTCCTATTAGGTAAATATGACAAGTCATGCTGATCAGAGAGTAATGATGATGCAGTTGTGTAAGTGCATAATGAATTATTTATCTCTATAAAACTTTAACGCACCAGTGTTTATGTTAATTTATGTGCACAAAAGCACACTTTGTGTAAAAGAAAATATGTTGCTTGGGTGGCAATAAAACGTGACTTTGAACTGAAAGTAAATTCTTCACTTGAATGTATCTAAAGTCCTCAGCTTGAAGTTGTCTTAATGTCCTTGGACTGAACTCAAAGAAGTTTGGTTAAAAACAAGAGTGGTGCCGGTGCTCTCGCCGCACTGCTGACATTACATCACATGTTTACGTTAACAAAATTAAATTAAACCAAAGCCTTCTGTTTTTTGCAGTTGCCTAAAATATTTTACCCATCCAACATGCATTAACACCAAATTGTTCTAAAACATGGAGAGCCCATTAAATAAAGTCAATACAGGAAATATCATAAATAAATAGCATGAAGAAATGAAATATTAGCTTTTAGAGATAGATATGTTTTTAAAATTGTTCTCTGTTTATCTCACACTTCATATCAGAATCAGTTTAATTTAAATTAATTGCTTTCTTTAAATGTATGTACCATTTTTACCTTTTACTGGAAGCTTAAAAAATGCAATATTTCATATTCTTTGGCAAGTTGAGACAAAAAAATGAATAGACACACTGTTAAAAGTTGAAGTGATATAAATTATTTAAAACAATAATCCATTTTCTGTGGTCTTCTTTTTAATCCCAGTCAGCAGAAAACCCAATCAAACTCTCATTACTGCTTATATATTCTGTAAATTATAATGCATGTGAAATATAAAAGTGTGCAGCAGTTGTCACTGGCCATTATGGAAATGAGGAAGAATTAAACAAAGGAAAACAATTATAAAAAATTACATTTTTTAAATTTAAATTTCATCAGCATATGCAGCTTCTTAAAATGATGATTATACCTAACCAAAGAAAACTGGAAAGGAAATATAAATCAAAAGGTTGCCAAAGGGTTGTTTAATACTATTTAATTTGTTTTATGCATTTTATGAAACCTTCTGTTATCTCATCTGCTGTAGTAGACATATTGCAACACATTAAGTATAAAAAAAGAGCAGCCTGTAAACATTATCATTATCTCAAATGGATATGTGAAGTTAAAACATGAAAATCTCAGCATTTGACAAAAAACTGGATCATAGAATGTTGCTAATGAAAGTAAAATGAAACTGACTGCAGTTCTGCTCTATATCGCATTTTGCAAAGTGGTGCATTGCTCAATGGTTCAGCTGGTCACCCTTATGAATGAAGCAGCCATTTATGTCTGCCATACTAATATGTACCTATAAACCCATTAGCCATTCGGTTACTGGGTATTTTGACTACATTTAAATTTTTAAGCCATTTATATAATGGAAATAAGCACATTTTATGGTGGCAGATAATACATCTATATAACTCACCAGAAAATTGGTCTAAAGCTAAACTACCCCAGACATTTTCCTCATAAATCTGTCTGGCAGTTATGCAATTGAGCCTAAAGTAATACAGTTGTTAACAACATGGGATTTGGAAAGCACTATGTGAGAAGCACCATGAGAGGAATGTCAGCACTCACAGCCAGGACTGGTACCTGGAGCACACGGAGCCAATGCTACCATGTGTTTAGTCACCATTTCCCATATGTCATCAGATGATCAACTAAACACTACACAGTTTGCTGCCTTTTTAAAGAGGAGGTATGTTTTCATAAGCCTGACGTACACAATTCCTCCAGCTCTAACCCTAACCCTTCACATAACCCTAAATATGACGTTAACGCTAACCTTAATCCTAACCCCAATCACAATGCTAATAATATCCCTAAGCACATTTTATGATGGAAGAAAAGATATCTATATAACTCACCAGAAAACTGGCAAAAAAAAAAAAAACAAAACTTTTTTTTAATCTGTCTGGCTGTTTTGCAGTGGAGTCTAAAGTAATAGAGTTGTAAACTAAACCTATTCCTAACCTAATGCTAACACTTATTTTAACCCTTAACCTTCAACCCTTAACCCTTAATCCTTATCCCTATTCCTAACTCTAGCTCATAACCCTATTCCTAACCTTAATGCTAACACTAAACATAACTTTTAACCCTTCACCCTATCCCTACCCCTAATCCATAACCCTATTTCTAATTTTAATGCTAACACAAACCTTTAACCCTATCCCTATCCCTACCCTAACCCATACCCCTAACTCTAACTCTAACTCTAACTCTAACTCTAACTCTAACTCTAACCTTAAGGTACTTTAGGTCTTGGCATAAGAGCTCAATCTTGATTGTAATAGTGCTCAGTTTCTAAGTTGAAGATGCAGAGGGTGAATAAGAATCCATTATTGTTTCACAGTTGCATTTTTTGCTTGATGAAAGTCAGCTCAAGGTGACCATTCAGCAGAAACGGGATAGCTTATATCCATGTTGATAGCAAATATCTGTCAATAATGAATGTTGAATACACTGTATTTCCCAGAGTACATGAATATTATTTTGTCCAGTATAAACATAATCATAGGGGATAGGGAATGTTGGGTAAAGTAGGTAATGCTCAAATTTGTGACGAAGCATTATCTGTGTGTGTGTGTGTGTGTGTGTGTGTGTGTGTGTGTGTGTGTGTGTGTGTGTGTGTGTGTGTGCTTGAGGATCTGTATTGGACTGACATCCTGCCAACCCAGCCCTGCGACCTGTTTTTTGAACACGCTCAAATATCACGTTGACACTATACTGAATAAGTGATTTGTGAAAATGGAAATTAGACCCTAATTTATTAATGACTTTGAAACTGAATGAATTGATGCCCAAAGCTTTCATATTCATTAATCATTTAATCATATTTCATGACTCCAACACCAACCCTCAAAATCACAATCTAATTTCTATTAGAAAAATACGTACAGTCTACCCCAGTTTCCTAGAACTTTGTTCTCTTATTTTCATGTCTGAATGGACATAATTTGCATTTTGTTTTGCCTCAGTGCTTAAATAAAAACTTTATATGCAGTTTTATATTTTGATTCTGAAATAATAAGTTTCTGGCCAGACATAAGATTATGTTTTGACACAATGAAGAACAGGAGAAAGTTCCTGTGGTTGTCACGTGTTTGTAAGCCATACAGTTGGGAAAAGCCCATGTCCACAAAAACCCAAGTGAAATAATTATTTCTCAGTTGTATTACTTTTTATGAGATCTCTCATTTCGGTTTATAACACTGTAATGTATTCAGCTCTTGTCCCTTGACAAAAGTAGTGATCTATTTTGTAACAGTTTGCCTGCTTTCAAAGCACTGGGCTCTCTATTTATCCGTTTAACAGATTTTCAACCAAAAAAAAATCCCTCCTTCTGTTCCCTTTGTGCCTTGGAATTTGCCAGTACACAGTTTACAGCAGTATATTTATTGATATTAAAAAAGTATTTCTTATACGACATTTTCTGGATTTTACAAATTTTTTTTGGTCCAACCTATGTGTATGTTTTGTTAGTAATAGCTGTAATGGTTTTCTACACATCTAATAAACAAAAACAGCTTTTTGGGTTTTGCGGTATGTACTGCAGTTTGGTGATACCCGACCTCCTCTCAATTTCATCATATCGATGTAAGGTTTACTTTTTAAAATCTGGATAAAGTTAAATGCATAATCAATCGATGCTTTGGTTTTTAAACATTTCCTCTGAAACTTAAGCTCAAAAGCTCAAAGATCCAAAAACACTGCAAAACCCCATAAGATGCAATTTTAATAACAAGTGTTAATGTGATGAAAAGAATGAAGATAAACAAATTAATAAAATAAATAGTTTGTACCCTTCAGCGCATAATTAGTTTTGTTATAAATTGAATCAATGGCACAAAAAAGTACAAATCTTTTACGCCGCACTGCTTTAATCTTGCACTTTTATTTTACAATTTTTATCATAAACTTCACTTGGTTGCTTTTAATTTCTAGCATTGTGTCATTTTAAGTTTGCATAGGATTCAAGCAAGTCCCATCTTTTGCCAGTCACATAAAGACTGACTGATGTTGGTTTGTCCGTGCCCAGTATGCAGCTCAAAATTATTTTAACCAAAAAAAAAATATTGAAAGCGGTGCAATAAAATCCACAGCGGTAGAGTTCTTGTGTTTCTTTTTTGTCGCAACACTCGCATCCTCCATAAAACTTTAAGCAAAGTTCAGTGAGCCAAAACCCAGAGCATGGATAATGACACCAGGTGTTGATTTATCCTTATTTGAGCAGGGAGCAATTAAGTGCAACAATTCCAGCTGTGGCACACATTTTGGGATATGCTTGCATACAATGAGCAACATTGCCTTTTCAAAAAAAAAGTAATTTTAACACAAGTTTCGTGGTGCAATTGAGATGTGGACTTGCATCTTCAAACATCTTTTCTGAAACAAGCCACAAACCCACTCTATCCATTATTGCAAAGGTAGAAATTTATTTCCAGGTATGTATGCTACACAAGTTGTAACTAATAAAATTATTATTAACATGAATAATTTTCTGACAGTCTGTTTGTATTACTAGTTATGAATTATTCTAATGAAGCGAAGATTGAAATGTAATAGGTTATGTGGTGTTAACCGTATCTGACCATCAACTGGTAAATGGAAAAGTGCCTGGGGAATGTGAGGGCAAAGAGGTTTTTTTAATATTAATATATGGAATTGGAAAGTGACATTGAATCATTACTGACTCCTGGGTGATCACTGACATGGTTCTCAAGGCAAGGAGGAACAGAAGTGGTTTGCCATTGCCTTCTTCTGGCATACTTGTTCCTTAGAGGGGTGCAGACACATAGCAGATCATGGAAATTCCACACACACCCCTGAGCTGGACTTGAACCCCACATTAGGCAAGCACCCTATGAGGAACCAGCTTACCCTGCTGCACCACCACATCCACAAAAGTAAGGAAGCAATACAGGAAAAAAGACTGCAACTGCAAATAAATTTTAAATAATTTTATCTTCCCTTTTTGAAGTCTAATACTGTTGTAATTTAACATCCATCTATACACTGCAACAACCTTAGAAAATGAGCATCATTCTTATTCTTACTTCTGCCCATCTATCCATTAATAACCATTTTATAAAAGAAGGGTTATCACCCAACCTAGAACTAAGTGACACTCACTGGCAGAAAACAAAGTTAACAGCAAAAACAATTTAAAACAATTTACACGTAGAACAAAATGGCTTCAAAAATCCAACTTATTTTCAGTTCTGATGTTTTTTCTAAAACCTACATTTCACCAATTTCAATACAATTAATTAATTAAATTTCCCAAACATTACTACATTGTAAAGGTAGTTTACTGATTTTTTTTTTTTTTTTTTTTGCTGGTTTCATTTGATTCAAATGCTTATCTCCAAGGCCACTTTGATGCAGTATGCTATTATTTATGTATTTATAAGAAAAACAATTTAAAAAATATAACGTTCCTAATATTTCCACATGAACAGACATTCTTTATGAGATATGTAACACCATCTCTCACTGTTTTTACCATGAATTGAAGACAGCCTCCACCAGAGCTTTAAAGGTGGCATTTGCTTCCTGCATGTGAATAAGCAGCAGGCTAGTTTTTAGAGGAAGCTGTTTGTATGTTGGGAACTCCAAGAAATGTAATGCACGCATCTGATAGAAAGGATTCTCATTCTGCGTTATTTATACCTCATAAAACACATTCAGGTCTTTGCCTGCTTCTTCATGGAACATCTGAAGCGACAAGGTTCATAAAATCATTCTAATTATATTGACTGAGGATGAAGGAATCAATGGAAATGCAGAGAGAGCAAACCCGAAAGAGGAGTTCAACGATGGCCTTCCAATGGCAGCGCAGCAGAAAGCTGATGAAAATTTTATAAATAAAATTGTAGCTTTATAGGGGGTGGGTTAGATGTTTTTAGAAATGATGTCTCAATTATAAAAAGAAAAACAAACAAATATAAGAAAAAACAATACTTTGTGTATTAGGAAAAAGCAAAAAAGAAATTGTGCTTTTGTTAATGTTTTTGAATGTACTTTTAGCAAGTACAGATATATGATTAAATGTATTATTTTTTTGTGAGTTTCTAAAAGAAATAACATATTTAGGTTTTTAATGTCCTTCTATCCCTGTCTACTATATGTACAAAATGGTAAACAAGGATAATTGACATAAGTTCAGAGATTTGTAAGTTACATGAAAATGGATGCATTAGAATGATGTGGTGTAGCAAAGTCCCACCGACACCAAAAGAGCAATAAAAAATGTCCCACTCTGTGGACACATTTAAATTCACTGCAGCTTTAATCTTTTTCTGAGGTCACTGATAAGTTCACTACAAATTCAGGCTCTTTTGCACATTCCTAAGTGATAAATATGTATGACTGCACATAATGTTTGTTACGATCAAAAGCAAAGTGGAGAGTTTAAAAGGACGGCTTCCTTCTTGAATAGTTAACAAAATGCTGGATTTAAAGAAGCCCTTTCATTTAGGCTGTACACTCATAACTAAGTCCATTATATTTCCAGTGAATTAAACATCTTGCATGCATACATTATCACCTTTGTTATGTAACGTCAGATTGAACTTCCAAGCTGTGCTGGTGAGTTTTAAATAAAATTGTATTCTAAGTATATAATTGTGAAGCTCTCTTAACAAAGACCACTTTGGTAAGACATGTACAGCAAGTTTGAGATTACTGTATATTATTTTAACACTTACAATGCTGTTTTCTATCTCTCTATCATCTATCTATCTATCTATCTATCTATCTATCTATCTATCTATCTATCTATCTATCTATCTATCTATCTATCTATCATCTATCTATCTATCTATCTATCTGTTCATTCGTTCACCAGTTGCATAATCTCAATTGCAGATGAAAGAATCCTCGGGTCGGAGGACTAGAACCATTAGCACGGTTGTGTTTTGCGTGTCATATTCAAATGTGTGTCCAATGATTCAGAGAATGGCCACATTTCTGCATTACTGTTCATTAGTTTCTTAAGCAACATAAACAATTTTGGTGGCCAGGGATATTTAATCAGAAGGCCATGCTGAAAGTGATAGTAAAAATATAAGTAGAATTTCTTTGTAAATGTTATGCAAACAGGAACATTTTGATGGTTGTGTTAGTTTAACAACAGCAAATAAGGCGATACTAGGCAACAGTAACACATTCCACACAGTGCACACAATCGTAGAGTTTAAGTTTGGTTTGGGAGATATAAAAAGGTCAGTAAAGGTTAAACCATGACCTCAGTGCTGCAAATTGGTATCTGGCCCCCTCTCAGGCTGAGTTTTCATGTTTCCCTCCACACTACAGCAGCATACAGTTCAGGGGAGAAGGCCATTCAGATTTTTCCATCTGTGTGTCTGAGTGCACTTCTGTGGACCCGTCACCACCCAAGGAGCACACTTTGCACTTTCTGATCTCTGAGATATAAAATAAAGGGATCATTGTTGTTGTTTTAGCTTTTAGTTTCCAACTAATTTTTATTACCTGCTGTCTCATGTCAGATTCAGCAGTGGACTAATGGTTTATAAAATTTCCGAGGACATTTGCATAAGTGCCAGAAAAAAGTCCATAAGCAAATAATCATTTTCCCGTAAAAGTAAAAACTGCACCAGGAAAAAAAACTGCTATAAATAAAAAATATGTATATAATTTATCATAAAGTTACTCCAAGTCCATTAAGTAAATGTCATGAACAAAAGCATCTGAAGCCATTTCAAATGAAACGCTAACAATATTTAAGAAGCCGCAGGGTCTTTTATTTGCTAGATGTGACTGTCTGCAGTATATAAGTCAGCAAAACATGCACGCTACCCCTCCATTCCCATAAGCACACAAAGAAAACCCAGCAGAACTCACAAACTTGCATAGTTTTGTGGTCATCACTTTGGTACTGTTTGCTACTGATCCATATAGATTTGCATGTGACCTTATTATTATTATTATTATTATTATTATTATTATTATTATTATTATTATTGTTGTTGTTGTTGTTGTTGTTGTTGTTGTTGTTGTTGTTGGTGGTGGTGGTGGTGGTGGTGGTGGTGTTTTCTTGTTTTCTTATTATTCACTTGATTTTTATTGTGTATTTGTGTGTCTAGCAGCAAATTAAAATACTAAAGTATTAACATTTGTCCATTTGAGGTTTATACTGCATGTCCTGTCTCTGCTCCAAGCAGAACTTAAATTTGAAAAAATGCCTCTGCAAAAATTTTGTAGCAGCTTACAGAAAAGCCCATTAAATGATCAAAAGAAACCTTTGTCATACATGCTTGACCGATGACCGGAGCTCTTGAATGTAAATGAAAAAGCACACTTTTGGATTCATACTAATAATGGCCTTGTGGTAAGAGGCGGCAAACTAAAGTACCATTATTTTTCTCCACTCGTTCTTTTGTCTGGAGTTTCAGGGTTAACAGATGTTACAGTCTGACTCTATCGCAATACGGGACTTCCAAAGTATAAAGCTGACCTTAAAGGACGACAGCAGAAATCACAGAAATCGCAGAACATTTCATAAATGTCCCAAGATTCCATCAAATGCACACTTAAAAGCAAATAATTTGATCCACTGCAGAACTATGTAACTGGACTTATAAACCAACATTCAGCTTTCAAAAAGACAAAACTGCAAGGCTAAAAAGTACTGTCAGATCATAAATAACAAAGTGATGCATGTATACATGCAACTTAAATAAAAGCATTTGTAACAAATGATTCCCTTGACTAAGAATTTGGACAATTAGCACAGCAATGGAAACTATAAAACTCTTCATGGTGAGGTCAGACAAGCAAAATGCATTATTAATTTAAAATGAAATATTTTAAAGGTTAACTGGAACACTAAAGTACAAAAGTTCACCTTGTGAAGTTCAGTTTTTTTTCCTCCCCTCACCCCATAGATCTCTCACCGTATTGCAAATTTCTCACCTCATCTGAAGTTACAGATGGAACTCTTATTTGAGCTTGAGTTCACCCACACATATTTTATATATTTTTATCCATGGCAGAGGCAAGCCCTGTATTCAGAGCAGGGGAAAGGAAAAGTTAACATTATTATAAAGATTTATTGAGGAAAAGCAAAAAAGAAGAGTGGTTCTTTTTGGTCTATTGTGACTAATTTTTTTTTCTTTTTTTTTTTTTTTGGAAGGGTCACTTGAGGCATCAGCAAACCATGGCTTATCTGTTTGTATTGTACTGTAATTTCGTTAAAGTACTGAGTTGCTCATCGAGCCCATCACCAAATTTTATCTGTTCATTTCTATTGATAGTCACCATCATGATAGACATATTGTTGAAGAATAGAGCATTTCTTAAAGTGACAAAAATATAAAGCGGGCCAAGGACAAAATGATAAGTACTAGAAGGTGTGTCAAGTAAAGTGAACAAAGAAACATGTTCAAAAAGCATCTCAACAACATCAACATTGCAAATAACCAACGGTTATTAAAGGAGAAGTTGCATCATCCTATTATATAGAAAGTATGTATTACAAACTGGCATTCTCAAACCTCTAGGACACTTGCAGATGTTAACTACTGACACCTGGCCTATAGCATGAGCATAAAGCAGTAACACCAACTCCATGATTCATTTTTATAAATTCTGTAGCACCGAATCATACATACTGAAGCAAAAAAATAAGCAAAATACCCAGATGATCAAAAAATGTACAGTTAAAAGTCACTGAGATGCTTTGCCAACATATGGCTTTCTTGGTGTCAAAAAACTAGTATGATCCTGCCAAGGGAGGAAGTGTTTAAGTCAGCCAGAGTATCCCAGCTGGCCTTTGCACAACCAACTTCATTTTGTCTGCCAGGAACCTGAAGGTTGCTGGAGGTTGCATCACTCTGTAGTGAATGCTTAGCTTCTCTATTAAAAAAAAAAAATAAAAAAAATAATAAAAATGAATAAAAAACTGGACTATCGTAGACATGGATTGGCTCAACTTCTCTATCGTCCTGTTGTCTTGAAACAGGAGTTCCAAAGATTGAAATTGGAGGGAGCAGACAAATAAATGAGAACCTAACTTAGAATGTTTAACTCAAACTCATTTTATGAAGATTTTTGCCACTGAGTGTCATGTCCTGGACCAAAAAAATTGTTTCAGGTGCTGTCCTACTTATTACAGCTTTGATCCGAGAAGACATGATTCCAGTTCTTGGCACCTTGTTGCTTTTGGCCAGTGACTGAAATGATTTGGAACACAGGTTTATGAATTTACTGGTCCTGTGCATAATTTGTCATTATTTTGCTGTTCAGCAGACCCTTTAAATCAGTGGGAAGCTTTTAGCCTTCTCAGCAGTCCAGGGGATGGTACTAGGGTAATACTTGGGCCTTTGTGGCTCTGGGCTACGGGTTCCAACTCAGTGAGTGCATGTGCCCCGGTGTTCTTATGCGTTTGCTTAAGTGCTCCAGCTTCCTCCCACAGTCCAAAGATGTGTTTCAGAAACACAAGTGAATCTAGACTGCCCTTGCTGTGTGTCTGTGAGAGGGAAACAGTCTTCTTGTTTACCATGTGATACACAGGCACCCCGTCCAGGGTGGACTCCAGCTCACTCCATAGGTGTTCAGATAAACGCAGACAACTGCAACGCAGTACTGGAGGTTATTGGTAACTAACAGCTTTTACCCAATTTCTAAACTAGAAGAGATTTTTGGAAACAAATCATGTAAAGAACTTTGAAAGGACACTACGTGAAGCCCATGCTGGGGCTAGAACCTATAACCTACATGTAATTAGCTGCACGACTGAATAGCCTGCTTTCTCAGTATGTTTCACATATTTATTTGATCAGAATTCCGTCTGCCTTAGTACAAAGATGTCCTGTCCTCACTATTACTAGACATGTTTTATTTATTTATTCTTACGCTTATTGTATTTTGTTCCAGGCACTGTTTTCCATATTACAGGTTCTGTCTCAAAACAGGGGAAATGTGTCGCCTTTTTCCTACTTTCACACACGGGCTGGCCTGCTGTTTGCAGTACAGGTGCATTCGTGTGCTCTTTTCTTGTGCATTCATTAAGCCCTGCATTGGACACATTTGGTGAAAATGTTCCACGAAACAAAGGCAACATCCATTAATTTAGGACTATTGTTGTTTGTATTTGTTTATCCATTATAAAACAGTAATTACATGGCCTAAAAGGATCTGCTAATGCATTATGCTGTTCTGTGACGAAACGGTTGAAAATTGTCGTGCTTCCCTTTCCTATTAACTGCATGAGGCAGGAGGATAATAAAATAGCAGTGATAGGAACATTTACAGGCTCTAAATCTCTATTGTGATTCTACATGGTTATCGGACATTTCCATTCATTTGACCAATTATATTTTGTTCCCTAAAAGGATGTCAGTGACTCCCAAGTTCATGGACTCAGCTGAGTATGTTTTGTTTTGTTTTGTTTTGTTTGCAGCATCTGTTTTTATTTATTTAAAACCACTGACATTAAATGCTTGTTTACCACTTTTAGAGGAACATCTCACATGCTGAGATTGCAGCTCGATTTTGTTTTGACTGGATGTGTGTCTTTCTCACTTCTTGAGACATTGCTGCACCCGTGACCACGAAAGCGACTTTGCTTTTACGCTGGTGAAAAAGAGCCAACTCTGCCCAGGCCTGTGAAATGTCCGTGAATCATAGCTAAATGCAGCAAGGGATTAATTAAATTATTTTCCCAATAACTTCATTATAAAAGCTTTCGACAGCCATTCTTTGTTTCAGTGCCGATCCTATCGGCTGGCAACAATACAATAATAAAAAAATAATAATGATAGTAATAATAATAAAACAAAAAAAGGAAATTATTTACATTTAAAATCAATGTATTTGTGTGGTTTTCCTTTGAACAGGGTCAAATTCTGCAATTTTCTTTTCCAACCATTTACCTCCAAATTTAGTTTTAAACCATCCAGCAAACCCACAGACATTGTCTTTTCTTGTTGTTTACACATCTTCTCTCTGCCCTGGATTGTACTCCGTCTTAACCTTCCTCCACCTTTTTAGGGCTCATGGGGAAACAGCACGGTCCAGTCTGTTGATGATCTGAACTTTTTCGTTTTATTCATAGCTCCCAAGTGTCGTAGATGTGTTTAAGCACCGCATTTCAAGCCCCTTCCTGCAACTTATTGAAACCTTTTTTTCCACACTTTTTCTTTATTATTTTTATAGCATCTCATTGTAAAAATATCTTTCAAAAGGAGGGGGAAAAAAACATGCAGACAAGACAAGGCAAAACCTGTTTCATCACACCATTATTTCCTGCTTGTGTTTGTTTTTGTGTGCTTCTCCATGTGCACGTTGCTCTGAATTACTCTGAAGGTTGCCGCTTAGTTTTCTCAAAGCCATGTTAATGCGGTGCCATCAAAAAGGCACTTGAGTGAACACTGCTGTTACTGAGAAATGGTTTGTTCCACAAATTGATGAGCACTTTGCGAGTTATTATTTTTGGAGAGAGTTATTATTTTTGTTAGCTAGCAAATTTAAGATTAATTCAAGGGTACATTTAGCCCTTTTAGACAATTGCGGCTACAATTAAGGTTAAGAACCTTGCTAATGTATGAAGATATCTCAGGTGGCCAGGTAACAGGATCATAATGTTAAGTTTTCACCTTGATTGTTTTCACCACATACACAGTTTTGAAAGTTTCTCATCCTATTTCAGTATGCATTCCTGCTAAAAGGTTTCTGCTCCTCCCACTTTTGGTAGTAAAGGCATAAATATATATTTGGATGGAAATTTGAATACAAATTAGTAATTTAACTTTGGAACAAACACATGGCTGTTGAGCAGGACCTTTAACCACAGCACTGTTCCCCAGATTGGAATGTGATTCATTGCCACATGTTCAGGGCGGCTCAGTATTGTTCACCTTTCATGTGGAATGAACCTGTCGAGCAGAGTTTATGTGTTTGCACATCTTACATCTATGTTGGCAGAGTGAATCGGCAGAGCTGGGATGTTAGTATCTGATCACAGATTACATTAAACAAGTATGTGTTTCAGCCATTAAAGAATTATTTTTTTCAAAGAGATAAGAACAGTATTTCATAACCATTAAATCTTTAGGTTGGTTTCTTTTTTCATGATCAGTCAGTAAAGTTCATGTCTATTTGTCAACCTGGTGTGTAGTGTTCACCATGCAACACTATCTGCTCACTACGGTATACTAACGTAATATAAAGTGTATTTAAATGAGCTGCACTCAATGCATGAATTATTTCATATATGTTATAATATTTAAGATGTCAGTTTCATGCTGGCTGAGTTAATGTTTCATAATTAAGGTTAGTCAAGCATACGTTTTAGTTACCAAAAGAGGTCCCGGACAGATGTCCCAAACACATGTATTGCAACAGCGAAGATGATGACAGGTGACGCAGACCTATAATAAAATGATGCATAAAAATTACTCATGCACACATGAAACTTCGGAGAAGTAGTGCAAATTTGTATGTGAGTCTTTTTAAATGTGTATTTTGAAATGTCTATCGTCAACCAGTTGCAAATGAAAATGAACAGAAAGCAGATGGAGCAAAGCCAAGGAAATCTAATGTCTGCTCTGCAATTGCTTCCCATCAATTAGTCCATTTCTTTTGGAATTACAGTCATCACATGCTATAATTATAATTTTATGCTGTCAGTGGACTTAAAACATAATCTGCAAAATAATGAAATCCCAAGGGATAAAAGCTTACCCATGCCGCGTGTGTCTGGTTATAATCGCTGAAGACCAGCAAGCCTGCATCTTTACATTTCAAGTACCAAACTACAAAGAACGGAACAATTCTGCACCAGATGTATGTGTACTACTGTAAAAAAATTAACATATTCTGAGAGGCTCTGTGACTGCAAGACTAAACAAAAAATTGTGGCTGTTTTAACTTTGGAACAACCAAAATTAGGAAAAGGTTGCATACATGTGTAACATGCACATGAGGTAATTTCATTAGAGTTTGGTATAGTAATTTATTATAAAAACCAACTTTCGACTGCTCCCGTTAGGGATTGCCACAGCGGATCGGCTCGTCCGTATATTTGGTTTGGCAGATTTTTACGCCGGATGCCCTTCCTGACGCAACCCTCCATTTTGTCCGGGCTTGGGACCGGCACAAAGGTGCACCCCCTTGTGGCTGGATTTGCATTGACGCCCAATGTGGGGCTCAAACCCATGACCCTGAGATTACGAGTCACATGTTCTACCGACCGAGCTAGCCAGTCAGGGCAGTATAATAATTTATTACAATATTAATAATTTAATATGATAATCTACTTGCATAACACTTACAAACTCTGGAGAAGTTTTTTCTCCAGAAGCTGGAGAAAAAAAAAAAAAGATTAATATGCAGCAAAAACAGCTAAATAAAAACTGTAGTTAAAACCTAATTAGGATGCCCCTACCAGTCACCTCAGCAGTCTGGTAACCCCCAGTCCAGTGTTCAGTACTGGTAGGCAAGACTGTCACTTCATTATGCATGACTTGTATACACATTCCCACAGCTGGTACACTGGAATGTTTTTTACTGTTTTCAATCTGTCTGGAATATTTCAAAATTAATGAGTATTTAGACAGGATTCCTCGGTACAGCACAAATGCTAAGGCACCAAAGCAAAGTATGGAGATGCTAACGTTGTATATAATAACAAGGGCAAGTAAGGAAAGAATATTCACAGAGTAATTATGGGACAGCAGAAAATATAACGGAAATGCATTAAACACATACAATTATGATTTTATTACTGACTTTGCTTTTATTCATTTTAACATTATTATAAAATTATGCCGTCAACATAACAGTATTGCAGTGTTCTAAAGAATCAAGCTCATTATTAGTTAAGTGACACATAACATCTGTTAACACAGCTGTTTGCAAAGGTTCTGCACATTATTTACAACATAATTTTAGTGTTTTTCTGTTAACTCTTAGCCAACTTAAATAGTATGTCTAAACACATGTACAGTGTTAGAAAGTTGCCATTGTTTTGTTTGTCTTTTAATTCTGTTTCACAAGTGATCAAGTTGTCCTTTATCAGTCCATCTACCTGCCTATCTGTCTGTCTACTTGCCTGCCTGCCTGCCTGTGTCTGCTTATTTGCCTGCTTGCCTGCCTGTCTGTCTGCCAGTCTGTCTGCCTCTGTCTGCTTGTCTGCCACCCTGCTTGGCTGTCTGTCTACCTGCCTATTTGCTTGTCTATCTGCCTACCTGCCTGCCAAACATTCCCTGTGTTTCTGATGGGTGGTGTGTGCCTGAAACACCTCTGAACATCTGAACATCCCCCGCTGGCTAAGTGATGAGCCTGTTTGTTGATAATGCCTCAGGGCATCTTTAACAGGAAGTAGTTCTCAAACTGGTGAGGAAATGTTTATTTACAGACAAAAGTTGTCTCAGAGAAAATGCTTTTTGCAGTAAAGCATGTGATGTGACTGGTTCAATAAAATATGCATAAAAAGAAAAGGTAGAAGACACTATTTTGAAATTGCCAGAAGACATATTTCACACTATAATAAAGGAGAAGAAATGCTCCTCTGCGATGTTTTCTTGAATGTCGACCACTGAAAAAAAGGGGCATTTAAAAAAGATTTTTTTTGTGATAGCTATATTGAACGTTGACCACCAAAAAACTGCAAGAAATGTCTAATATATTGCATTTTTCACTTTAAATATTTATTCATTTTTGGCAAATGCGGCATTTTACTTTTTTTTTTTTTACAAGTCTTGTGTTACAAAAAATAAGATCCACATGCAGTTCATATAAAAGTAAATCAACAAAAAAGTGAAATACACTGAGCAAATCACAACTGCCAAGAGTAAGCTATCTGAGTTTTATTATTAGTAGTATATGACAGTCTAGATGGCAAAAATAATTCAGTTGCAACTTGTTTCCATTTTGGTGTAGGGTGGTAGTTGTCACTTCCTTGTTTCCTTCCATATTTAAGTTCAGTAATCATCAAATTTAACCTTTCAGTGTAACATCCAATGTCTGTTTCCATCATGGATACTGCAGACAATTCGCCCTCGCTGACGCCGCTGCTTTCTGCATTCCGAAGGCATTAGAATGCTGTAGACCTTTCCGGCATCAGCTCAGTTGTGGAATCTTACCTGGGATTGGAGGCTCTGAATGCTGCCTTTGACAGAAACATATTAATTCATCACGCCACACCTGCTCCACGTGTGCTCGCTTTTCCAGCTCATTCCAACGTTTTCGTTATCAGAAACACATGCCAAATAGAGGGAGATAGGCGAAAAAGAAGCAGAATAAACCTTTACATGCAGTTAAGCTTTTTCACTAACAAGTATATCGTGCAACTCCATGTTTATGGCTATAGTTTTTGACTCTTTTTAACTGGTCAGCTAAATTTAGTTTATTTACCTTAAACATGTTACCGACTCCATTTATAAGTAAAGTTGTCTCAGCCAAGAGGCGCAGTGAGCTGCTGCAAGGCTGTCCCACATCACCAAGCTTCTCACCCTAACACAAAGAAATCCTGTATAGAAATCTTATTTTAGCTGCTTGTGTTTAAGATGTTTTCCTTTACCCTAACTCTAACCCTAACTCTGTCACTACCCAAAGCTTATAACCGTATGTGAGGATGAGAACATAGACTAATCAGTAAATCAACCGCTTTGACCAAAAACTCAGCTTTTGCTTCACCACCACATATTGCTGGAGTACCCAAAAACATGCCAGATCTGTTCTAAGCAGCTTTTTAATCTCCTGCTCCTCCCTTCAATCACTCTTTACCAAGACCCTGAGATATCTGAGCTCCTCCACTAAGGAGAAGTTGACCCTCCACTCTACCTGGCAAGAGCAACCTGTCCTCATTCTGGAGAAATCTTGGAGGTGCTGGTTTTTATGCTTGTCATTTTTTGGTCAGAAGCAAACCACTTAAATGCACGTCAAAGGTTAAGTGAGGTCACAATGTCATCTACAAAAAGCAGAGATGCCACGCTACAATCACTCTCCAAAGTTCAAGCTTGCCTTCAAATCCTTTTGGTGAAAATCACAAATAGGAGTGGAGGCAAAACTCCTTTTGCTGGATTCAAACACCCACACTGAAAGTATTTGACTTAATGCAGAACACCTTCCAAACCACATGCCAAGGGACATGGTTATATGTCTGTTGAAGTCCATAAAAACATGTAGACTGGGATAGCATATTCACATTCCCTCTCAATCTACTTTACCAAGAAGAGTTGCTCCACTGATCCATATCCAGGGCCTAATTTCCATGTAACCTGAGGCTCAACTGTCAGATGTGGTCTCATTTCCAGCACCTTTGCTTCGGCTTTACCAAGATGGCTGCGAAATTTAATCCCCCTGTAGTTGTGATGACCTTCAGTTCCTTTTTTAAGGATTAGGACCATCACCCCTAGTTCACCAGTTTACAAGTAGAACCATCTTACCTATGGAGGGGTCAGGTGAGCCTCACAACCTCCACCCTATGCAATACTTTTAGCATCTCTGGTCAATTCTCCCCCAACCCTGCAGCATTACCCCTACAGAGGCGACACACCTCCATAGTTACTGTATTTTCCGGACTATAAGTAGCATTTTTATTTTTTGTCTCAACTCTCGGGCTGGTATGACTTACACACTGGTGGGGCATACAGTATATAATCAAAAATCAGCATATACTGTACTGTATAACACATTTCCCATGTTGATAGTTTTAATAACCGGTTACAGAACAGTTACAAAAAAGCAGAAAAAGCTACAACTAAAGCAAAAACTCCAAAACATGGTTTGTGGTGCTCCTGCTGTCCATTACAGCAGGAATCCCAAAAAAGCATACAAAAGAGAAAAACAAAGCAATAGCAGCACTGCATTCAGTTATAAATAAATTACAGGTAGCAAAGAATACCCAAGCAACTTTTTACTTTTAGATGAGAAAATCTGTAGTCTGGCAATGGATTGGCTGATCTGTAATGTAGCTACCTCATGCTTTTGTGCCCATTCGCTAGAGACTACTGTGATTTTGCACTGGACAAGTGGTTGCTGACAATGGACAGATGGAGAGACAGACAGACTGCCAAACAGATTGCCTAATGGATGGTTGGTGAGTAGGTTCGTAGATCAGTGGTATGAATTGCTGTGCTTTTTCTGTTGTCCTAGAGGTTGAGCCAGAAGAAGTGGGTTTTGATATTCTATTTGAAAAGCATTAGTGACAGCCCAGTTCTAATGTCATATTGTTTCACCACTTGGAACCAAAGCAAGAGAATAAATGTAGACAGGCATGAGTATGAGCAGGGACATGACTATATGAAACCCGTAAGAGGAGATATGGATACAAATAGAAAAATACAGGCTGCTGAGACCAGACAGTAAAACTGGACAGGGAATAAACATGAAGGGCACAGTAGGTAAGAATCAGAATGTTAAATTTAATCTGGGCCACAATGAGGGATTGGCATTAGTTACTTAGCTGACTGGTGGTTTGCTTGCTATTGAGGGTGAGAGCACTTCAGATTTACCACAGAATGTTAAATATACTGATATGCAGGGAGGCCAGACAATAGGCAATTTCCTGAGGCCAGAGTGAGCACAACTTGAGCCTGGGTCAGCATTTGGATGTCAGCATTGTATTGAAAGGTCTTGAATTTGCAGATGCCATGAAAGTCATTATAAAACATGAGTGAGGCACAAAGATTTGCAGGGAGAATGAAATGGAAGAGTCAAGAGCAACTTTAAGATTTTAGGCAAACTGAGAGGGATAGCTGGGTAGACTGCAAAAAGGACCGATGTGGAGAGGTTAGCAATGGGAGAGGAGGACTTAATGTACATAATGTCTGACTTAGAGAAGCTTACATGGTTTCAGGACACACATTTATTTTTTCTGACACAGGAAAGTTGAAAGAGGGTAAGGTAAAAAAGTAGCCATCTTCAGGATACTGGTGTCTGGTAGAATAACAGCAGTAGAAGAAAGCAGGGGTACAATGTGAAAAGCAGAGATTACGATTAGATACTATACTCAGGGAACACTGGTTGAATGAGGTGCTGTAGATAAGAGGAGCGGGTACACTGACAACATGCTGATAACATAAATGAGAGATCAGACAGCTATGAGGTAACCCAGGTAAGTACTATGGCAGTTACCTCAAAATGAATTGGTGGTAGGGAAGATGCTGCTATTAGATGTCAAAGGAAGCAAACGGATGAAGCCAAAAGATGGTTAAAAAAAGGAACAAAACATTTTGGTTTCAGGATTTGCAATGCATGTTGAGTTTTTAACAAATATACGAGCTATTTCTGAGCAGTGAGTAGATGGAAATCCAGACCTGTGAGGATGCTATATATCATAATCCACAATACAAAAAAACAACTAATGGTGGACACTATGTCCAATAGACTTGGACAAGAATGGCCAAAGGGCAATAATGGGTAGCTGTTATGTCAGGTCGGTGAAGGACGAGACTGAAGATTGTGTAACAATTCACTGGTACTCTGAAAACTGATTTTCAGAAGAGTGTTGAGCAGAAAAAAGGGGTGAAGGATGTCAAAAGATTGAAAGAGAATATTTTTTTAATGTCAGCATACCAGTGAGAAGTCATCATTGTGGTTCAGTTTATATTTATGCATCTGGAGGACTTTTTTTCTACCAAAACTATGTACAGCTGAGGGTAAACAAACGTGCATCAGACAGATACAAGCTCGTGATTATTAAGCAGAGCTTTTTTGTTAGTTTTCACCATTTTACTAACACACGTATTCAAAAAGGTAGCTATTAAAGTGGCAAACTAATAAACAAACAAATAAAACATTAATACCAAGTGATGGACTGGTGTTGAGTCCAGGATTTACTTTCGCAGCCTAGCACCTTGTAATTCTAGGAAGGTCTCTGGATAGATTGATGGATGGATGGATGGATGGATGGATGGATAGACAATGATTAACTTACAAAGAACCTTGGTGGGAAATGAGCCCATACATGGGCCAAGACATAAGCTTGAAGACCCTTCTTGAATGCTGGAAGCAATTTTATACTTCTGACTTAGAGAGCTCATTTGATCAGTGGCACTGAGACACAGAATCTGTTGTACATTCTTTTTGATCTTGGACCTTTTGTGAGGTGGACTGCTAAATGTCTAGAGATAGAAGAGCTCAGCACATACCCTGAGGTGCAGGATTCGATCAGCTTCTGAAAGCATTAATGAGGTGGTCCTTTGATTGCCTTGTAAACCATAACTGGAGCCTTGAACTTGATACAGGAAAATACAGGAACCAATACAGAGATGAAATGAGGAGCCAATTGGGAACACTTCACCAGATAGCCCAGGTAGAGCACAACTCATGTTGCAGCTTTCTATCAGAGTTTAAAAGGCTTAAAGGCAATGACCAGAAGACCAGACCGGAGGGCACTGCAGTCATTCAGGCAAGATGCCGCAATAGCCTGGACCTGGAGCTGTGCAGAATCAGTTCTGAGGTACTGGCATGTTTAATGTATGCTCAAGTGGAGACATCATACATGCTTGAGTGGAAGAGTGGATGAGCATAAAAAGCAGAGAAGGAGAAGAAAAGGTGGTGGGGGTGTCTGGAAAGAAACTCAGTAACAAGTTGATAGAAGCCTTATGTGACGCATTAGGCAGAAGCAAGTGAGAGTAGACTGATATTTGTGCTGAAGATGAAGTGATGTTTATACATGTGAAGATGGGAGAGACAAACTAGAGCAAAAAAAAATGTTACCAGCTATTGACCATCAATATTAGTGGAAGAAGAAGCCAAGACAAAGAAAAGGAGGATGCAGCAGAGAACAGTCAGCAGATGATGGGAGGAGATAGTTGGATGTTAAAGTCTCCCAACAGTATCACCAGTGTTGAAGGATTAGAAGTGGTGGATAGGAGGATGTTTGCTTATTTGAGGAGAACATCTGAGAGGAGCCTTGGTGGGCATCAGATCATTATTAAAAGATTGTATGAAGAAAATGTTAGATCAATGGTGTGAAATTCAAAGGTAGCTCTGAGGAAAGAGTGGAGAGTGTGCAAGGAGAAAAAGCAAAATTTGAGTCACACACCCACACCCAGTCAGTCATGTGAGTCATGCGACTGTGAGAACCTGTAGGTGGCAGAGTTATTGGGTAATATCCAGTCCTCTGAAAGTGCAAGAAAGTCAAGGGAGAGGTGAGAAACATAAAGCAATATGAAGTCAGTTTTCTTGACAGCTGATAGCGAGAGGCCACTTCACCATTTAATACATCAAGTCAAGCACTGTTGGTGGAATCTCAAGAAGAAAATGTGAATTCTCAATGGATCGGTGTTACTCAATGATTAAATACAATGTTTAATAAAAATTTTTGCTCAGCAACAAACTCCACTTTCACTCCAAATGTTGTATATTTTAATCTGTAATGCTTATTATTCATAGCAGACAGTTACAATAAGTGTGAGAATTTACCTTCGAAAGAGCATCTGCCAGTGAAGAAGATATTATAACCCAGCAAACAGTTCATGTTGTACAACACTGCAGTTTTATCTTTTGTGTTAATATGGGTCTTATCGGGTCATTGCTGCAGACACAGCAGACTTGTAAAAAAGGTGGGCTCTTTAAATGGTTTGACTCCCGATCCAGCGGAGGCGGTGCCAGTGTCCACTACGAAGAGGAAGATAATGCACACCATGTACAGTGGCTCAAATCTCCTTTATGAAGTGATTTCTCTGAACTCCTCTAGCAAGCACATTATAAAGAAGCACTTTTAAGGGGCCTTCTCACCAACAGCTTCTATCAGGCAACTTCCATGGCTGTAAAGCTGTTGCTCTTCTCTAACAGTTTAGTTATTAAACCGTCCGGTGTAGCCTGTGTGTATGTATGGCTGCACCGATGACTATTTAGGTGTATCATAGTAAAGAGGATGAATAGGTAGGCAATCAGTTATATTGTGTTCAAAAGTAGATCAATTTGTAGAGATTTGCTTTTCATTTGACATTTAGGAGTCTTTTCCTGATGGTCAGTGTGAAAAAAGCCCAATTGATTCCTCTGTGATTCAATGTTGTAAAACAATAAACCACTAAAAAGTCCGGGGGGGGGGGCTACTTTTCGTATCTATCTATCTATCTATCTATCTATCTATCTATCTATCTATCTATATCTCATTACCTTACAATACCTCCCCAGCTGTAGGCAATAATTAAGTGAAAATACTTGTTAGACAAATGTCTAAAGGCACAAACATCCATACGTATTGTGCAACTTTCTTATATTATACAAAATAAAATTTATACTTATTTTGTCTTTAAAATATCACTGAATAAATATAATTGTAAACAGAATAAGATAGAAAAAAGTTCTTGGATTTTTTTTGTTTTTAATGAATTGAATCATTATAAATTGTTTAGCTGAGATGAAAAGTATTTAGAATTAAAAAGTAAAAAAAAAAAAAAAAAAAAAAAAAAAAAAAACATTGTTAAAAGCTGAATTGCTATAAATATATTTTTTTTATTCCAAAATACAATTTGTTTTCAGTGCCATAAAGTGTTTTTTTTTTTTTTTTTTTTTTTTTTTATAAATTCTGTCAGAGCTACAAATACTGCACCACTAGAGTGTAACTTGTTCATCAGCATGGAGATTTGCCCTGCCTGAAGCCGTGCAGGACGTCCATTCTCACAGAGGAGGTTTGCCAGCGTAAGAATGCTTCTGGTTATCTCCCCAGAGTTTGTCACAGTAACAAAAAGCCAAAGGTTGACCTAAGTCACACTTCCCAGCTAAAAAGGTGGTAAATACTACTTTTTCAATAACATAATAATCCATTCCTGCAATTCTATGACTATATATACATACATGTGAAAAATAGGCTTAAAAAAATTACATTTGGTTTTCATTATAATATACATGTTAACATGTGTGAGTAAGGAGGGCAAGGTAGGGAATGGGGTGGAAATGTATTGTGTTTTGGCCTCTGTCTGGATCCTGTGATTACCTTTGCGCCACAACAGGACACATAAAATGCTAAAATACAGAAAACACAAGCAGTTCTTTTTTATAAACAGGTGAAGGTATCATTCTACATTATGATGGTTTTTTGCAAGCCAAATTTTATCTAAAATGTTCAATTCTATAGGTTCTCACCTCTCACCTATAAACAAAGTATAATGTTAAGGAATGTATTCTCTGAAGCTAACATGGTCTAAGAAAGGTTATTTTGATTTTTATAGGAGCAGAAAAAATCTCCCTTATTAAAATAATTTTCTATGCCTCACTCAAATCTTACTTAGAAAACCCTGTGGAATTTTTGTCACTGTATAATAGTTTTCTTTATGAATAATAAACCCAGAAGTTAAAAATGAAAAAGAGCTGCATCTTGTAAACATCCTTTAACATATAGCATAATAAATCTGAATAAAGAGAAATATATCAAATGCAGTACATTGCTTTATATATGAAAAGTAGGAATAATATATAGAAACGCACAAAAGCACATAAAACTCTGGTACCCAAAAACAACAAACGTTTTAAACTGTAATATAAATGGTTTATAACCCAGGCATTCTTGATAATTATTCATATTTTATTATAATGATTTTAATGATACTTTTTATCATATATGATTTTTAAGCATAAGCAAATAAAAAGTCATTATTTAGTAGGTTTTGGTTTCTAATATCCTAATGCCAGCATTCTTAGAGTTCTGTACTCTTCATGATGTTAACGCCATGTTTCCTGCCAGCTAACTTTCAGTTATTATTATTATTATTATTATTGTGCTTGTTGTTTTTGTTTTTTACTCATATCAGCCTTCAAAAATCAAATGATGCTATTGTTGATCGAAAAAGGGATACATGTTTCTGAAGACAATCACAGTAAAATGTGAGACTTGCATCTGTGAAGGATGTCAGAAGATTGAACCCTAACCCTAACCCTAACATATGTATGCATGCATTTATGTTTTTATGGCCAGTACATTCCAGACAATCTCTTGCCTGTTGCCTGGCTGCATCATATTAATTGACATTGACTGGAAATACAGCTACTAGTGACCTGACGCAGGTAGGGTGGTGGTTAGCGCCCCTACCTTGCAGTACAAGGGCATAGGATTCTTACCTTTAATTGCAGTTATAAATAAATGTCTCAAAAATCTCCTTGCAGTATATATAGTTAAATATCTTGGTATGAACGCACAATATGAGAAGTTAAGTTGGAAAAAGGTGGCAAATTTATGAATAAATTACACTGTAACCAGCTTGGATATTTATCATGCTTACTTTGCATGCGCATGGGCACTTTTGTGTTTACATGAGATACTGCCACCTAAACTCTTCAAAAAAGAAGCTGCACTGAAAAAAGTGACTGTGTTACTTTTATATTGTAATTTTACTTATGCACTTTCTTTTCTCTGCAAAACAGGTGTTCAGCAGTCGGGCAGAGGTGAGGTGGTGCTCCCATAATAGGATGCATTTTGCTTCCAGTGTTTTGGCAGCTTGCACTGCAAGATGGAATTTATTATTAAATCCACCCAGGGAAGTGTTGTTTGATGGTGCCTGTGTCATTTGACAGTGTGTCTGTGATAGCTAGGACCCTAGCCTTTGACTGAGCCTTCTTGTTAAACTTAGGGCAGACTGCTGAGTGGGGCCTTTCAGACTACAGAGAAGCCAGGCGTAGTGCGGAGGTGAGTGACTACAAAAGGTAAATCTCACATCAAACGAAAAAGCCGTCATGCCCACTCCAGCTCTACGCCAGTTCCAGCAGGGTTCCATCAGGGCTTGAAAACATCGTCAACACTCATTCATACTAAGCCAATTAATTTTTAGCATAATTTTCTGATGGGTGAGTTATTATTTTTGAAATTCTTGCAATTTTTATGTGCCAAAAATCACTTAGATTATTAGAGGAGGCACAGCAATTGCAGCTGACCAAAGATTTATTAATATTGTTTTGGGCAAAAAAAATATAACATTTATGTATGTATATTTTTTGGGTAGCCCTTTCGTATTGGATATTTTTAAAATAAAGTTTGTGTTTCTTCATATACAGTAAATTTAAAAAATAAGGTCATAATCTGACCCCATGTCCATTTGATAGAGGAACAAAAAGAACCTGCATTGTATAAGGTATTGCTGAAAATAAAGTGTTACAGTAATTTTTTTTAGTGCTATCTGATGATTTTAACAGAACCTAACCTATGAATACATTGAGGGACTAAGCTATATTACTTACATTTTATTGATTGTGACATAGTGGGAGTATTTTTGAATAAATCCAGCTTATAAACAGATGTCCAGTGCCAAGTTTCTCAAGCTGCAATACAAGTGTATATTCTCTACTTTATACAAACATAAGCTTTGCTGTGCTCGATATACTGTACGATATATCCATCCTTTACCAATCACTGCTTGTCCAGTACAGGCCTTGGGGGTCTAGAGTCTATCCAAAAAGCTGAAGGTGTGGTGGGACAGCAGTTCATAGCAGGGAACACAGTAACTCACATACCACACACACCACACAATGTGAACAAGCTGCACCACCTTGCAGAGTGTTTCACGTGAGATCTGCTCTTCATGTACGTGTGTTGGTCTGCCTGGACTCAGGCTTACCACTGCATATCATCCAGCTACCTATCCATCCATCGATCAGTTGCTTATCCAAACAACAGAGCAGTGTTCTGGGGCCAACCCCAAGGTTCTCAGAACTCAAGGTGAGGAAGACCTTGTTGTGGATTCTAGTCCACCTCTTAATACCCACACGAACAAAAATTTAGTCACACAGGCCCTGTGAGGCCCATTCACAGCATACTGTATCTCCATTTAAATATTCAAAACAAGTTAGGACTGACACAGACTGAAATCCAGTGGGAATATAATGGTAATAGCTGTGGCTGAGAAAAAAGGGAGGAGAAAATTGCTATGTAATAATGATAAAATACCCCTTCCTCGCTCCCTTCATTCATCAAGTAGAAGAAAGATAAAAGGATTAGTTTAATGCATTGTCAGAATTCGTCTGGGATTGCAACAAATGTTCTCAAGGCAAAAACACGGACTTCTGCAATGCCTTTTGTTGGCAAGGCTGCTCTGCTTATAGGGGCTCATGCGTTTAAACAGTTCCAGGAAGCATAAGAACAGCCTTCAAGCTTACACTTCATTACAGGATTGCTAAAGGTCAGTTGACTGTAGACTGACACTTTATGCTGAGCTTCTCTTTTAAGGGGGTCAGACAAACAGTAGAGGTAGGAGATGCATTTGCAGCATTGAATATCAGGCATTGGTAATGATATGGAGTACACACACACACACACACACACACACACACACACACACACACACACACACACACACGCAGAGACATCAGCCAAAGGGAGAAGAATGAGTGCCGAGCAAAAGCTGCTGATGAATCAGTGTAACAGCCACAACTCTGTGAGACATGGGAGTTGCTGATGGAATATAGAGGGAAATCATTAAAGGTTATAAAGGAATGACAGAGTGCTGCACAGGGTGGGTGCACCAGAGGAGAAATGAAAAGGAACATGTGGGAAACAAACAGCACTGAGAGCAAAGTCTAATCAAAATCACAGTTTTAACCGGTTGAAAGGATGCTACACCTATTTATTGTGCTTGGCATCCTCAAGCCACTGCGAGTGTATTTAAGTAAATTGGTTCTCGAGGGATGAAACACTTGAATATACTTCCGCTACAGTCCCTTATAAAATAAGGAGAGATGTTGCTCTATTGTGCAGTGGACACACTTTTATAACTCACAAACAGTTTAATGTCAATGCCAATTTTCCCCTATAGCTACATTTATTTTTCGACCTTAATAGCAACAACGTTGACATATTAACACAATTTTTTACATTATCACCTTGACTATAAAATCTGTAAAAAATATTCCTATGCGTGGGAATTATGTATGGGAAGTGAAAACTCGGTGTGGGTGTAACCTTCCTTCTTGGTGTTTTATACTGTCATTCATTTTTTATTCATCATCTTTTAGGTGTTTTTATTTAATTGTAAACATAACCACCTCATTTTTTCAGTTTACTGTTATGTACATATAACACTGACAAATCAGTGATGTGTTTCATTCAATTAATTCTTAAACTGTATTTTAATTTTAAATCTTGCATACAGAATGCAGTTTTTGCCCTGTTTGTTTCATATGTGGTCAATGACAACAACTTTAGTGCCTTTTTGGTGGACTGTGCCTTATTTGAACCATGTTCACTACTGTTTTCTTTTTTATATATTTTATTTTAATTTACTCTTTAAGCAAAACTGCTTGACCTAAGAACAAAATTTGCCTCTGTGCATGCAGCACAGCTCAGCTTATTAAAAACATTTTAAAAAAAGATTTAATAGCATACAGATGAGAAAGCACCAAATAGGCACTTTCCTTAAACATTGTTTCAGCATCACATCTTCAAATTCATTTTGCAACTCTGGTCCCTATATTTAATGGAAAATGTGTAGTTTCAATAAGTTTATAGTAAAATAATTTTTGTCATTTCTCAGCTGTTTAACTAACATGGTTTTAGTCATAGGCACACATTGTGTGCTAAGAGGGCAAAGTGGTTCCCTGTAGATCTTGGCCTCTAATCCATATGCTAACCAAGCACAGTGCGCATATTATATACAGTAGCTAAAAATGAACAGAGAATGATGACTTTTACAAGGATACTTAGCAACAAGAAAAATCAATAGAAAGTAAAGTGGGCCAGAACATTTTCCAGGATCCTCATCTCAGCAGACACAGCTGAATGGAAGCATTTACAATACATCATGTCCATCTGGCATGGTAAGTAAACGCTAAGTCTTCATGAGATATAAAATTTGCCATATACTGCATAAGATACATTAGACAATATGTGATCTAAAACTCAGCTATACATTAATTTCTCCAACACAGCAGCTTAACTGGAAGGACAAAGTTCTACTGCAATACTCTGACAACACTATAACAGATACATGGTACATTTATGCTTTAATTTAAGCTTTACTGTTTGAATTAAGCTTTATGCAGCATAAAGAAGCTTCAATAAAGGACAAAAAAATGTACCTTTCCCAAGACCTGGACCTCAGAATTTCACGATACAGTGTGGTTTTTGTTGATTTTTTGTTTATGATATCCTGTAAATCCATGAATAGGTTACTGCTAAGCATGGAAATATCCTTCTCTGATGGAACCATTTGTGCAATATGGGGGCCAAGAGTGCTCCTATCACCAGTAGAAATACCTTGTTATTTACCTTCTACATTCTCTTGAGTTACTCATTCAATCCCTGGTTATTTCTCCACTTTCCATGTTCCTTCTTCCTGAAGTTTCTGTCACTTTGGATCACCACAACTACCACCACTGCTGTTTTCCCCTCCTTATCTTTTACCACCATATTTGCTTGGGTAGGAATGTTCATCTGTCTGGATGCGGAGGTTCCACAAGATCTTGGCTCTGTAGTTCTCCATCTGTCAGGACTCAAACACCACCGAGGTATGGGACTCAGCTGTGGAATGGAAACACGGGACAGAGGGTGCGAAGGTATAAGGGTTTATTATGGGGAAACTACAATAAACAGGAACAAGGCATGGTAGTCAGAACGGACTATAGTGGAGGTTCCATCTCAGTGTTGGTCGACTCAGTTGATTTTATCCCTGCGTGGGTCAGCTGATCCAGTGCATCCGAGGTTGGTGGGCAGGTCACCTTGAGTTCGGAACCTGACACCATCACTCTTTGTAGTGCCTCCCATTCAGACTTGGGAGTGCCCAGGCAATATCCATTTAGCTTACGTATCAGAAAAAAAAAAAAAACTATTTGCATAAGTCGAGCTCAGTGTGAACCATGGCAACAAATAAAAATATCTCTTACAACTCCTGGGATGTAGCAGTAGCATGTGTAGTTGGTACTACATGCTGTGTGTGCAGTGTGCTCCACTTGAGAACTGGCTTTTAACTCTGCAGATGATCTGAAACTGCTGTAATCACAAGTTTTTTAAAAGGTATTCTACTGTATTAATGGTTCAGAATTCAAGAAACTGGAACAACAGCAGAGCATATTAAAAATAAATACTGTCTTCTCAACAATTTTAATTCTCCTTAATAATGAAAACAGAAAAAAAAAAAAAAAACTTTTAGAAATATATTTCAGAAGTTAGAAGTTTGAGCAGATCATTGTTGGACTTTAATTCTGAACTTGGTGTCCGCTGGAGGGCTTGCACCTGCTGTGGTGACAGGTTGTAGAGCCCCCTGACTGGGACCAATTGGACAAAAAGGGAAATGGAAATGGGGGTGGTGGTGCATTTGCAGAAAATCAAGCACGTAGGGGGCAGAAGATAGCAGGTGTCATGCATGACAGACATCTGGTTTAGGCCATGCTCTTGATCGAATAAATGTCACATGAAAATTTCATTTCAACAAACTTCAACTTGTGCATATTGTTGTCATAAATTTCTGTTGTTTTATTCACTGCTGCTCTTCTGAGGAAGGTTACTGCTGATAGTAAGATTTACCCACATTTTTGAGCATAAATTTAGCTCCAAGGCTTTATAAAATAAAGGGAGTCTCTATTCTAAATATTTGCAGTGCACTTATTTCTATCTCCAAGCATTCTCAGAAATATAAATATTTGAACATTTATTAAATAAGCCACTGTGGCATATGAATTGAAAGCAAATAATGGGCTCAAAAATTAGATAGCGGTATACTTACAGGAGATTTGCAAGTGAATGTAAATCAATGTTTACAAAAAAAAAAATGAGAATAGTTATCTGTAATTACCTTTTTATGCAAGAAATATCTGATTCAATAGGAAACCTTGGGTCTTGATCTTCATTAATATCAATACTGGTGGGGCTGTTGTCGAAAACAACAAATACAATGTAGACAATGACATCATCACTAGCAAAATCATCGACAATGATAACACCTAACAATAATAATATTCCATTTTTGTTCTTTTATATTTAAGTATCATGATTTGGTGCAATTCTGTAATGTATGTCTTTAAATACATTTACATGGTAAATGTCCCACAGTATAGAGATTTAGCACTCATCCGATATTCCTCCTTTGCTCCATATTTTACATACAGTTCATGCTTCTTTCTGAGCGACATGCATTGACCTTCTCTCAATCTATGACATGACTAATCTTTTGTGGTGCATACCTAAATAATTCAAATATTAAAATATTGGGTCAGAAGCACTGGGACCAGCTCCACAATGACAGACAAGCATACATTTAGCACTTTTCAGTGAAAAAAATCACATTTTTGTCCTTTTGTCCCAGAAAAGATATTTAACCCTCTTTATGTGAAAATTTCTATCAGTATTGTATATATTTTTATCCTCCAGTCAATCAACTCAAAAGAAATGACACAGAATAAACACTACGAAGTTGAAAACTTGGAGTCCTGTAAGTAAGCACAGAGTGAAAAGAGTGATCTTAGAGAGGGTGGCATTTGACTTTTCTTAGAGTTTCTGTAAGACCTCCAAGTGTTTACATATGCTGATCCCATGAATCTGCAGCCTGCAATAAACAGCGATAACACTGCTGCTTCCATTTTAAATCCCAGTGCACAAATAAGTCAACCTTATCTTTCGTTCCTGTCTTTCTATGAATGTTGAGCAGGAGTCATCAACAGTGCCTGAAATACAACAGATTTACTATTCTTGAAAGATAAATAAAGTCCTAAAAGTACACTTTTGTGCTTTGGTAATATATACAGTGTGATTCAAAAAGAGCTGAACATTTTTGTAAATATTACCCAATAACTTAAAATACATGTAACTGTAATGTACCAAAATCTAGGCGAAATAAAAAAATAGTTACTAAATAATGAACATATTAGTGTTATCTATCTATCTATCTATCTATCTATCTATCTATCTATCTATCTATCTTAATATTTTAATTTCCTCATCCATTACTTGATAAAATGAGGGAAGAAACAGTCTAGAATTCTACAGTTTATGAAACATCAAAAAGTGACAGATTTTTGTGTTTCTGGTCTGTCATTGCATACATTTCACTTCTGATTAAGCAACAGATAAATAAAATAATGTACAGTATTTAAAAGAAAGTTATTTATGGTTTTCTGTATTCCTCTTTCATTTAAAAGACAACATTAATTGCAATTTATCAGCAATTAAAGTTTTTTTTTTGTATGACAAATAATATAAACCATTTTACTTGATTCTTTTCATGCTGCACATACAATACTGGCAGCCAGGGATCATTGCTAGTTGTCCTGATTCTGGAATAAACAGAACATTTCTGCTTCTCATGGTGATTTGCACAGATGTTTGCTGTTTTCACTACATAAACTTAAAATAATGACAAAAAAAAAAAAAAATTCTCCTATCTGTAATAGTTTTTTACTCTTACAATTCCACTGGCAATGCCAGTACAATTACAGTCCTTTGTGATGTATAAATCTGCAATCTACAAAAAGTGTAGCCATCTGTAATTTTCACCGAGGTCCCCTGTAATTTTTTCTTAGGAGAAAGTACTGTTTTGATCAATTACATGCCTGAATTTGTACTTCTTGCTAGCCATTCTTAGAAATGTAATTCTACCACGAAAGGAGTACCGAGTTCCCACAAATTCAGACTTTCGAATGCAAAAGACAGAATGAACATTATAGGGAGCTTCCATTTACTCAGACATGCTTAACCTTCTAGCAACCTCTATAAAAAGATGACCTATTACTTGTACTAGAACTGTTTATTGAAATGCCAGATTTCACGGCATACATTAACAGAACTGAATTATTTATGGAATATAATCTTGGACGCTCCTTTGCTGATTCACTTCCTAATCCAGTGAGAACATACATGATATTTATACACATACCGTGAGAAAATACCATACATGTCAACAACTTCATAATGCTGACACAATGGACTTTTTTTTAAATTCTGTCAAAGACATTTAAAAATAAACGAATAAAGAGATAATAAATTAATTAAAAAATAAAAATAAAACTTCTTCCAAAAAATGCGTACTCCAGATGGACAGGATAAGTAGATGAGAACAGGCATCTGCCGTGATTCATGTTTACATGTGTTTCCTCGGGAGTGAATCACTCCGGCTTCAGCGGAGATCTGAAGTTTGAAAAACAGGTCTTGTTTAAAGTGCATAACAAGATGAAAGGCAAGTAGCAAAATCAATCTTCCCCTTTACCAGGAGATCCTCTGGGGAGCACATTCACTTCCTGTATCCTCTGGTGCTATGTAGGAGGAATAATGACGGAGGTCTATCACACGCTCACTGGTTCAGCCAAGCATGATAAATCAGGAGAACATATAAGGAGCACACCAGGTCTGGAACCCATAGGCTGTTCATCATTTCCATCCATTTTCTTCGGAGCTGGTTTTTGCGTTATACATTTAAACTCGTCTTTTGATTCTTTAATAATTTAAAAGAACGCAGGGATGGTTTTCACTGAAATTAAAAATGAAATTAAATCTAAACTCAAATCAGAAAAAGGAGGCCTCATGCTTTCTTATGCATGGATTAATAAAGCACTGCAATACAAAATAAACCAGACTTTCTTGTTAACGTTTCTTTAGAAAACAGCATTAGACTGTGCTCTTTCAAAATGTATGTTGCTAAAATACATATTTTAGATTAACCATCCATCTATTTTCACAAGCTGCTTGTCCGAACAGAACTGCCAGGACTGCAGAGGGAATCCTGGGAGACACGGGGCACGGCTGGAGGTTACTACACTACAGTGCCGTCACACATACACCCCAACACTTATGTGCATATTTATTCAGGTGTAAATCCTAAGGTTGCCATGAAACCTAGATAAATTTGTAAAGAATATCATGAATTCGAAACTTTATGATATTTCATGCATAACGTTGAAATTGAGCTTTTCTGGTTTATATTTTCCAATAATGCTTTAAATGTGTCGATTTTTGAAGAATATGATGATGAACCATACTTCCGTGCATCATTCCATACAAATTCTTTTTCAGTGCATTTTTGTAGGTGAGGTGAGTAACTGTGCCAAGGCGCAAACTTAAGAATAACATTTTAAGTTTTTAGAGGACCCCTTCAGCATTATCCTGAAGTAAGGTACCTTAGCAGGACTGCTGAAATAAAGTTTCCAGAGGAAGAATAACTAAAATAGGAAGCTATTTTTTCATCCATTACCACAACCAGATTTAGCATGCAGGTGTGTGCAGCTGTGGTTTCAAGGCACAGAACAGTGACATTGGGCCACTTGGAGGTGCCATTAAAATGAAAATTGAAATATATAGAATATTGTATTTAGAAATCTATAAAACAGACAAATTACCTTTTTTTTTGCTCTATCCCTATTATGTTGACTCAATGCATTGTGATTTGATATTAAGGAACGATTATCACTGCTATGACACCTCCATCTCCATTTCTAAAGATTTTTCCGCAAGTAGTTCAGAGTGGATTTCCCAAAATCGCTCAATGTTATAGATTAACAAGTCAGTGTACAATGGAGGGCTGGAATGTTTGAAGAATTTTAAACAGTGGTTCCAAAAAGCCTCCATAGACTGCAGCTTTAAATGACAGTCATTAACCTAAACCTCACATTCATTAGTACAGTTAATGTTTGATTTGTTTTCTGAATAATTTCTGCGACTTCCATTGTTTTAATTGTTATATAAATTCTTAAGATTGTGTGTGATTTCTTTATGACTGACTGGTGTCCCTTCCAGGAAAATCCCCAAGTTCACGACCACTGCAACACTGCACTGGACATGAGGACATTCATAATGGAAAGGATGGATTTAAACATTTATAAATCATAAAAAAATAAAATAAAAATTACACCAAGTACAAGTTTATATCATTTTGACACAGTTTTGAATAAAAAAGTGTAAATACAGTTAATACAGTTAATCTCAAGATAACTCCAAAAGTACATTTCTTTTAAAATTCTAATATAGAGGCAGACTGCATTCACAGATTTTCACAATGTTTGATAGGAAACAGTTTCAAATGCCTAAAATATATAAAGTTTTTTTTTTTTTTTTTTTTTTTAATACCACTAAATAAATACTATTGCCAGGAATCTTTGACAAACAGTAAAACATGCATCAGCTTTTCTTTTCAATATATATTTTAAAAAAAATTGAAATAACTGAAAAAAATCCAAATAAAATTTAACATACATCTATCTATCTATCTATCTATCTATCTATCTATCTATCTATCTATCTATCTATCTATCTATCTATCTATCATCATCAGTCTGCATGTTTGTACATCTGTCTATCTGTGCTAATAATTTCCCTGGTCTAATACAGATATCCAGGATGTTTTTGACATTTTTCACACAAACATTCGTTCAGCAATCCTTAAATATATTTGTACCATAAGTTATTGGCTTCAGAACATCATCAGTCTCTTTGCAATTTGTCTGTAATTCATGAACAGCACATGGGACACACAATTTAAAAAAATATTACCGTTAAATAACAGTTGATATAAATCCCCGCATAACCATATCTGTTATAAAACAACAACAACAACAACAACAACAACAACAACAACAATAATAATAATAATAATAATAATAATAATAATAATAATAATAATAATAATTTTAAAAAAGTTTTACTTTCAACCTTCTAGTGACATAAAAGATCAGTAAGAAAATTTATTTTGGTCTGTCTGCTGGTGATCAAAGGCTTCCAGTTATGCTGATGAGATCTTAACATATTCACAAGAAATATATTTAAAGACATGCACAGCATAAACATGATGCTGCACCATCTTTTTAAAAAATCACACGTTGGCAAATGGCTTCCAGAATTAAAAACCCCATCTTGTTGAATGTGGCTACATCACTGCAATCCTTTTCGCAGGAATGAGCAGCATCTGAAAAGGTTACTCTGTAGTCCCAGTGACGTAAAAAAATAAAGAAATTAAAACATCCCCACAACCGGCGCTGCAACAAGAGCATAATCTCCAAACATGTATTCCATCACTTAACTTTATTTCATGTTAGAAATAATATTTGCTATGGTTTGTAAGCACTGTATTCATAAATGAGTTAAATAAAATAAAAAAAAAAGAAAAAAGAAAAAACATTTCTGGCTGAATGAAAGAAAAATAAATTTCAATTTAAAGATGTTCTGGTGTGTGGACACTGAAAAGCAAAGATATACAACTGTAGTGCTTGAATGTTTTCCAGAAAAAAAGCAATAATCTTCAGCAACAATAGTCCGCTGCTGCATCATCTACTGCAGTAAATTATGCAGTTTTATTTTTAAAGTCTGCCTGTAGCAGAAGATGGTCTCCATAGCAAACTATGACTCGCTCCTGAAATCACGTGTTGGGCTTACGTGTCAGCCTCAGCTTGACACGATTGTCTAGTAGACGTCACTCGGCATGGCCTGATTACAATACACAAGAAGTTGTGGAAAATACCTGTTTCTTTCCTTATTTCTTTTATTTTTTTATTTTTTTTTTTGTTTATGCGCACAAAATGAAAAGAAAGCACCACGAAACACAAAGCTACAAATCAGCCAGATCTTTTGTGCTTGATTTACTGAAAGCCTTTAACAAAATACAGTGTCATTTCATATGTTCGCTTGCACCCATACAGCGCCGACTGAAGCGAGCTATTTCAGACATCAGAGGCCTTCTCTTCCCGTGTCTACACTGTTATTGACATTACTTTGCTTGTGCTTAAAAAAAGATGTAAATCACAGTGGAAAGGTACAGTTCAATTACTTGACACATTCAAAGAAGCAGTAGATCAACATGGTGATTTTTTTTTCCCTATATATCAAAATAACAGGTATGCACAGGCAACAAAGGCAAATGCAATAAGCATAAAAACAAGTGGAAATATTTTAAATGCATGTGTTTTGGGAATTACAATATACATAAAAATAACTTTTTTCACATGCTATCATTTACATAAAGTGCAGTGATTTATTTAACCTTGAAAGTTTATGCACTTTTATGAACTGTTTGTCTTTGTCAGGGTTCCGGTGATCCAGAGCCCACCCCGGTGTCACTGGAGGCCAGGTTAGGAGAGGTGCACCCTGAATGGGCTGCCTATCCATCCTAGGGTAGCCACATACATACTTTCATACACTGCAGGCAGTTTATAGTTACAGATTCACCTGAAATGAGTGCCTTTGGACTGTGGGAAAAAAAGGAGAGCAAAGGAAACCCACACAGTTACAGGGAGAACATCCAAACGCAACAGTGAAACAGATTTGAACCCACAACCAAAAACAGTGCAGGTGCTTTGAACCAGCACAGTTGTCCGGCATGCTGCCCAAAAGCAGCCTAAAAATAATTAAAACTATATTTAAAGTAAACAGAATTTATATTATGTTCATTTTTGTCCCTTGGCACTGCAGAGATATAAGAATTTTAAAGATTTTATGCATACTATTGGTTTTTTTGCTTGTTTTGTAAGACAGATATTTTTGATGTCTTTATAATTAATTATATCTGGATTTGTTAAGTCAATATAACTCATGAACATAGTAGGGAAGCTTATATACACACTGGTCATTCATCTTATGGGGGTCTAATGCTTTTGCAGAAGTAATGAACTGCAAAATCGTAACAGAAGCCCTTAATGCCCCCTTGTAGGTGTAATCCACAGCTATGTTGGCGGAAGGTACACCTACCATCAGGAAAATTTAGAGCCTTAGGCAGCATTGTTTGGCTTTCTTCGTGGCATGAGGATAAACTAAATTTAATTCAAAACAATGGAAGCATGAAGTCATTTGGAGAGAGGCAGCCTTCTCATGGAAACCACAAGGGATTCAATCACCTGAACAATTTGAAAGAGGAGTCAATGTGTTGAAAAAGAGGATAAAAAAGTATGCATATTAAGGCTAATATATTGCATTAAATGAATATACTCCTAAGGTGTAATAAGTTCTAATATCTATCAGTGTTTTTTCACCAAATTGTCTGAATGCACTGTTTTCTATTTCCCAGCAAGCAAAACATGGTCTTTGCAACCCAAACAAAGAGGACCATGAAATGTTCCTCCTGTGGCAAAGGGTCTGTTTACTACTTTAATGATAATCTGTGTGATCCACAGTACTGGGGCATGTATTAGTCATCCAATTTATTATATTTATTATCTTGCTTAGCTGATGCTTTTGTCCAAAGCAGCTTTGCCCATTTCTACAGCTTTGCATTTCAATGGAACAATTTTGGTACATTTTTCAGGAGTATAGTTCCACAACAGGTCTCCTCTTATGTCCTAAAGCTGCAACATGGAGGTTATAGGTTTGTATCCTTAGCCATTACAGCACTTGAATTAATTCTTTCAGTCCAGGGTGTTTCATCTCACAGAAGAAAAAGTGTAACCCTTGGTTTTGTAGCACCTGGAAAGGTAAACCACACATTGCACTGTTGAGTTGTACGAAGTAATAAAACCCTTACAAAAACCCCTCAGGACTGTAAGCCTTCCAAAAACACTTTATTACCTAGCAGTTTGGTATGTCAGTAGTTCCAGTTACCGAATGCATGACATAAATATTGTCTGCTTTACGGTGAAACACTAAAGTGAAGCATAAATAATGTCAACTTTATGGATTTGTCATAAGACCAGGTTTGGTTGGGGTCAAATCAATGCTGAATTCTTCCAGCAAATACGTGTACATAAACAATGTAAATATGTTGAACATGGGTAACAAAACAGAACTTGTATTGAGCAACGTATCTACAAAAAAAAAATAAAGGAAAACTGAGAAAAAAAAAGAAAGCAATTTTTTAAGGTTTAGACCAACATGAAGAATCCAAACTGTGAGTTGTTGCACACATGGCTGCATCTTTTAGCTGATCTTCTCTTGATTGGAACGTCAACCATTTAGGGATTTTAAAGGCATTTGCTTCCATAAAGATGAGGGAAGTCAGAGGTCAGCAAGACACAAACACATGTTTCGTACAAACCAAACCGAGGATGAAACATTTACTCTTGACGCTGCACCACAAGTGCACACACATACACACACATGGAGGACAAACTTTTAACACCGTTTTTAGTAAGAAAAACAACAAAAAAGAAATTATGAAGTTAAATTGAATTTTTAAAAAAAATCATAATGCATTTATTTCAATATATGCAGAAAAAAGTACTGTGACCCCACACAAAGCATTTTTTTTTTTAAGAAATGAAATCAAATACATTTTTGTGGTGCTTGCTGTAATAAAATTTGCATTTTCTGTTCCCCGGTGTGATGGTCAAAGCCCATACTTGGCAGGCACAAATTCAACTGTGCATTTCACCGTGTACAGTAGACTGCACTTAACCATGCCATATATTTTTGCTTCACTGATAGAAAGCAGATGATGAAAAACTGGAAGAATGAGAGTCCCTACTGTTTGTTAAGTACTGATGCACAGTAATATTGCTAGAAAAAAAACATACCTTAACAGGGAACAATGAGAAATATAAGTGTTGGGTACCGATTACTGTAGATAAAAAAGAAAAAAAAAAGAATAAATAAAAAATATAATTTCCAGGTGACTCAAATGTAAATTTAAATGTTTAGTGCTAAAAGATTTGATTTGGAAACCATTGTTTTGTTCAGTTCATATGGTAAAACTATATATAATTTGTGCATGTAACAAATCACTAATGTTTATTCTCTTCATCCAAAAAGACAAAACAAACAACCAAATAAAATGAATTTCCATTGAAAAGTGCCCTTCACAAGAATATTACAGTAATCGTATACTGCTATGAACATATTATGGTTTAACTAATGGAACACATACAAAAACTGTTATAAAATCCGAACGCTAAAAAAACCCAATCCCCGTATAAAAATAAATGACATGATAAAATAAGCATTAATCACCATAGTATTTTTTTCCTTAAAACTATTTGTGAGTTTTAACTGATCAATGAACATTACTACAGGAACTAATAATCTGTGTTGTAGTTTTCCACGTTTTACTGAAAGGATGACTCTTGGGCCCCCATTTCCAAAAAGTGCTTTATGCATACCAGAAGACATTTTATTGATGGAGCAAATTTTCTTTGACATCAGGGTGTGCCATCTTTAAATAAAGTCACATTGACTATGCAAGCTGTAGGAAAATCATCCGGAAACACAAACCAAAATTTTACAGAATGTGAAATATAAACCAGGTAACATCAGTGAAAAGAAAAGGAAAGAAAAGAAGAAAAAAAAAAAAAAAACAACTGTTGCTGGTACATGGCTGATTTTCAGATTTTGCCAAAACTTAGTTACTTACATATTAGAACCCCAAAGTCCTGCACAGTAAAATGCATTTGTAACTCCATGTTTGCTGAAAAAATTGAATAATAAACATGTGATTTCACAATATATGTGTGGTTATATTACTTACAATGCATCTGGGCAAAATTACCTGTACATCTACAATACTTTGTATTTAATCTTACACGTCTTTTAAAAATCATAATTTAAAAAAATGTATTATCGGTCGTGGATCACAACCCACATATTCATCAAGTATAATTTGTAGAGCAATTAACATCTGCAATTTTAAAAAATAGTCGTAATCGTACAGTCCGGCACACCCATGTACTAATCTTTAAAGACAGTTATTTTGTGCCAAGGCACCCTCCAGCTTGAAGCATATGTTAAGGGAAAACACTATATAATATATACAGTAGCTCAAAACTGGCTGAATGTTGTCTGTTTCTCCAGAACTTCGAGGTAGTCCGGCTCAACTTGAAGCTTAGCTTTTAGTTCCAGATATTTATTTCTGTTGGGCTCGACATACACAGTACTTGGCGCTGTACCATAAAGAACCGTCTCTGGAATCCTTTCTGGGTGCAAGAACTGCTGCCTCACGTCGTAGGTTGGTGTGTAAATGTATGACGCAGGACCGCTGTACTTGTACTCAAAAGTGTTTCCGGAAGGTGACTGTTTGTCAGGCTCGAGAATGCCTCTGAAGAAATGATCAGCATCTTGCACAGGGGAGGGGTCCTCTCGCGGTTCTATGGTACTGACACTGTAGGTGGTACTTCTTAGATCACTATCCCTGTCTTCATCTGTGTTGTTTTTATACGTCACCTTCAGCTCATGTAAGTCTCTATAATCCTCCACAGCATTGCCTTCTCTGGATCTGTAAATGGGATTTTTGCACATGTGACCCATTGGGTGTGGAATATATTCATACACGTGGCCGGCAGGGTTTTTAACTTTAGGAATAGATCTGTTACTGTACAGGCTGTACTGCAGGTTATAGGAGCTCACGTCGGAGTTATTGTTGCTGGTCCGGTCATTCTGGGCCTTTTTGCGTCTTTTCATGACAAGCACAAACAGCCCTGCAGCAACGAAAACAGACATTATGAAGACCAAAAGGAGACTTAGGATCAGAACAGAAAGAGGGACTGTGCTTGAGGGCGTGTTGTATCTCAGGGAACCTTCGACGGTTGTGGCACTGCCTGGAAATGGTTCTTCAGACGGAGGCAGAGTCGAAACAATGACATCGGAGTAATCCGGACAAAGGAGTTCTGATCTGATAGCTCGCATATCCTCCCCAGACAGTCTCTTTGGAGAGACGCAAATCACGTCATTCACAACTGTGCCCGTGTTGAGCTGCTCCAGCCAGATCTTCATGCCCAACGCATCACATGAGCAATCCCACGGGTTCTCATACAGGTCTATCTGCACCAGCAATTTTAACTGATCTAACACACCACTTACAGCCAGGTTCTGGAAATGATTGCTGCGGAGATTAAGTCTGGCTAGAGCCAAGCCAGTAAAGATGTTTGCGGGTAAGGTTTTCAGTACGTTGTTGTTGAGAAACAGCAGCTGGAGATTGGGTACGTACTGAAAGGTGCCTGACATAATTTCTCTGATCACATTGTATTCTAAATACAAGTACTGCAGACTTTGGAGCCCGTAAAACATTTCTGCTGTGAGGCGCTCAATTAAATTGCCATTCAAGTACAGCCTACGCAAGTTTGTTAAATCCCCAAAGGCCCTGTCATGTATGAGGGCTATCCGATTGTTTCCAAGGTGAAGCAAATCTAATCCCGTCGCTTCTATGAAATCAGACCTTCGCACGACGGGGATGTAGTTCCCAGTGAGATACATCTTTTTTGGGTTGTAAGGTTTTGGCTTTAACTCAGAGATGCTTTCAATCTTTCTCTCTTGGCAGTTAACATTCAATCCTAGATCAGATATTTGTAAATTGCAGGTGCACGCAGTTGGGCAGTCCAAAGGCACTGGAGATTTGGTCTGGTAAGCAATTATTGGACCATAGTTGTAGGGGATGCGAGAAGTGGGCTTCGACCTTGATTTGCTTGACTGGCGCGTGCCCTTTGTTGGCCTCGACGAGGAACGTAGAACTGCAGATGAGGTGGCCGATGCTGTGGCGGCAGCAGGGGTGGTTTGGAAGTATCCGGTCGTGCTGAGGGGTGGCTGCGGACGCATATCATACTCGGAGATGGCTCTTCTGGGACACAGCTCCTGCTTGGAAACCTCATCGAGGTCTCTCCCGTGCAGCCGAAAAGGCGTCTCGCACACTACCTCCCCCACTAATGCAGTGTAGGAAATGCTCTCCAGCCAAGCTTTCAGGGCAATGAGCTCACAGGAACAATTCCAGGGATTCTCCTCCAACTGTAATTCCACAACTTTGTCCATGTGCTCCAGAAGGCCAATGTAGGGGAACATTTTTAGCCGGTTCCCCCTTAAGTCAAGGTGAGTCAAGGGGACGTACCGGAAAATGTTTGCAGGCAGAGAAGACAGTAAGTTGTCATTCAGAATGAGAACCTCTAAGTGATTCAGTCTACTCAGTGCATTCGGTTCTATGTTGGTGACATAATTGTAATCAATCTGAAGATATTCCAAACTCTCGAGGCCAGCAAAAGTATCATCCCTCAGGACATCTATTTTGTTATTATTGAGATGCAATCTCCTTAATCCTTGGAGTCCGTTGAATGCTCCTGTTTCGACTTCTGAGATGTCATTGTTCCCTAAATGCAAAATTGTTACCCCAGTGTAATTGACAAAATCATTAGCAGAAAGTCTTTTCAAGAGATTTCCCGTCAGTAAAAGATGATACATCGGAAAATGCACTGGGCTTATTTCAGATAGTCTGACAATCCCTCTGTTCTCACAGCTCACAGTCAGAATCCCTTCCTTCTCTTCACAGGAACACAGATTCCTACAAATCTCTCCATAACTGTCATACATCTGTGCGAAGCTCAGAGATGTAGCAACAAACAGGATGCTTTTCAAAATCCAGATATGCATTTTCACAAAAACGGATAGCTAAATTTGTGCTGCAGCAATATGTAGTGTCATCTGGGGGGAGGGGGGAAACGAAGACATTTTCTGTTTAAGAAGCAGTCCAGAAACACATATCAGATTTAACCATATTCAAACAGTCAGTCAACAAAGTAAGGCAACATGTAAAATATCCAGAAATACTTTAAACAACATATTTACGTGTGGCTAATGCAACAATTGGATGCATACAAAACAAATCAGTTTTGCTATCTGGGACATTTAAGAATAGAACAAGTGGGAGATATCTCTCACAAACGTGCAGCATCAAGTCACGACTCTTCTATTGTTAACATCTCATTCTGGAGAGAAATATTAATCTGAGACAACCCAACTCGCAGCGCAGAGACCCCCCAGCACCTTTATGGGTGAAAAACCCGTGTTATGCGTGTTAACACAAGGCTGCTCATTGTAAGATGTACAAAAAACGGACAGGAACGCATCCCTGCCCAGTGTGTGGTAGAGGGCAGAGCTTTAAACCAAGTGCAAACGAGGTAGTGTGACATGGCACACCATCAAGCTATTTATGTAATATTTGCATTAATAAGTTAGCGCAGATGCGCACTCGGTAAATTCGTCTACGCGTCTGTAATGCTGCCGCAAATCTATAGGAGGAATAAACGCAATAAAGACGGTAAAAATAAAGGAATGAAAGCTTTGAAACCGGGCAAACGGGGGTCTTCAAACGAGGGCGTACAATAAGGCTGCTTGCGCCTTGAAGAAGAGGCAGAACACTGCTCTTCAACAGGAGATCCAACAGCAGAAACCAAGACACAATTGTGGGGAAATGCTAAAAAAAAAATAAAGAAAAAAAAAAAGCTGAATTCTCCAGACTGTTGCAACTACTCACCCTGCATATCCGACGACTTTAGAGCAGTATCGCAACTCCTGGAAATGAAAGCGGTTTCCCCCTAAAAGATCGCAGCAGCGGAGCGCGGATCGGCGCGTTCATCGTGGGGACTGCTCGTCGGCCAGCCTCGCAGGACGGGAAATGCTGCTCACAACCCCCCCCCCCCCCCCACCCCCCCATCATCACAGCCCCCCTCCTACCTCATCCTTCGGGAAATAAATAAATAAATTAATAAATAAATAAAGCGGAATAAATAAAGAAATAAATAAAACAAAAACGCTCCAAGTTCACGAAAAGGCGAGCTACGTCATCGATTTCATATCGAATATTTCCTAAAGATGGGGCTTATTTTTTTTTATTTTTATCTTTTTTTTTTTTTTTTTTTAAATATTTATATATAAAACTATATCAAGCCTTTCAGGTACCATGTTGTTTCCACGTACCCCTCCGATTTGGGGGGGATCTCTCCCCCTTCGCTCACTTTCTCTCCCTTTCCTTTCCTCTCTCCTTTATCTCACATTCAGAGGAGTCCGTTTTTCAGTCCAGAAACCCTTCCCTCGCAGCCTCCATCCCACACGATGCGCATCTTTCGTCACAGCCGACGACGAGAATTCTTTCACGCCGCCCTTCTAACGCAGTCATCGCGGCCCATGATGCCCACAAACTCCCCGGACACTAAACCATCCGCGCATCTGGCTGAACTCTAACTCAGCCCCGCTCCACGACCGACGTTGCGCTGGAATATTAACCAGTAACCATTTCCCAGTTTGCCCAGTAAGAATGATGGCTCTCTCGAACGAATACACTTTCAGACGTCCAAAAACAAGTTAGGGAGTCTGCGTGTGCATGCGCGCGTAACAGAGAGAGAGAGAGAGAGAGAGAGAGAGAGAGAGAGAAAGAGAGAGAGAGAGTGTCCGTCCCTACTACACACACATCTGACATTAGCACACATGTCCGACCAGGATGAATGAGTCCTTTCTTATTCTGCTCCCCACGACCACAGCCCACATAAAATCACGGCCACTCAGTATAACAAAAAAAAAATAATAATAATAACGTACACAGATACTAATAAAAAGAATTTAAAAGATAGCAATAGACAGTATGAGTCAACATCAGTAAGAAGCGCGATGCCGATTTCTTACCAGGGTGAACTTGCAGGATGCCACACCATGCCAGCCGGCGCGCGTCTCCTCCATCGCGCTGTGAAATCCTTACAAAGTGCTTCTCCTTCCACGTCCAGCTTGCAGCTCCCAGCCTCGGAGGCTCTGTTGGTTCCGCCTCGTTCACAGCCCGGTCCGGCGCAGCAGCGGCGATGCCTCTCATACAGAAAAAAAAAAAAATTATATATATATATATATATATATTTTTTTTTTTTTTTTTTTTGCAAGATAAAAGCGGCTTTCAGCGAGCAAACAGCCGGGCGCTCTCCCGGCGGGCTGCAGAGGGTTGTGCCATCATCAAAGGCAGATGCTTGAGGAGAAGACGAGATCCCTTCCTTGGAGAAGGAGGAACGCCGCGGACTGAGACCGCATCCCCCGGCGTCTACTCGGCGTTATGGCTGGCAGTGCCGCGTACGCTCGCTGAAAATGCCGTTATTTTCCATCGCGGGCAACGATTAACCACAGCAACGCTGCGCCGGGACGCACCGGACCCCCAGCAGCAGCAGCCATGCGGTCACGTTCGAAAGCGTTTGTACAAAACGCAAAGGTCTGCTGCAAAGATTGATCTATAAATCGAGATCACAGTGGCAGGGTTTTCGCTGGACTTGGCATTTTGATGCTTGGCCACCAATGGTTCGGTTAACGGATGCGGCTCAGCTTCTGAAGGACACAACAATTCTGGCTTATTTCTAAATATGTGGTAAAACCACAAATCCGCACCATGTGAGGGGAAACAAAAGCATGTATGTGTGTGCAACAGCATATCAAGCACATCTTATTTATGTTTGTGCAACTAGCTTTTCCTTTAGGTGTGTGTGTGTGTGTGTGTGTGAGAGAGAGAGAGAGAGAGAGAGAGAGAGAGAGAGAGAGAGAGAGAAATACCTATAGAGGGCAGTGCAACATGATGGCAATGATTTCCACTGAATCCTTGACCTTTTTCTTTATAGTTAGGAAAGGAACTGCAGCTAAACTCATAGAAAAGTTGGCCACACTTCTGTGAACAGCTTGTCCAGCAACAGTACTGCAGGAGCAATTATAGTGTCTACACGCATAGTGGTGTTGCGTTATTATTTATTTAGTTTATGTAGTTGACGGCTTTTTCAAAGCTAACTTGCATACGAACACCAAGCAGGTTTTATCACTATGCACGATGGGCCGATTTTACCGAAAAAGTCTGATGAAGGATTTCTGGCAGGATCGGGAATTCAAACCAGGGACCCTCGGATGGCCAGGTGTTGCTCCTCGCTACAAATAGGTCAGGTAAAACAGGTAGAATAATTACACTGCAGTAATACAGGCACAGCTTTTAAAAGCTGCTTGGACAGGTTTTCCTGCTCCGGCTAAAATGTGTTTGAGTGAACATTTTCCACATTACTGCAGTATCAGTTTTTTGAAAAAGCCTGTTCTGTATAACTTTAATAGATCATTGCCAAAGGAATCAGACACATTTCAGAACAAATATTACTCCTTCTTTTCTTCTGCACTGTGGGAAAAAAGCAAGAAGTTAACCGTGGTTATGCTCATTTACATTACGTTTGCATAGGCTAAAATATGTGGTTCTAGGGATATAACCGATTTGATAGAAATTCATTTTACCAAACTAAAAAATTGTTTTTACAAAGGAATCAGCTGTTTGGCCCTCAGTTACGCAAAACCAAAAGAAAGCACACATTAATTTGTTTATGTTTCCGCAAGAGCTATTTAATTCAATTTGTGTGGCTTTATGGAACATGAAATAACCATGAATAATATTCCTTTATCATACATAGATTTAATAATTTCAGTGACATTCCTCTAAAGGGCACAGTCCACAGTCTTTGGGCTCTAACTGGAAACAGACACACAATTCCTATTCCTTCTCCCCAAGGAAGACACGTTGACTGGGATCACTTTGGATAAATCATCTAGTCAAAGTGGCAGTCATTTTTTATTAAGAGAGCGAGAACTGTCACGTTGTTTAATGCAGGAGGTAGACAGCAAATTAATTCACCTACACATTGTTGAGTCCAATAAGTTCAGGGATATAATTCCTCTGCATCAGATAAATCTCCAGTTTGTTTCCTGGTGGTTTTTAAAAATATTATTATACACACTGTTAGACAGTAACTATTTATAAATATCACCCTGGCTCCATTAAGCAAAAGAGTTCACCAGAAATGTCTTAATTAAATTTTAAATTCAAAAAAAGGCTGCTGATTCTTTTTCAGCTACCGTTACTTCCGCTACAAATAATATCATTGAAACCAACAGCAGAAGACACAAAAATTAAGCAAAAACCCAAGTGTAAGGACTTTTTACCTGTAACCAAGCTGGGTCTAGTCAGTATGATGATGATGATGATGATGATGATGATGATGATGATGATGATATTGTTATAGTAGTCATAGTATCAATAGTAGCAGTAATATTTTACTGATGCCTTTGTTCACAGTGATCTTACAGGGACGCCAGTGCAAAACAAATAAAAGATTAATAATATCAGTCTTAAATATGAATTAGTTTACATGAAAACAGTTATGGCAAAGCCACCCACTGGTAAATGTTTAAAGTGAACTGTACAGCTGTACATTTTTGTAGGAACAGCACTAACAATACTGCGCTGAAGGGCCTGCCAGCACCTCTTTAGCTCTTGTTCCCACTTAATAGGGCCTTTCCATGCAACAGTTGAAATGGTTTCATCTTAACTGAGGTGAGGGACTGCTCTGTTTTTGGAACAAGATGCTATGATCTTCCATATGGAAATGTTCTTGAAATGTGATGTCCCTGCCCCGATCATGTACATGAGTTCCAGTATTATGTAGAAAAATGGCACGGAAGCAACAAATACGAGGCTGGTTTGTGGCTTCTGAGCTTCAATGTCACACAGGTGCAACATCTGGTTAGTGCTTAGGTGAGCAGGTTTTCATGAAACCCCAAAGACAGTGAAGGCGTGGTGCTTCTCACATGGGTGTGTCGTGGAAATTAAGCTGGCGGAGTGCAATTTTCATGAGAAATTATCAAAATCTGTTACTACCTGTGGAACCCAGCCTTAATTAATAATCCATTACAACATATTTTTTGGATTGCTACAGCAATTTGACAGCAGCCGGATAACGTTTAGAAGAAATTTACCCTGGGCATAAATTGATAGTTATTCCATGCACATATTTTCAAAAAATACACTATTCGTCATGAGTTATTGGGCAGGCTGTACACCTATCATGATGATTTCTACCTGAATTGAATTATTTCCTAAGTTTAGGTATTATTTCTTACATGTTCTTTTTTCATACTTCATATCGTGAAGTTTGAAATAAAAGTCAGAAGTGGAACTTGTATAAATGGGAACGATCAGTTGTTAAACAATGCAAAGATTCATGGTCCCAACTTTTCAACTTCCAGGCAGACATTTAATGTGTCTCCCAATGGCAGGGCAGGATGAGTGTTTGCCTGCAGTGCAGCCCTGCAGTGTTGTTCAAATGCTAGGTGGGCCTTTTGCAAAAAGGACATTTGGAATACAAAATGAATCATGAAGGGGCATAATCATTACAGAACAGAGATCTCCTTGAGAAAAGAGGTGCCAAGAAGCTTCTGAAAGAAAGAAGGTTATGTACAAAGAACTGGCTGACAACATCAGATGCAAAGGACAGAAAGCCTGGTGATGTCCAGTCAAAGCAGGATTTCCCAGCTCCGCCACTCTGTAGAATGTTTAGGGAGCTATGGATGATCAGTAGAGAGCAAAACACAGCAGACAGAAGAAGTTCTGGGCTTAAGGGATGAAACTTTTAGTGGCGGACAGATCAAGCTGACAAAGCCAAAGCAGACCACTTCACCTAGTCTGTATTTGAAATACACTGAGATACTGTATATAGCACATATAAGGTTTCAGTGCCTCAACAAGTTTGGAGGACACCTTTTCACAGGATACTGTTGACATCACCGGATCCTGCTGACATCGACCGCAACACTTCTGGGTCGTCTTTAGGGTGGCCCAGTTCCTGCCAAGGACACTGGTGTCATTTTATGCTACTGTACATCAGCACTACAGTGAAAGTCAAACAGTGTTACAGCTGAGAGTTATATTCAAGAATAGACATCACTGTAACATTATTTATTTATCTGTTTGTTTATCTGCCTGTCTATAGGTTCTGATTTACTACACATACTTGTATGTATGACTTTATGTTATACATAACTGAGGGGAACTGTTGGATATATTATACACATAAGAAGCAGACAAGTCATCTGGAAATTGGGCTGGCACTTGTGCTAAGTACCATAATCTCCTCTTCCATAACATTTTAAAGGTGGTCTCCACCTCAAAATTTCTTATCCTGCTTTGTGTCTGTTTCCAGCTTTTGCATGGTAAGATGATGGATAGATGTTTTTTTTAATATTTGTATCTTTTAGTTATGGATTATCAATAAATTAATATTTGCTGATCAAATTCAAACTAGACTTATGCTCTGAGATACACTACATACCTAGAAGTATGTGGGCCCCATCCTAATGACTGAGCTGAGCTTTTTTCAGCTGCATCCACACAGCACGGAAACAGATTCTAGACAATTATGTGCTTTCAGTTTTGTGGCCAAAGTTTGGGGAAGAATCTGCTTTCCTGCTTCAGCATGACTGTGCCCCCATGCACAAAGTGAGCTCCATAAACACATTGTTTGTCCAGGTTGGTGTGGAAGAACTCGAGTGGCTGCACAGAACCCTCACCTCAACCCTACTCAACACCTCTGGGATGAACTGAAACCAACCGCAAGCCAGGCCTTCTCACCCAACCTCACTGATACTCTTGTGGGCAAATGGTTATAAATTCCCACTGCCACACTCCAAATTAAGGTGGAAAGCCTTCCCAGAAGGCGGGGGCCCTTATAACAGCAAAGGGTGGGGCAACTCCATATTAATGCCCATAGGTTTGGAATGGGATGTTCAACAAGCCCATAAGGTTGTGATGTTCAAGTGTCTACCATATAGTGTAGACCCAATTCTGTGATAATTTAACCAGGAAAATATTGGTGTTCACACATACTACAGTTGCAGGCACTTCTTGCAGTGTAACTCTGGGTTTTCAATTTAAACCAAACAGACTTTCAGCCGCAGGACATGGTAGGAATGCCTATGCTTAAAATTTGAAAAAAAAAAGTTCCTCATCAACATATAATGGTTAATGAGTTTATAGCTGAATTTACTTTTATAAGATTCTTCTTCTTCTTCTTCTTCTTCTTCTTCTTTCGGCTGCTCCCGTTAGGGGTCGCCATAGCAGATCAATTGTTTCCACTTCTTCCTGTCCCCTGCATCTTTCTCCGTCACACCCACAACTTGCATGCCCTCCTTCACCATATCCATAAATCTTCTCTTAGGCCTTCCTCTCTTCCTCTTGTCTGGCAGCTCCATCCCTAGCATCCTTCTCCAGAATCTCTCCTCTGCACATGTCCAAACCAACGCAATCTCACCTCTCTGACTTTGTCTCCAAACCGTCTAACCTGGGCTGACCCTCTAATATACTCATTCCTAATCCTGTCCATCCTCATCACACCCAATGCAAATCTTAACATCTTTAACTCTGCCACCTCTAGCTCTGCCTCCTGTCTTTTGGTCAGTGCCACCATCTCCAACCCATAAAGCATAGCTGGTCTCATTAGCATCTTGTAGACCTTCCCTTTCACTCTTGCTGGTACCCTTCTATCACAAATCACTCCTGACACTCTTCTCCACCCACTCCACCCTGCCTGCACTCTCTTCTTCACCTCTCTTCCACACTCCCCGTTACTCTAAACTGTTGATCCCAAGTATTTAAATGCATCCACCTTCACCAACTCTACTCCCTGCATCCTCACCATCCCTCTGTCCTCCCTTTCATTTATGCACATGTATTCTGTCTTAGTCCTACTGACCTTCATTCCTCTTCTCTCTAGAGCATATCTCCACCTCTCCAGGGTCTCCTCAACCTGCTCCCTACTCTCACTACAGATCACAATGTCATCCGCAAACATCATAGTGCACGGTGACTCCTGTCTGATCTCATCTGTCAACCTGTCCATTACCATTGCAAACAAGAAATGACTCAAAGCTGATCCTTGATGTAATCCTACCCCCACCTTGAAAGCATCCATCACTCCTACCACAGACCTCACCACTGTCACACTGTCCTTGTACATATCCTGTACCACTCTTACATACTTCTCTGGCACACCCGACTTCCTCATACAATACCACAGCTCCTCTCTAGGTACCCTGTCATATGCTTTCTCTAAGTCCACGAAGACACAATGCAACTCCTTCTTACCTTCTCGATACTTCTCCATCAACACCCTCAGAGCAAACATCGCATCTGTAGTACTCCTTCTCACCATTAAGCCATACTGCTGCTCACTAATCGTCACCTCCCTTCTTAACCTAGCTTCCACTACTCTTTCCCATAACTTCATGCTGTGGCTGATCAGTTTTATCCCTCTGTAGTTACTACAGCTCTGCATATCACCCTTACTCTTAAAAATTTGTACCAGTACACTTCTTCTCCACTCCTCAGGCATCGTCTCACTTTCCAAGATTACATTAAACAATCTGGTTAAAAACTCCACTGCCATCTCTTCTAAACACTTCCATGCTTCCACAGGTATGTCATCTGGGCCAACAGCCTTTCCATTCTTCATCCTGTTCATAGCTGTCCTAACTCCCTCCTTGCTAATCCATTGCACTCCCCTATTCATAATCCCTGCATCATCCAACCTTCTCTCTCTCATTCTCTTCATTCATCAGCCCCTCAAAGTACTCTTTCCATCTGCTCAACACACTCCTCGCTTGTGAGTACATTTCCATCGCTATCCTTTATCACCCTAACCTGCTGCACATCTTTCCTAGCTCGGTCCCTCTGCCTAGCCAATCGGTACAGGTCCTTTTCTCTCTCCTTAGTGTCTAACCTCCTATACAATTCACCATATGCCTTTTCTTTAGCCTTTGCCACCTCTCCCTTCATCCTATGCCTCATCTCCTTGTACTCCTGTCTACATTCTTCATCTCTCTGTCTATCCCATTTCTTCTTCGCCAGCCTCTTCCTCTGTATACTCTCCTGTACTTCCTCATTCCACCACCAGGTTTCCTTGTCCTCCTTCCTCTGTTCAGATGTCACACCAAGCACCTTTCTAGCTGTCTCCCTTACCGCTTCTGCTGTAGATGCCCAGCACACTGATAACTTTTCACTGCCACCTAATGCCTGTCTTAATTCCTCCCTGAACTCCACTTTATAGTTTTCCTTTTTCAACTTCCACCATTTGATCCTTGGTTCTGCCCTTACTCTTCTTCTCTTTTTGATCTCCAATGTCATCCTACAAACCACCATCTTATGCTGTCTAACTACGCTTTCCCCTGCCACCACTTTGCGGTCTACAGTCTCCTTCAGTCTGGCCCTCTTGCATAGGATATAATCCACTTGTGCGCATCTTCCTCCACTGTTGTACGTCACCCTGTGTTCCTCCCTCTTCTTAAAATACATGTTTACCACAGCCATGTCCATCCTTTTTGCAAAATCCACAACCATCTGACCTTCGGTCTTCCTCTCCATGACACCATACCTACCCACCTCCTCATCCTCTCTGTTCCCTTCACCAACATGCCCATTGAAATCCGCTCCAATCACCACTCTCTCTCCCTCGGGTACACTCTTCACCACTTCATCCATATCACTCCAGAATTCTTCTTTCTTATCCATCTCACACCCAACTTGCGGGGCATATGCACTAATAACATTCATCATCACACCATCAATTTCCAGTTTCATAACCATCACTCTGTCAGACACTCTCTTCACCTCCAAAACACTCTTGACATACTGTTCCTTCAGGATAACCCCTACCCCGTTTCTCCTCCCATCCACACCATTGTAAAACAGTTTAAACCCCCCTCCGATGCACCTAGCCTTACTCCCCTTCCATTTGGTCTCCTGTACACACAATATATCAACCTTCCTTCTCTCCATCATATCAGCAAGCTCTCTCCCTTTACCGGTCATACTACCAACATTCAAAGTTCCTACCCTCACATCCACTCTCTTAACCATCCCCTTCTTCTCCTTCCTCCGGACATGCCTTCCTCCTCTTTTCCTTCGGCCCCTTCTCCTTCTTCGGCCAACAGTAGCCCAATTTCCGCCAGCACCCTGTCGGCTAGCAGTGCTGGTGGCGATCGTTGTTAAACCCGGGGCTCGACCGATCCGGTATGGAAATTTGTATTTTTGTCCGCTTATTTGGTTTGGCAAATTTTTACACCAGATGCCTTTCCTGACGCAACCCCCTCCATTTATCCGGGCTTGGGACTGGCACGAAGAAGTACATTAGTTTGTGCATCCCCTTGTGGCTGGATTAATGTCCTGTTAAAAAAATTGCTTAGTTAAAAAAGCCACTAGTTTGTTTGTTTGTTTGCTTGTTTGTTTAAACACAGAAAATTTTGTTTCTGTTATTGCCCTTGGCACAATCTTGCCATTCACCTTCATTAGCATGGTAGCTATGAAGGGGACTATATCCAAATCAGGTTAAACTGTAAAAATTAGTTTGCAATATATATAAACATACAACAAATAAAATGTATGCAATTATATATTTATTCAAGCACAATGCATGCATTACAGTACATGACTGCTGCATGAAATGGTCGGGACTGCAAAGGCCAATTGCATGTAAAGTGCAAATGAGCTCAAACATAACAGAATCAATATTTGACATTTTGGCAAATTGTCATGGTAACCATGGCCATAGGTTTAAATTGTGAAAAATCACCCATCCTTATTGGCCAAACCTAATGGAAATCCTAATGGAAATAATTTACCAAATGTCAACCCCTCACTCACTGATGGTGCTGTTTCTGTCCTTCCACTTCAACAAAAATGCAACAGTTAAAAACAAATTAGTTAGGCCATTATTTGGTTATTTTGGAAGATTCTTCAACCTGAAAACAAAGAAAAAAGAAAAGAGTTTTCACTGTGTACACTTAATAGCATCCAACCACAGCTGCAGTTTTTCCTTTAAAATATTTCCTTTAAAATATGCAGTCAACGTTATGCATTTTGGTTCGTGTGTTAGAAGAGTTTAATATTCACAAGACTCTGGACTACATTTTTGGATGTCATATTGGGCTGCAATGTTTGGAGAGGATCTAAAAATGGCAGATATCTTCCCTAGACTTGTCGGAAAAGGGAATGTCTGCAAAAACCCTCACCTCTCCGACAGGTCACTGGAGAAATTTGTCATTTGATTGCTCCAGATTTGGAGAAGGAAGAGCCAGGTGCCAACACCTGCGGCCTCCATGTGGCTGTCAAGATCACAGCAGTCCTCTCTTTCTTTGTCTATCACTGTGGAAATGCAGTCGATCATAAAAAAAAAAACCTAAGCTGGTGTCACCAACTGTTTTGCACTCCAAAGATGTTAATGCATGATTCTTCATTTCTTAGATAATTAATTTTCAATTTAATTGAACTGAAGCATTATTTAGTAAAATTAAACTGATTTTGTACAACTGTCTTAATCGGAGTCAAAGCAGTCTATAGCCTATCCCAGAAACAGAGGGCTTCAGACAGGCTACAAGCTGAACAGGCTAGTAGAGCACTGTGGGGCAACCACACACACACACACACACCCCACACTGCAAGGGAAGTACTGCACCCAAAGGAAATGTACACAGGCATTGTGAAAACTGGCAAACTCCACAGCTGGTTTCAAACCCATATCACAGTACAGGAGCTGAGATGCCAGTGTCAATTCCTGTGTCACTGTGCCACCCCGAGTGACAGCAGTCTTATGCTATCTTAATAAGGTCATTCTGTGTTGCATTCTGTGTTGCTAGTTTCAGTATCTTACTGAAACTGCACAAAAAAAATGATAAAAGCAGTAAAGAAGTCCAGACAGGTTTTCTCAAATATCTCACCTTGGTTATGATGGAGGTGACTACCTTAAAACAAGCCTCTTTACCTCAGATATTTTAATGCCACATACATATTTTTACCATCCTGAATATTAACTAAGCTTTTTCTGCAAAATGGAAAACACTGAGCAAATGAAAAAAGATCCATAAATGTGCTGATATTTCAAGTGCAGTTCTATCATTTTTGAAAATACAATGGAAAATGTTTAGTGTCACTCAGACAAGCAATGATTAACAGCTGTGAAACTAGATGGTTTGCATCATACCAGGCCGTAGCCTTCAGGTAACGTAGATGTACATTTACTCAGGTTTATTGTCCAGGGAATCGACAAGACAAGAGCACACATTTAAAATTTGAATCGGAAAGACACTGAACTTTCCTGTTCATGCAGCTCCAAACACTTTCAGGACAATTAATTTAGGGAAAAAAAAGAAAAAAAACAAATTTTGCACATTCCATTTATTGAAAAAAGAAATAAATAATCCTTTTATATTAATTTATTTCCCTTGAAAGTAAAAAAAAAAAAATAGTCATAATGACTTTGCAAATCCTGATTTTACAAAACCTGCTAATTTAACATGTTAATCCCCCGATGGTGCATTTCCTCTCCTGTGTAGTCAATTAGAAACCACTGATAGTAATGAATTCCCCAATTGCAAAAGGCAAAATATTTCCACTTTCATTTAAACAGGCAAGGCTCTAGATAATTACAGTATGGAATGTGCTTATCACAATTTACAAATCAATTTTCATATCTGTTTTTTTTTTTTTTTTAAATAATGTATTAACTTTGAATGTACTTGCTGAGATGAACTGGCATCCCATACATGGATTATGTCATAGCCTACATTTCTGAGGTTCAAGACCACTACAGCCCTAACCAGGATAAAGTGGTTAAGGCTGTTGGATGGATGGATGGATGGCAACTTCATGTCTTATCTCTCATTTAGAGACTTGGAAGAACTATGGAGTTTTAAGATGTTATGTAAAAATTTTACTGACATTGTAGGATGCTGGTATTTATGCATGCATTTTTTTTAAATAGACAACAACAGTTTATGTAGTCAAATACATCAGATTGCTTTTTAAGTGCAAAATTGTTTTTTAAGTGCGTCAATCTCAGTGACAACAAGATGAAGGAGATTATTGTTGACTTTAGAAAGTTTGAAGCCTTTCATGCGCCTCTGTACATTGTCAAGTAGTGCACAGTTTTAACTTGTGTACACCAATGAGGACCTTTTCTGGAATCTGATGAAGATGGTGCACCTGAGGAGACTGCAAAGAGCCGGACAACCATCTCACATCCTGATGTTCTGCATTACGGTCTGGTGTGGGAACTGCTCTGATCTAACAGGGGTGTGTAGTGAAGACTGCCTAGTGTATCACTAGGACTGCCCTGCCCACCATTCAAACTACCTACAACAAGAGATGTGTGAGGAGAGCTTATACCATCCCTGCCAACCTCTCCAAGCCCCTTCACTGTCTGTTTTCTCTGCTGCTGTCCCTAAAACATTATCAGAGCTTAGGAATAGCTTTTTCCCCACAGGTGGGCTGCTTAATTTTAAAGGCATAACATCATCACTGACCACCCCACCACCCCGTCTCTTATTCAGTATTTATACTTGTCAGTCAACCTATCTATTAAATTTGTCTGCATTGTTTTGTGCCTTCAAGTATTATGTTTAGTGCATTGTGCACCATGGCCCAGGAGAAACTATACTTTGTTTTCACTTGTATGTCTGTGTAAAGCAGAATGACAATAAAGTAAACATTGACGTGTGCGCACGCGCACAGATTCACACACCACCACCACCACCATTATTATTATTATTATTATTATTATTATTATTATTATTATTATTATTATTATTATTATTATTACCACCAGTTACAGTTTGTTGTGCTGGATGAGTAACAGCCTGTAAAGATAAAGATAACACTGGTGTTAACAAACCTGGGGATGGATTCGCTATGTACTTTTGCTAACAAAAACTTGCAGCCCTTCTCTTCTCGCCATGAAAAAAAAGAAAGAAGAAAACAATTTGGTGGTGGTACTGATAAGCAGCACAGACAAAGAACTGACATTTAATTACTGACCTGAACTGGAGCCCAACCTATTGAAATGTGCTGGAAACTATTATAAAAATAATGAACTTCTTTTTGTGCCTCGTGAAATGGAACGCCGGATTAATTCGGCAACTTCAGTATTTTGCTAATTACTTGATTTATGTGACACATAAGCCCACAAAACCCATTACCTCATTTAAGTTCTGCAAACCCAAATGACCATACAGCATCCAAATGAAATGCGACCTAAACTGCTTTCTTAATAAATGATAAAAATGAGCATTGAAGTATGAAGGTAAGGAAATGAACACAACTGAGATCTTTTTTGCATGAAACACATTGATCAGGCTGAAGCTGTAGGTCTGAAGGGTAAAGTATCAGGTGAGGAGCACATTAATAGCAAGTTTCCTACAAGTTGAACAGTTTAATTATCTCTTGCAGCTGGCACTTTGCTTGTTCTTTTACTAAAGCTGGTAAATATAAGGGTTCAGGTATCACTGTAGTGCAAGACATTTTAATTGTTTTGTTCAAATCCCACAAAGGGCACTATTATCGCAACCTTGACCAAGACACTCTGCCTAAATTTATCCAGTAAACTGATAACATGAGCAAAAAAATCCATGCTGTTTTTGAAAATAAGATACACAATATAAAGTAACAGCAGTAATGACACCCTGGCGGATAGAGGATTGACTGAATGTAAGACAATCCGGATTATAAGACAACTCCCTCTTTTTCAACATTCATTTTTGGAAAAAAGGTTTCTTGGACCATTATTTTATCTTTAGAAAGAAAAGTCATATTTACTCATATTTACTGTATTTCCATCTTTAAGACTTTTTTGGACTCAGTATATGTAGCTTCATATTTGTAGCTTCATATTTCTTTCCTAACAGAGTATTTTTGACACCTCTGCCTCACGGATCACCATCATCTCAAAATTGACATCATTACTCCTTACAGCTTTGGTTAATTTGGCCTAAACTTTTTCCAGAACAATCTAGAGGTTTCAGTATCTTTCTCACTTGCAAGCTCTGATTGTTCATTTCTGTGGATAACTGCCACCAGTGGAAAAGTGTTGCCACCTACTGGTGCTATACAGTATATGACCTTTATAGGTTTAGTCCTTGAATAAAAGAGGACCCCATCTTTTTTATAGGTAATTCTCAGTAAAACTACTTAAAAAGTCTTATATTCGGGCCGATATGGTATTTAACATATACGTTACTTATGGTACCTTTAAACTGTAAAATACTGAAGTGCTTACACACTAATGAAGTATGATTTTTATTTTTTGCATTTTTTAAATTTTAACTTGTGCAAACCCAAAAATTAGTCATCCTTTAATGTGCCAACTTATTTACACACTTTTACCCAATCAGATGGGGTAATAAAATATGCTACAAAGAACTATACTAGACTTTACTTTTTAAAGCATACTGGCCATTTTTAAAATACAGAGTTACGTGCAGCTGACGTGTGATCGTACGATTCTGAAACATTGGACGCATGTGCAGTGATGAAGTGACGCAGCAAGAAGTGCTAGAGCCGGCATTTTTTTCATGCAGATGCTTTCTATTTCTGCTGCGGTTTTCACATCCCCTCAGTCTTCCTCAGTTTTGCTGTTTAATTCACCTTTGATCTTCAATTACCTGGTTGGAGTCATTATTTAAATAGGCTACCCAGAGCTGAAATAAGATTTTTTTTTTTTTTAAAGGTGCCGGAAAAAAGCAAAGACAAGTTGTTGACATGTGGTACACCGGATTAACATTTTTTTTTTCTCGTAGAAAGCGAGAAAGTTGTGACATCCCTGTCACAGCAGCTTTCAAAGGACGTGATGGCGTTGGAGAGAAGCAGAGCCCCGGGAGCCCAGGCAGCCGATCAAGCACCATTTCTGAACATTCTAGCAGGGAATTCCCTGGGCAGCCTCTGACAGTCTGACCTTGGGTGCTCCCTTAAAGACATACCTGGTTGGACCCATGGTTTGCAAAGCTCTACAAATAAAAAATGGCTGAGCAGGAAGATTTGGGGCATTCACTGATAAGACTGTGTAAACCTTAAGATGTGTGCTTTTTGGATAAGTTACATGAACTTGCGACATTTCGGGTTGTGTTTTCAATTTCCCATGATCTTTTTAAAAACTTCAGAGCGTCTTTACATTTTAAGCATAATCACTTCTGAATGCGTAAATAGTACTTTTAAGCACGTGCATGTTTTCATGCAATTCAATGCAAACTATTAGGCAGACTTAATAAGGGGGTGTACACTCTGGTCTCCATTAAAGTCCAATGATTAATGAATGTACAATAACTAAAGAAAACATAATTTTCATTACAGAGAAAACTCTTTTTCGTAATGATGTATTGACCACATTTTAAGAACCTGGGATGCCAGCAAGATTTTTTATTCGGCATCATTTGGTAAAAAATACAGTTAAATACAGCCTAAAACAAACTTTGTGCAAATTTCAGATTTTAATTCTTGCCCAGAACATATAGCTTGATTTTATCATGCAGCCATATTAAAGTAAACCTCAGAAATAATTTTGAAAGTGACGAATATGAAATGATAGCCACAATTTCCATGACAGACTGGAAATGGCAGGCATTGTAATTTATGTTTATTATTATTATTATTATTATTATTATTATTATTATTATTATTATTATATTATTTATTATTATTATTATTATTATCGTCATCGTTGTCATCATCATCATCATCATCATCATCGTCATCGTCATTGTTGTCATTCAAAAAAATTTTGTTCTGATTCCCTATACCCATAACCCCCCTGCCCCAAAACTGAAGTTTATATGCACACTTTATGTTTACATGTCATTTTATAAAACTGTGCTGTATTGTGCTGTATTTTGTAAACACTGTACATTGTTGTTAGTTTGACAACAACTACCTCGGTCACTTTCTTGAACTTGCCATGTATATTTTTGTATTTTTTTGTTGTTTTCTGCACTTTATGTCGTCCCTTGTTTAACTGTTTCAATGAAGCACTATGGGCCCCAGTATTTCAGCCCTTCTGTATACTAGTGTATGGATGGGCTGATAGTAAATATCTCTTAAGTCTTGGAAATACAGAATTACAGCATATATGGGTGAAAATAAAATGTTTTCTTTGCCACAGTTTTGTTGCTGATTTCTCACATGTGACAAATGACCAACAGCCCAAGGTTTAAGAAACATTTACAGCAGAGTTGAGAGCAGTTACAACTTCTAATTAAATCCCCACGATAATTTCTGCATTAGTACTGTTTGCCCATTTCTCAGGGCAACAAATGGTACTGGAACATGGTGGTGGTGAGTTATGGTCCTACCAGGAGTCTTCGAATCCACACTGTAATGTTCACTGAAATGCAGAAGCTCCACCACCAGATCAAGGTGCTGGTCCATCTTAGCTATGGATTTCCTTTTCCTCACCTGAGTCCTCACTCATACATTGTCTGCCATTCACCACCTGTCAGTGTCAGGATTGCGGCAGTCCACAGCCGATCCCAGAAACCCTAATCAAGCCATTGCCAGCCTGGCACAGGATAGCCTGTCTCCTACTCATTCACTCATACATCCACACATGCACCAGTTTACATGAAAATACGTCTGTGGACCGTGGAAGGGAATTTAAACAATCACACAGAGAACAGGTAAACGCTCCACATCGACAGATTCAAGCCTACACAGCAGCTGCTGTGGGACTGTGCCACCCCTCTCACTTGAGTCCCATTCACTTTCATGACACACAACCACCTCTCATTTCAACCAGCAGCCTGTTTATGAGCTCAATGGGCGATACTGACTACTCATCCACCCTAACTCTAAAGCATATTCCATACTGTCAACACACCCAGCTAATCTGTCAACTACAATTTTTTTTTTTTTTTACATTTAACAGCTCCTCTTCTCCTATTGTATAGCTACCTTGCCAAACTGCCTTAAATTAGGCAACAAACTGTTTATTCTCAAAGTAGAAAATATCGACATAAGCAGAATTACTCTAATGGTTAATTCAGACAACACTTAAAAGGCAGCATTGGACCAGCCAGACACCTTGTAGCTGATACTTTCCACTGTCTAATGTGCTAAATTAACCATTGACCCACTAGACTTAATTGAGTAAAGCAAGCTGTGAAAACTGTGAATGCACCTGCAAGGTCTTCACTTTCTTTGTATTCTGAGCATCTGAACTAAGTGGCCTTTTCAGTCTCTTAGTTATTTGTTTTGGTTATTTGCTAGTTATTGTGTTGCGTTGTTTCTCTGTAATTGTATTATTGGGGAGTCAGCGGTGTGGCGGTTAGGGGTAATGAATCGTAATGGTTCTTGGTCCGAATCCTTCTCCCGCCATTGGTGTTTTGCCTAAAGTGATGCATTCATCCCAAACTTTACCCACATAAATACTTTTTCCCTCCACTTCCATCAGCCAGTTTCATTGCTGTAAGTAATGCTTACAGTGCCGCCTCAAAGTGCCTCGGCTGTGTGTCTTCCCACGGTTTAAATCTGGCTCATTATGAATTGCTCAAACATTCAAATGTTCCCACATACTAGCAAGTGTGTGTATGTTCGACCTGCCATGTAATGACTTCTGATGTAGAATGTTCCTTACCTTGTGCCCCAGAGGAAGTTTTGCAACTTAGTGATGTTGAGAATAGGCTCCAGACCATCACAGCCCTACTCTGGATAAGGGGGTTTACAAAAAATGGATGGATGGATGAATGGATGGATGGATGGATGGATGGATGGATTATTTATTGAATTCATTATAGAAGAATGTAATCATGCAGGCACAAGAGATTTGATCAAAAGTAATTTTTATTTTTAGAAAACAGCAGTACTTGACCACCTCCAACACACAAAAAACAAACTGGCTAAAAGAGAACATATTAAGTAATGTATTATTATTATTATTATTATTATTATTATTATTATTATTATTATTATTATTATTATTATTGACTGGGTTGCATGATTGGCAAACGGTGGACTTGATCTTAAATGTATGTATGTAAGTATTTCACATTCAACATAGCAGTAATGCACAATGCACAGTAAAGGAATACACAGATAAGGTAAAAGATGATCGGTTCGGCAGACAAAGGAATTTAGTGTTTAACAGTAAGTCTGCAGTTCATTCCTAGCACAGTTCTGAATTTGCATAATCATCAGCTGAGGCCTGACACATTTACTTGGCAGATATGATGAATTATAAATACAGTTTTGTCAAATGGTGCTGCATTGCTAAGGGTGGTACTGAAATACCATGCTCATTTCTGTGTATAAATTCTTTAAAAAAGGTTCAGCTGCAAATCCCATCTTTATCGTTATGTATTGTAATAATGGACATTTACCAAATGAGTACTGTATGTACTGTAGATATCATTATTTCCAAAACTTAGTGTCATTCTGCTGTTCCTGGAACAGTATGTGGTTTAATCTCTGTCATCCATATATTATTCTTAAGTAATATTTTTTTACAAAATGCAGAAACTACAAAAAAGGGCCAATAAAAAGTAATCTATGTTGAGAGATTAAACAGAACATTGATTTTATGGTGCTTTTGATCAAACTACCCAAAATTCCTCTGCCAGACACCAGTCTTTGCGCATTAAGACCTTTAGATGGTACTGCATATTTTTGAGAGTAAAAAAAAAAAAAAAAATGAAGATCAAGATTACCGGTATTGTCAAATGCTGCTCAAATGCATATTTATTACTGGTTTTGTTCAATCATATCCAATGTCACTAGAATTTGAATTCTCCCTTTCATATGATTCATTATTCATTATCATTTCATACGTTCAGGTATTTTACATTTGTTGCTATCAAACCGTGTTGAAAAAAATATTTGTCAATTTAGATTCAAATTAGAAAAACAATAGCTTCTCACAGAGGTAATATTATTATACTATGTGCTGGATACTCTACAGAAAAAATACTAAAATAAGCTACACTAGTAGAGCAGACACAGTTGTAACCATATTTACTGTAATAACAAATTTAAATGCAAAATTTTATCATGCAGTCCTTCATCAGTGTATCCAAACATTACTAATATGCAGTATCATGTGGCACACGGTTTTATGTACGTTAAGATAATAACTGGGCATAGAGGGAGGTGTATTACTTACTGAGCAATATTGCCTGCCACACTTCTCACTGCACTTTTAGGAGAGCAACCCCTCATTGATGCTTTGTTGGTTTAATCCTGGAATATCTTCCTGCAGTTGGGCTGTTTCAGGTATTTCTCATTCTCCACCCCCTGCCACTGGACTTCGATCTATCGCTTCCCAGTGTTATTTACGCCCCATGACCATCACAAGTGTCTCCCTTGCTACTTAACTCACATCTAAGGTCACAAACCAAGTGCTTCTAAGCTTTTGTCTTTCCTTCTTAGCCACAGCCAGGTGCCTCTCTCTTCTGCCTTCTTGACCAGCTTCTTCAGTGTTCCTCGGCAGAATGCCTTCTTTGAACTACTCATCATTTGTGAGCTGTTACAGCTGTCATAGTTTGTTTGGATATCAAATGTCTCTATTTATAATGAATAGGAAGTCCAAGAAGGAGGGTTGCCATGTGGCTACCACCCCCAGTTTAGAAGCATATAAATACAATAACAAACTGGTGTTTCTAACTGCATAAAAAAGTCTAAGAAGTTTTGGAGTTTTGGCCACAATTCAACTTAAAGTTACTTTTAAAGGTTCATCTCTACCTTCTCTGGGCCCATCATAAATGTTAAACATGATCTAGAGGCCTGATTAAGCTGGCTTTTCTCTTCCTTTACAAATAACTTGTTTTCATAGAAATCTTGCAAAAACCCTCCTAAAACAAATTGCTGGTTCTAATTTGACTGAGAAAAAATATCATACCATTGACAACAACACATTTCTTAATCACATCCCTAGACACCTTATTCACAAATGCCTGAAAGATAGAAGGAGCATTTGTCAGTCCAAATGGCATTACAAATTATTCATAATGTTGTAATGACATGCTAAAGCCATTTCCATTCTTGCTCTTCTCATATTCAGAGCAAATTATAAGTACTTCTAGGATCAATTTTATGTATGATGGCCCTGTTTGGTTCTTCTTAACTGTTGAGATTAGTAACTATCCTACTCTCTAAAAAGAAACCAATGAAAACTAGTGCATGATTCCAAGAAATAACTACCTGCTAAACTTTATATTCAAGCAAGGAAATTAACTCGGTTTTCCTCAAAGGCTGTTTCTGGGCAGATGGTCAATGGCACAGTCCCAAGCAAAGGAGAGGCTAGGAATTCCCCATCAAAAGTGTTGCTGTTGCCCTTCCTTAGTTAAAGTCAAAATGATGGTCCTTATCTAGCGGTGGATCCCAAAAATGGAGAAATACTTTTGAAACTTTGGACTTACAATATTTTAAAAAGTATGCAAAAATATGACATTCTATGGTGATTTGGACAAATCCAGGTATGCTTTAATATGGCCAAAAATAAAAGAAAAACAACTAATGGATTTCACAAAAAAGAAGACAGATTATTATTTATTTATTTTTTTTTGTAACTTTTAATCTTAATTGAATCAAAGTCATTGAGTATAGTGCTGAATATATTAAAAATAACCTGGAAATTTTGGAATTCCCATTGTAGAAGATGAAATAATCTGATATTTGTGAGAAACAGCATTAGCTTTGCAAGTCAAAAAGCAAATAATAAAACATATAAGATTTTATTGATATTTTAAGAGTCAGTATGATATTTAAACAAGTTAATACTTACCATTAAGTTGTGGGACATCTGCCATATAACTGTTGAATTAAGTATATTAACCATATAACTGTGACAGTGTCGCAGTTCTACAATTTAGGCACTGCTGCAAAAAATGTGGCATTAAGCAAATTAAAAGCAACAATATTTCACTGAATATTTATTGTTTTCAAAATTACAGTAATGAACATTGTGAATGGTTTCCTGTCCTGCTGTGCATGCTGTGTACAGTTACTTTTTAATATGTCACATTTACAAAGATCCTGCAGATTAAACACGACAAAATAGACTTCCCAGAACACATCCCCTTATTTCAGCACCTTTGGACTGTGATCTCCCCAGAACAAATGTTTGTGCGTGTTTGTGTCATCCCCTCTTTATTCTTCATGCTGTGTCATGAATTCTTATTACAATGTCACTGTCAAAACACTAGCTGCTGTGTCCTATATTTATGCTGCTGGTGTTACTGTTGAAGGAGCAGAATGCTAAACCTCTGCTTGGTAACCGAGGCCTGCGGAATTGATTCCTGTACAGTCGCTGCAAAATATGACAGCGAAACCTGTTAAGTGTACACACTTCACCCTCACAGATTCCAGCTGCATGGGACTTTCCATCTCAGTAGCCTAATTCTGTCATCCTTATGTTGATAAGTTACTTGTTGTATAATGTATATTTTTCATTTTCTTTTCTGGTTCTTTTCTATAGACAATTCTAAAATAAGAAATCCCCAAAACAGAGATAATTAATCACAGTGGGAGTAAAAGACATGTAATTATTTACTTCAAAATGCTTAGAAAACTAATCTTCATTTCTTCAACCATTGTTCTGTAAATGTCTGAAAACCATTTAAGATGTTAATGCATGCTCTGGCATAAAGTGAAGTGTTCCCTTTTAAATCCCACCACTGCTATTCATAGTTACAATAGCAGTTTTTGTACTGCACATTTTCCACGCACATTCATATTCAAGTGTTAAAAAGAACCTCAGATGCTGAAAGGCAGCCGTGTTTTTGAGATTTGCCTCTGGTTCTTATTTTTGTATCTACCTGTCCACATTCAGCACCTATTCATTCAGATCTACCACTGACGCTAATTGTATTGACACAATAATCGGTCCAGTCTGCTTGAAATGTCCAATCCATCACATCCCTTACATTCACATTAACATGCTGTTGTACTTTAAAATGCATTTTATTCTTAATTATACTATGTAATTTCATAGCATTACATTACTCCATGTTAAATGAGCTGCATTTCTTGAGCACAGACAGAGCTAATGATTCAGAATATGTGTTAATGCTGAATCAATGGGCCAGGGTACTTTTAGAGATGTCAGTGCATAGTCAGACTGTTCATCTGTCTCCATGACAACCAACTGCACTTTTAAAATACAGTATTCTGCTGGATGATTTAAAGCACACACAAACTGTAGGCTTTCCTACAACAACTTATTTTAGCCATTTACTAAATTCAGCCGTACTGCAATGCAGGAACTCAGGTGATCGTACAACAGAACCATTGAAGCACAGTGAAGAAGACTGGAAACTGATCACATTGTTGCTGTCATTATTTTGGTGAAAAAGAAAAAAAATTGTACTTGCCACAAGAAAAATAATCAAATGCTATTGATATGCAAATGCACTCAATTTTATTCTCAAATGGGAACATAATTAAAAGTTTGTACTATTTACATGTGATGAAGGAGTTTATAAAATTATATAAAACTCGGGCTACTTTGTAGTAAAGTGACACGCTTGTAGGGTTTTCGAGGCAAATATGTAAAGTTTGTGTGGTTGGCTTTTTGCCGGAAGTAGGACTAAAAATTAGAGGCCATGTTGGTTTTGAACTGCAGGTATTATTAGATACATTGTGCCAATCATCACATTCACAGGGGCTTTCGATGTTACAACCAGGTGGAGCTTTTTTGGGTCGCAGATATGAGGGACAAATGTGTCAAGTACAGTATGGGCAACTTCATCACGTTTACTGAGTGAAACATGCAGGCTGATCAGTGACACCTTATAAATGTCCAGACAGTCCTTTTGCCTAAATCTCTTTATAAGCCTGATTTTAGGAAATGAATAGATTCTTTTGGGCTTTACTAGACACAGAAGATAGCAGAGTGCACTGCTCTAGGGCAGCCAACAGAGCTCAAACAACAACCCAACAACCAGGAACATCCCGTGTCATGGATAATTCAGTCCCTACACAGAGACCTATAAGTCCCTGTGGTCATTCAGCACACCGCTCTATTTCTGTACAAGCTTTTCTTTGTCACTGACTTCATGCAGATCTTTTAAAATATGATGTACATCCTTTCTTTAATTTTTCTCATTTTTGCTATTTTTGAAGTATTCATCTGGTAGCAGAAAGTTAAATTAGATGCAACAAGTAGCTCAGTTTTCAGAGCTGCTGTCATACACCTGCTCCTGTTTTACCCTTCAATAAGGTACTTATCTGAAATTCTTCCTGCATTGATAAATATAGATACACTATATGGACATAAGTATTAGGACACCCCTCTTAATTACTTAATTCAGGTGTTTTAATCAGCCCCATTTCCACAGCTGTATAAAATCAAGCACCTAGGCATGCAGTCTCAAAATGGTTTGTTCTGAAGAGCTCAGTGACTTCAACCATGGTATTGTGACAGGATGCCTCCTTTGCTACAAGATGGTTCGTGAAATTTCATCCCTGCTGGATATTCCATGGTCAACTGTAAGTGGTATTATTGGAAAGCGGAAGCGTTTAGGAACAACAGCAACTCGGCTATGAAGCAGAAGGCCACGTAAAGTCACAGAGTGGGGTCAACGACTGCTAAGGTGCATGGTGTGTAAAAGTCGGCAAAGCTCTGCTGATTCCATAGTTGAATTTCCAAACTTCTACTGGCATTAATGTAAGCACAAAAACTGTGTGTTTCTGTGGCGAAGCAGCTGCATACAAGCTTCACATCACCAAGTCCAATGCCAAATGTTGGATGGAGTGGTGTAAAGCACACTGCTACTGGACTGTGGAGAAGTGGAAACATGTTCTATGGAGTGACAAATCACGCTTCTCTGTTTGGCAGTCAGATGGGCAAGTCTGGGTTTGGAAAATGCCGGGAGAATGTTACCTGCCTAACTGCATTGTGCCAACTGTGAAGTTTGGTGAAAGAGGGATAATGGTGTGGGACTGTTTTTCAGCATTTGGGCTAAGGCTCCTTACTTTCAGTGAAGGGCAATTTTAATGCTTCAGTATACCAAGACATTTTGGACAATGCTATGCTTCCAACTTTGTGGAAATAGTTTGGGGAAGGCCCTTTTCTATTCCACCATGACTGTGCCCCAGTGGAAAAAGCAAGGTCCATAAAGACATGGTTGGATGACTTCAGTGTGGAAGAACTTGACTGGCCTGCACAGAGTCCTGACCTCAACCTCATCGGATACCTTTGGGATGAACTGGAATGGAAATTGCAAGCCAGGCCTTCTTGTCCAACATCAGTGCCTGACCTCATAAATGCTCTCCCGAATGAATGGGCACAAATTCCCACAAAAAACACTCCAAAATCTTGTGGAAAGCCTTCCAAGAAGAGTGGAAGCTGTTATAACTTTAATGAAATGACATTAAAGTCCTTGCTGGTGTAATGGTCAGGCATCCCAATACTTTTGTCCATACAGGATAGTCTATAATAAGTACTGGGGCCCTTTTGGACTTAACAGTTTATTGTTTTACAGTGTTGAATCACAGTGAAATTGGGCTTTTTTTGACACTGATAATTAGGAAAGACTCTTAAATTTCAAAGGGAAAACAAATCTCCACAAACTGATCAAAATTTATCACAGTTGTTAAACACACAATAATTGCTTGCATTCTTTACTTTGACACACCTAAATGATCACTGGTTTAGCCAGTTGCTTTTCGAAGTCAGATACATAGTCAAATGGAGATCACCTGAGCAAACACCCAGTTTCACCTGTGATGAGTAATATTATTAATTGAAATATGACTATTTAAAGGCCGGTATTATAGACTTGTACACATTAGCAGTAATCATTTGAGTTCAGTTATTCTAATATATTTCAGGTTCCTGGAACGAGGATTCCTATTGCTAAGCCTGTGTTGTCCATCTCTATTAATGATGATGTCACCACCTTCATTCCAGCCAATCACATCCACAGCAGCAAGTTAGATAACTGCCTGCAGGTTGCCCTTTGTGGCTGGTTGCTTTTGTTTGCTCAGTTTTACATGTTTGGTTGTTAGTGCGCAGGGTATCCGAGAAGGATGTCACATGATGTCCCCATGCATGTTTGTTCCTAAAAACACATGGATGGGAGTGAGTATCACCTGTGTATTTCAGTCTGAGTTAGTGACTGTGTAGTGTAGTCAGAGCATTTGTACACACTGACGGTCTTTATTTTTGCACTTTGTTTCTGCTTAATCTGGTTAGTTACAATAGCTTGAACTTTATTAGATACATTTCTCTGGTTTCATTTGCTCTTTTTTTTTTTTTTTTTGCCACTACTAATGTCACTTTTCTCATTTGCACTTGTGTATGGCAAATTGCTTTTTCATCCAAACCCTCCAAGCTGTTGTCTATTTTGGTCTCGATCCAAATCCTCAGCATGGCTACAATGTTACATCTGTATACCCCTACAGGTGTTGGGTTTGCAACAACACCCTATTACACAATATGGGATCTATACATGCTAATTTGTTATATGTCTTTAGGGTGTATACCTGTAAGAAACCTTTGTTTATGGTCTATAGCTTATTTAGAATTCAGAGTAATTCAGCAAAGAATTGTCTTTCAAAATGTTACACGATTTGCTATCAACCGCCCATGTATTTTCCACATTTTCACCAAACAGTGCTAATATTTGCTATAATACGTGAAAGTCCCTGCAAATTCTGTATACCAATTATTTTTATTTATTTATTTTTTGTCTCTACTGATAGGGGTTCAGCATGAGTTCAAGGAAAGATTATTAATCAAAATGAATTCAACTTTCAAAAAATGTCCCTGACCAAATCACTACTACCCCAATTATAACAGAATATGTGTTGATTCCTCATTGCTTTGAGAGACTTTGCATAGCACAGTGTCAGCTTTTGCTGCCAGTGTAACAAGCTCACTGAATACTGTAAGCACAGGATCTATTAGATAGATGCCCAGGCAGTTTCTGGGCTCATAAAAGCATGTCTTGTCAGCTGAAAATTTCATTAAATAAGAATTTGCTGTGTCCATATACAGATTTAAAAAATATAGAACTTAGATGTGGATACCTGTCTAAGAACCTTGCAAGCTGAGTTTATTTTTTCCATCTTTTTTGCAATGTATGCATCATTTAGGTGTCATGCACACACACACAAAACTCTGAGTAAAAATCATTAGGAAAGAAGCAATTACAGCAAACCTGATGAGTTAACAACGTGCAATGGAAGCTGTGCACAGCTGGAAAAGGCTTTAAGAGATGTTAACAGTGGCAGGCTGGCATGACTCTGCTTCATAAAGCAACAGCTTAACTATGTGAAGTGTTAAATGTCTGCATGAAGGCATCTAACGAATGACCTACCTGAACACATCTGCAGGTAAAAACAATAATGTTCCAATTCCACAGACAAAATAAGATGTGAACTTATGTGTACTTTAAATGTATGTTTATATAACATAAATAAACCAAATGCAGAAGAAAATATTCTATACTTGGTAAAAGTAAAAAAAAAAAGTCCTTAAATGGGTAAATAAACATTGTATGCTCTAAGTGGCTTTGAAAGGAAATGTCAAAAAATCACTTACATGTAAAAGTAGTAGACATGTTAGAAGAAAAAGCAAGATTCATTACAATAGTCATAGGTACAATAGCTTAGTTCCTGTTAAAAAGGTTTTTCATGTCCTTTACACATAGCACAAGAAAGCTGTGAGCTTAACCAGATCTAATTTGGAATTTAAAATCTTTTTTTGTTTGTTTTTTTTTTTTTAATATATGCTCTTCTTAGATTAGATCATTTTAGAAGTTACATGGGGCAAACATTTAAACACCCATTTAAAAACTGAATGTTAAGTTAATATATGTCAGGTTCATTGGTATTTTGACAGCTGATGCTATCTTTTGGGTGTGAAATCTGAAATCTCAGCAACCAACTAGAAACCTCAGTACTTATTCAATCTACACAATTTGTATTTGTATGCTTAAAAAAATAGAATAACTGAAGAAAACCAAAACTATATTGCAGAAATGAAATAACTTATTAAACTTATGAAGTATTAATTTAAAAAAAATCAAACAGATGGAGCGCTGGAAAATGTTAAGTTCCAATGTCAGTAAATACATAAACAAGCATCAAGAAAACAAAAACATGGTTCTGGGCTCTGCATTCAGACCAGTGATCTTGTCAGCTTCCTAAGCCCTGGAAATGATGCTCAACATATATTATGAATTAATAACTGGATTAAAAAAAAATATATATTGTCCAAGATTTTTGTTCAGATGTTATCAAAAACTGTCCTAAATAAATAAATGCATAAATAAATAAATAAACAAACAAACTGTTCGGGAAGAAGCACTGAGATGAAGATGAGGCGATGAGACTTGGCATGTTTTTTTTATTGTCGGATGTGGACAGAGTTTTCAAGGACAGTTGCAACGCATCTAATATTATCAGCTGAAATGTCTCAACTTACAGGGACACAACAAGGGGAGATATCCAAGAAGGCAATAAACCAAAGTAAAAGGCTCTTTGTTCTTAGACAGGATACAATAAATCTATATCTATTGTTGTTATTTTCTGCACTAACCTCCATTTATAGATTGATTTAGAGGTAAATGATCTTATGTAGGAAACTCTGAACCTCAGCATCAAGGGCAGCAGAAGGCATCAGTTACAGCACACAAGAAACTCTTTCACATTGTGCAGACGAGAAATGCAAGTTAAAGCCTACTGAGACATGATCTTGCCCAGCTTTGTTTACTCAGCTAAATATGGTTTGCTTCTATTAGCCTGTAATGCTTATCCATACAGCTAGCCAGCAAAGCCTTATCGATATATTTCCAGCAATTTGACGAAAAAAGGTATTTAAATGTAGACAGACAAAAAAAGCTACTCCTTGTCACAAGGTCATTCCTTCCCATTTCATGATTTTTCCACAGCCAGAGATTAAGTAATTGAGCAGAATCAAAACAATTTGTCTTTTTCAAGGGTAAAGCCAAAATGTTCCTTCCAAGATGTGAAACTTTTAAACCCGTTCGGTAACATTGCAGCAGAAAGATAATTATGACTTTTTTTATTTTTTGTTGTTTACTTATTACTGCAACCTCTGCTAATTCTGAATAAATCATCTTAAGTTGCAGCAAAGTCCATCGCGATGCGCACGGCGTCCTCTGAACAATTCAACAAAGGTTACGGCAGGTAATGTGCGGTGTTCCGCTTTCGGCAGTGCGTATTGAGAAATATGTCATGCCGCTGAAGGGCACTGGGATGAAGCTCCACTTTGGCTAAAGAGGCGTCTTCGGTGACAGTCGACCAAAGGCTCTTTGGCATGTGTGTGCTCATCCGTTTAAGGAACAGAATTCAGTCGGGCTGGCAAGCTGGGCAGAACCGTTATCTCCCGCAAACAGATAAAAAAAACCAAATCAAATCAGAGAGAAAAGCTGATACCGCAAGCCCCTCTGCATTTTACCCTGGATAAATGAGTCACATGGCAGGGGCTACTGGGGGAGGACTTGATACCATTGTCTCTGGTGAAAGGAGGATGGGATGAAGGCTCAATGAAGTAAGAGGCACTTCGTCAGTATTTTGAGTCCTTGGCAAACCTTCTGTATGGAAAAAAAAATGTTTTGCTGTGTTAAGCTGTCATCGTAAAACTGCAATCCTGAGAACTGGCTTTTGCAGCACACTGTGCTTTGGTAATGGATGTGGTATATCATCTGCCTGAACAATAAGGCAGGACTGCTGAAAAGACACACAGGTTTACAACTGGATGTTGTATCTACGCTGGCCACTTTTCCACACTGGTTGAGTGTCATAATAAAACAGTAAACATTGCTATAAGTACAAATAATGCTGTGGGACCCTATTCAAGAAATGAGCGCTCCAAATGTATTCAGCTTCGCTTTATGGCTGTAAGAGACAAACATCTTGCCATCATTCCCTACTTCAGCAGCAAATGTGATACACTATAGATTATTGTGATTTATAGTGTCATTTTACTTTTTTTAATCCATGTTGCCTCTGGTAGCTATAATGGTATAAAACATTGCCCTCTGATCAATGTGCTGCTACAGCCTGTGAGTCATATCCTCCGAGTCGATAAGCCCAGCTTTCCTTCGTTTAAGTTCATGTCCTTTACATTTTGACGCAGAGGAGTGACATAGATGCAACATTCGCTTTGAAACATTGAAATATTTAAACCTATTTTGCACCGGATTGTGTCATAACATCTTGCGTTGAACTTCGGTTCGACAAACAAACATGAGCTATGAAGTCATTTCCCCAAAGTGTTCTTCTTATTGTGACCTGCTGCTTCAGGCCTGCATCCACGGAATGTGCTGGCAGCATAACGCAAAACAGGAAAAAAAAAAAAAAAAAAACGCAATGCTGACCTCCGTGTGTATTTCTGAGCATGTGCGGGGGCTGGGGGGGTGGAGTGGGGTGTCACCTTAACATCCCAGATTTATGCACATATAATTTTGCTCTTTATTGATTCCCTCCCATCAAATACATTCATGAAGATTTATTCCCCTACACAGGGCAGTTTATTGGCCATTCTTTTCCCCCTAAACTTCTTATCAGCCTTATCAATTCCTTCTTTCTTCTCTTATAATCAAAAGAATTGCTGTCGTGTGTTGGCAGTTAACAAAAGTTATTTTCATTTATTATTGACTCAAGCAGGTGTCATTAGATGTGACCCAGTAATGCCAAGGCTAAAGAAAAGGAACAAAAAAGTAGAAAATGAAGGCTGTCCATGCAAACATATTCACATTTAAATGCATGATCTTGCAAATAAATTATATTTGCATAAAGACTGGACTATGCCAAATGCCAATCATAGAAACCTTTCACAGCTCTGTGCACAAGAGGTCCATTTTTGAATTTCTCATACCTCTGTGTCCACTGGTTCCATTTCTCTATATGATCGTGCCAAATGTAGGTCCAGCTGCCAGTAATGAGTTGGACCCATCATCAAAGACCCGGAGAAAGGGCGCCATCAATATTACCGGTTTCAAGTCATACACACATCCCAGCTCCACACAGAGAAATGAACCAAATCCGCTTCAACCAAAGAGTTAGATATTTATTTGACTTCTGATAAATACTGGAATATCAAAATCCTTTTACACTGGAATACGGTGGCAAAGCTTCCTGCCAAAAGCCACATGTGTGCAGAATAAAAGCAAATTTGGATTTTTTTGCCCGGTTCTGTCCATATATCTACCATATTGGACTTTATTTGTCCAATAAATTGCACCAGTTTTTTATCCGTCATGAAGGTTAATTGTGTTGTGCTGACACATTTATACAGTTTTCAAAAATAATGCCTCTCTGTGCCCTATATATCACCGAAACTGCACTGCCTATAGCTGGAACTTCCAGGTAATATGCAATATTGAAAGATGCAGAAGACACTGGGCCAAGGACTCATGGAATTGCTGTTCCTTATCATGTACAATTTTCGTAGCAGTTCCACAAGCTGAAGTCTTGCTGTTATGTTGAAAAAAGCCCAGAGTTAAGTTCTATTATGTACATTGAATATCTGTATGCTTGAAACAAATATATATATATACAGTATATTTTTTGTGCATATTTGAATTTTCTTTTTGTATGCGCTTTATATTTCTTAGTCCCAGTGCTGCAGAAATCTAAAAAGCTGGATACAGTGCAACTGAACTACTTTTCTATGCATTTTATGTATGATTATTATTTTGTTTCTGGAATCTGTAATGAAGTGACTGTGGCAAGCTTTAGGCTTATAGTTTCTGGTCACAGTATGTTGTAAAGTACAGTATGACATTAGGACTTGGACCCAGTTTGTTGCTGTCTTAGCCTGGATTTCAGATTAGCCTGGTCAGCCTGTGCATGAACGCACTGCGTGTGCCCACAGTTGTGTCTTATAAAAAAAATTAAAAAAATATATAATTTTAAAACATCGTTCCATTTCTTAGCCGGTACTAGACAAAACTCATTCCAGTCCCGATTTACACAAAGTGGACTTCCACCAAAACTTCTCGAGTCACTCCAGCCAAATTCACCCCAGCACAGAGTAATGGCATAGAAGTTCAGCTGTTTTCCTTTTCATGAAGGAAGCTGGCAAATATTCTGCCTCTGTCTATCACTTTCAAGAGGGGAGTTTGGCTGCGGTGGGTTTGTCTTTTTGGTCAAGTTTGACAAGCTAATCCGTGTTCTACTGAAGAAAAAAAAATACCGGGAGGACCAAACACATGCAGTGTATCCTGGAGGAGGCTATCAATTTAAAGAAAAAAATGTCTCTTAATACTTTATGAACAAAATTGCAGAAAGAGACACAAAATGAATGGTAGAGTAGTCCATTTCTGCAGACATGTATCTGAGTCATGGTGTGATGGGAACAATCCATATGGCTGGTGGCAGTTTGCAAAAGACCTGCATATTATAATGGAATTTTGCTGTTCCATATTATTATTTTACAGTCATACTGCAGTGGAGCACATCATAGCTTATGTATCTGTCATATGCAATGGTTTCTGCGATACTGAGATATACATAATAAAATATTAATGCATAATAGCACACATCAAACCACGATTAAGGGGTGTTGGACTCCTGATTTATTTTTTCTCAAAGATTTTTTTTTTTTTTCAGAATGTTCATGATGCAAAGGTAAACCCCATTTTACACACTTAATGTGCTCCTGAAAACATTGTATTCTTGGCTTTTCCAAAAACCCTAAACCATCATATACAAATATCATTAAAACAATGTAAAACCCTTTGTAGCACATATAGCATAAGTCCATGTGGCACAGCACACACACATGCATGAAGTATTACACACTGCAGCACACACAGCATGTAAACCCCAGTGTACAAAGTAGGAAGATCAGACGTGCCTCCAGATGTGACAAAACAGGGCCAAAGAAAGACCAGGGGACTCCATGTTCCAGAGTTGTTTATTCAATAACCAAATTTATTGAAAAAAGTAAGTAAAAACAACAATTTATAACAAATGAAGCAAGTTACTGGAATGAACTATGCTGTACCCACAAGTGTAGAGAAGAACAGTTGACTGTGAGTTGCGGTGGGCGACTCAGCTATTTTAATTCTTATAATCACTTCTATCTTCATTTCAGCTGTATGTATTTTTTTAGTGTTATCCACCTCTTTACATAAAGTTTTTCCCACAAAATGTACTATCTTGTTTGTCCCTGTTTTACTGGATTATGTGATTTCTGCAATTAAAATGGAGACACTGCACAGTGCATAAAAACAAAGTAAACATGATACATAAAACCAAACACAAACTAGGAAATGCAAACATGTCAGGGACACATTGTGCTGAAGCTCCTGGTTACGGATTTGATTTTGGTTAAGTTTAATTTTTGAATCAGGCTCAGGCGTTGTCCAGTTTGAATGGCCTCTCTGTACGTGTGGGTGTCTTCTACTGTTGTTTCCCTTGAAAGAGCTTCAAGTGAATGATTTACTCTGCAAATGTGTGAATGTCTGAACAAATATATGTGGCTGATGTGCCCTACCTTATAAGCTGTTTCCTGGGTAGACTTGGCTACTTTGTACAAGCTAAGAGTTTTATGAAAATAGATTGATAAATTGTATCTTACAATTATGCTTCAAGTGTTGGTGCAGAACATGGCTAGTTTCTTTTCACCACTTCATTTGACCTATCCTGGGATTGGAAACATATGCAGTCAGATAGATAGACTCTATGACAAATAAATTTGGTAACTGTAAGTTACATGAACGTCATCGACATTTTACATTTTTTACCCTTCAAAATGTTGTAGTATTACCATATTCTAGAGACCAGCAGTTTCTTTTTCAAAAAGTTTGCTCTTTTCAATTTCTGCTAAAAAACTGAAGTCCTTGAAGTCTGTATAACTCAAGAACACAAAAGTATAGGAAATGCAAGTGCTTTGAAAGCATTTTAGGTCAGCCTTTCAAATAAGGTTCCTAAGGCCGAATCACCCCAAGCACATCTATATTCTTTTAAGTAATAGCCTTCATTTTTTTTCAGAAGAGCCAAATCTCAGCTGCCAAGGCCAGATGTGTTAAGGTCCATATGCCTAATTGCTATTTTTCTGTATGTTCTTCCAATAGACATAAAAAATGAGCAATGCCTAACATAATCTTAACACATAGTTAAAGCGAGGCTTAGAGAAAATTATCATAAATTGCTTATTAAAAAAAGTATGTGAATGCTTAATGTTCCACAGGAAATAATTATTTTTATTCACAGAAATGGTACTTAGAAACAAACACATCTCAATGCCAAAACTGCTTACACTCTGTAATGATTGTTATTATAAATTTATCCCAGTGCTCTTCAAATGTAATTCATAGACTGCCAGTTCTGTTTTAGACTGCTGGTTTGAAGGATAGATAGATAGACAGACAGATGGGTGATAGATAGACAGACAGATGGACGGACTGACAGACAGACAGACAGATGATAGATAGATAGATAGATAGATAGATAGATAGATAGATAGATAGATAGAAATGTATTAAAATACATCATACATACATGTATTCTTTTACTGTACTTTTCATTTTGTTCCTGCAAATTTTACCAGCTCATTTTTCTTCCTTAGCAATCTTAATGATGGTGTTATAATTATTTCACAGGCATGCCAGGAGAAAATAATGCAAATCAAGCACAATGGATTCATGGTCAGTGGTCACAGACTCAAATCTAATGGGATAAATTATTTTACATTTGTTCTGAACTCGGTTTTTTGTTGCAGGGAAGCTGCCATATGTCAGCTGTGCTGTTCTGTAGCAAACACACCAATGCACATCCTGTGAGGTTGTAAGGTTGTTGTCAGCTGGGGGCGATAAACTTGGCAGCGGTAGCCTCGCTGTGGTGTCTCAGCTCCAAGCTAAATGTGTTGCAACAAACAATGCTGCACCCACAAACATTTTTTTTTCTTTTCTCATAAAATGAGTGCATTAAAGTGGGGAAACCAAGCAATTTGAAATTGTCAAGCGCTATAAAGCTGTGCTGAGTAAAACTGAGTGCCAAGAAAGTATACTTCATGTATTGTTTAGCAGGCAAAACAAAAATACTGTTCTATGAAGTTATTGGATCTTTTTTATGGATGGTTCAATCATTTTCAAATCGGGTAATTAAGTATGAAGCTTTACAAAACTTTCTAGAAGCGAGGACATCATGCACAAGAACATCAGGTTACATAAGGATGTGGAGCACATGAGTTTGAACGCAACATTTTTACACAGGTGCTATCACCCATGCTTTGTTTGCTTTCAATTTCCCTTCTAGAAAGCAACAAAAACTCTGCAGACATGAATAAATGCAGTCAACTTCCATTATTGCTGAAATGCACTTTAAAATGTATAATTTGTTTCTCAGGAGAACTACAGTGAGTCACTGAGTGGTTCAGAATATCTATGGCCATCCAGAGCACTATAAATATTATAAATAATAAACAAGTTTATGCTATATACTAGACAGCATGTTTCTGTTTAAAGTAACTTAATGTTGCAGATAACTTTGATAAATTGATTGTATACAGACATATGCCTAAGGATAGAAACATGCCCATATGAATATGATCAGTGTTACAGAAGGTATGAACATCTAACTCAAGAAAGCACTGACATGTCTGCAGACAGAATGTTAGCGGCTTTCCTGTGCTTGTGTTTTATTCAGTTACCTGTTCATCCATCTGGATAGGGCTCTGTTGTTCTCCACTGCTCTTTTTGGACTTGGGAGTGTCCAGGTCGTATTCCTTGCAGATGTTTCTATGTTTGATCCCTGCCTCTTGGTTGTGCCTTTCAGTATCTGTTGTCCCTGCTGCAGGTTCTGGGTGCCGGATTGTCTCAGGGGCTTTGTTGCACAACACTGCTTTCGTCACATTTTATAGGCCCCTTCCCTCCAATGTACAGTGTCTGGGTGTTAATTTTTGGCTGAAAAGCTCAATGCATTCTAAGGAGTTTTTTGAGTTTTGATGTTGGCAACTTTCATTTCTTTCTTTGCCAACTTTCTGTAGTAGTTGGTTATTTCATGACTGGCAAGGCATATGTGTTGACAGTACTGATCTTGTTTTTTTGCACTTGTCTATATATACAGTATGTATGTATGCAGCAGTACTGCAATATATTAGACTATATATAGTATCTTTCTTTGGTCTTGCTATTGTAGTAGCTTTCCATCAAGTCAATGTTATCATCTCTTGTCCGTCTGTCGTTGGTTTCAATAACCCGCTTCCCATCAAACTGTCAAAATACTCCTTTTGAGAGAAACAAGTAGTACTGAGCTCCGGGATAAAGTCTTTTCTTTTACATATAGGGTCACTGCAAATAAATCTTGAACATTCACATTTTATTATAATTTCATAAAGATAATTCATATCTTTTCCCTTTTTAATGAAAAACAAACTTGCAAGGTAATAAGGTTCGGCTACATGTTCAATAAATATGTTGCCCCTCCTCTTTAACTGTGCCATTTTTTTAAGAAAAGTTAGTATATTTTTATAAATATTTATGATTTTTGTGTGCAAGTGGAAATTTGTTTTACTTGTTTTCTTTTTAACAAATGTATTTATTTCAGTTAACTGAGTATCAAGGACTGAGCCATATTCAAATTCACCTTTGAAAGCACATCTCATGTAAGGATAAAAACATGCCCATATGCTTGTTCACTTCTGTCCAGAACCCTCTGGTCTCTCATCTTATTGAAACACAAACCATAATTTAAATATTTCTAACATACATCTTTGGGCTGAAATGAGTGGGTATGTTCTTAAGTAATTCAGGTCAAAAATCCATTTTCTTTAACATTTTCTCTCTTCCCCTCATTGTAAAAGCTGACCATTGTAAAAGGGTTTTGAGGGAGTAACAGCATAAATTCCAGCAGGAGAAATTGGTTGACCTATTGATGTCTCCAAGCCACATCCAATCAAAGAACATAAAGCTGCTCTCCTCCTGTTCTGCTCTTCTGTGGGAACAAGGGTGGATTCTGAGTTTTCAGGTGAATAGAGAAAGCAGTGCTGTACTCCTTTGAACACCGCATGTTCCAGGGAGATGTTGGATCTGATGTATTCGCGCACAACCAAAGGTATAAAAGGTGCACTGAACTGTGAAGAGAAATATGTTTAGTAATATTAACTTCTGAGCTTGAGTTTCTGTATGAAAGCAAGCAAAAAATTTATGGTTATATGAGAAACTAAAATGTAAAACTAAATATTCCTCTGTGTTCTTTTATTATTGTTTTGGATTTTTTAAAATTTTTTCCTCAAAATTAATTTTGTAATAATAGTCTTACAATTCAGGATTAAGATATTAGTGAAAAGGTGAGCATTTTTTTCCTGCACACATTTGTTTTCCTTCATTTTATATTATTTACATGTATGCTATATTGGAACTTGTACTGTTTGGGTGATTTATATCAACCTGAGGAAATACAAAAAAAAAAAACACTCATGCATGGAAAAGTGAAACACATCACATCAGTGTAAAGTACAACACTACTACACCTTATTGGGTTACATTCACACTATGGATGGCTGTACAATCATGTACTTATGCCACAGAAAGATTTCAGCAACTGAAAGACAAAAATAAATTAAATCACACAAAATATATTGCCCATTTCTGCCTGGAGCGATCACTACATTTATCTGAAGGTATTTGACCATAGCCACAAAAACGGCTTTTGAAAATTATTTCTTAAGTATTGATATCTAAATGGAAATTCTTGTTGTAACAAATTGAAATCCAATGATTTTCCATAACTGAAAAAAAAAACTGAAATCCAAATAAAAATGTAACTAACTAATTAACTAGATAGATAGATAGATAGATAATTTGATTCTTTACAGTACTGTACAGAATACTGTAATAAAAAAAGAAAAAAAAATCTGCTAGCACTCTAATAAACTGAATTGTTACAAATTTATCCAAAGCCTGATAATATAGCTTGCTGTCTTATTGGCTGCTTCCACTAGTTTGACTCTGTGTGAACATTTGTGCCACATTAAGAATGTACTGCATATTTTACTTTTTTACTGAATGCGGTCAGTTACTTTGATTCATGTCTTCTCTTTATTCAAGCTCTCATAGCACTAAACTCCAGCGCAAAACCCTCCATGTGTCCTCTTATCTTCTTTGTTGTAATGCAGTGACATGGGTGGTGGCATTAACATGCAAAATGTCCTGTACTGTGCATAATGCACCACGGCTTATTAAGATGCAAATGAATGACAATATTACATGTTTTGTAACTGATGTTCCGAGCGTTTTATCCTGCTGACGTCATGAATTGACAGTTATACACGTGTTTTCGGATGGACTGGGAGTACATTGTTTGTTTGTTTGTTTATTTGTTTGTTTGCTTGTTTGTTTGTTTGTTTTTCCCCATCTAAAATTAGGGGAAATACACTTTCAAAGTCTGGAATTTTGGCATAGAACATGTTCTCAATGACAAATTACACTGCACAGCCAAAAAAAGGTCGCCACCTGGATATAATTTAATACTATGATGTGGGGTTGCTTCAGTTGGTCAGGTCCAGGCTCAGTAATGTTATGTGCCCAAAACATGAGGTGAGCTGACTACCTGAATATACTGAATGACCAAGTTTTTCCATCAATTATTTTTTTTCTTCCAAAATGACAATGCCGGGATTCATCGGGCTCAAATTGTGTGGTTCAGGGAGCGTGAGACATTGCACATGGATTGGCCACAACAGAGTCCAGATAACCTCATGGAGAATTTTTGGGATGTGCTGGAGAAGACTTTTCGCAGCAGTCTAACTCTACCATCAATATAAGATCTTGGCAAAAAATTAATACAATTCTGTACAGAAATAAATGTTGCATAAGCTTATCGAAACAATGGCACAGTGAATGTGTGCTGTAATCAAAGCTAAAGGCACTCCAACAAAATAGTAGAGTGTGTGCCTTTTTTTTTGGCCAGGCAGTGTACATTCCTACACCAAAGGATTATGGGACTGTATTTTTATCTCTTCGGCTACAACTGAATTTTTTCATACCTTCTTCCCGGCATTACTGGTGTTTTTATTGGGAGGGGACTTAAATATGTCTTCGAACAGTTTTGTCACCTAACAGAGCAAGTTTGTTAAGGCACACCATCAACAATTCTTCATGCCATAGTAGTTCAATGTGCATATTAAAATGCACTTCAACATTTATGCCCAAATGTACAGTTAAGATTATACTAAATTGTTCAGTTCAAAAGGAGAAATGTGACTCTGTTTCATCCACCAGTATCTCCATTGAGTTCTGTCTCTTTATTTTTCCACTCTGACTGTGAATGGACACCTCCTGGGTGAAACTAGAGAGCACTCTCCTGCTTTTTACCTTTTGCCTTTTGGGATTACTTGTATATTTTGTGTGTTTGTGTGTGTGTGTGTGTGTGTGTGTGTGTGTGTGTGTGAGAGAGAGAGATTAATCTGGTTATTGCAGAGCGCATAGTTAAGTTGTGGAAAACTATTATAAGTTTGGTTTCTTTCTTGTTCTTCGGTTTTGAAGGCAGATAACTGTGTCACACTAAAAAATTATGGTAGTTTTATGTCTTCTTTCTGTTCTCTCTAAGTACCAATTCTGTATTACTTTTGTACTTGTATTATCAGTTGTTCTGAGTTCACATACAAACAGCTTTGTACAGTCTATTACACTCTGCCATACCCCTGGACAGCCTTGGGGCTGTAGCAATTTTATTTTTAATTCATTCTGTGTTTTTTTATTTCTCTTATTAGTTACACCTCTGACAGATCACAGGCTCCCAAAGTGTGACTTTCTTTGACACTCAGAACCAGAAATTTTACTAACAAAAATGTCTTGTGTCAGTGAAGGAGGTGAAAAAGTATTTCTTCAAGTTCCAATGGTTACCTTGAAGCCATGACTGACATAGAAGTGAATGCCCTTTTGATGACCTTCCAACTCCTGCACCATGATGGTATTTGACACCTTCCATGAATATAAGAAGGTGACATCAGACTTGAATAACCTCACTGCGACTTGCTAACTTTTTGCTTCAGGATCTGATTATTGATTATTTTACATTTAGAACGTACGGTCTTGATTTGTAGATCGGGTGGGTGATCTGGTGCACAGCATGTGGAAACTACAAAATTAGAGGCAGTGGAAACTTTGCGCATTCCCTCTTAGATACTCTAGCTGAAAACGCAAATTCTCTCCCCACGGGCCTTGGTGGCATCGCATAACAAGGCTTTGTCATATTTCAAAAGAAGCACAGCTGCAAACCAAATTCTGTGATGCCACGCGAACAGTTGATGTATCTATCAGTTGGGCCCCATCCCTTCTAAAAGCCACTAGCAGCACACATGATGAGGAGGTACATATGACGATCGGTGACTCCATAATTAGATATGAGAAAACAGGGTCTCCAATAATCCAGCTGCATACCGACTTACTCTTTTGTATTGAACAATAGAGCCTTTGTATGCAGCTGAAGCACCTTGTGGTTTGGGGGGAAGGGGTGGGGGGGCAGGAGAGATTTTGAAAGGAAGCAGACTTGAGTCTGAGAAGTTTTCCTGTATGAAACATATAGTGTGAGTCATAAGTTTAGTCAACAAACTTTGCATGCAATATGCAGTGCCTTGCAAAAGTATTCAGACCCTTGGCCATTTTTCCCACTTTCCTGAATCACGAGTACAGCGGTACAGTAGAAATTTTAATTGCTTGCACATTTTGTTTCAAATACTGAGACCTAAAATTAAATTCTTTAGGCTGACCGTTTTTATGCCATGAAAGAGAAAATGCACAGATAACCAAAATGTGCTTTTTGCATTGTATGAAAAAGTTACTTAGTGGGGTTACAGCTTGCCGCATTAATTCAGTTCAATTCAGTTAATTTTTTCCAGTGCGTTTCTCACGAGAGTAACTGAGAGGGTGAAAAAAGTCTCCAAGGAACATTTTACAATGAAAAGGAGAGTAAAGGTGCAACTGGTTTTCTATTTATAAAGCAACAGATGTGTTCAACTATTTGAATAAGTGGACTGACAACTGTGGAGAGGTAACTAAAAAAGTTCCAAATGCAACCTAAGAAGGCAAGAAAAATTAATTTCTAGTGATTCAAGTACCAGTGGTTGCCCACCCCTCTTGGACATTCTACTGTGGCAACTTCTGTGGATATTTTTAGCACAAAAGACCAGTGTGTCCACCAAGGCAAAGCTATAACTTGGCAACATTAAAGAAGTTGTCCAATCTCATACTTGTGAACCCATCAGAAGATGGCAAAAAAATAGTGGGTGTTGTTGGCAGTCTCCAGGCAGCAGGTGACAGGTCCATGGGGCAGTAGAGTTGATGGTTGGTGTGCCAGGTAGGATAAAGACTTTTGGGGAAAGTATGCACCAGCTGTGCACACTCTTCAGGAGCAATTTTGGCCTATTTTTCTAGGCATATATGCTCATGCTTGTCTGAGTTGGTTGGATGGGTGATACTTTTTGACTGCAACTGTCAAACAGTGTCAAAGATTCGCAGTAGGAATTGATTGAGATGAAGAATTTGACTGGGCCTCTCTGCACCGCACTTTTCTGATTGACAGAAACATTCCACGTTTGATTTTATTACACACTCCAGTATTCGAGTTCTACCTCTTATATACTAACAGTATCTTCACTTATGCAATATCTGCCATGTTCAAAGTTTTAAAAAGGCATTGTTACTTTTAAAAGAAAATTCCATCAATTTCTTTACAATACAAATGCATTTGGAAGAGATTTACAGTTGCTTGGATCCTTTGATATATGCAGCGCAGAAGTATTTCGCTGAATTGATTCATTTGTATTTTTTCTTATTTTTGCAAAACTGCTATGAGACTGATTATCAGTCCTGACGCTGAAATTTAACACAGTTTAAAAGTTGCTCAATATCATGTTTCCTGTCTCTTTCCAAATTTTTTATGTTTTGATGAACATATTACATCTGAAAGGAGTAACACAATTAATATTTTTAAATAACTCCCTCAAATGGCTTCTTTCCTTCGAAAAATGTTTCCAATAGATCTCATTTAATTTCTTGTTGTACAAGATGAATATTCATTTCATGATCTCAGGGAATATAATATCAACCCAGAGATTATTTATGTTATATATATATGCTTACGAGACTACAAGACTTGCCTTCTGGTTTTAGATGTTTCTGAAACCATCCATCATCCATCAGTTCAGTCGTGTGGACTCCTTAGCTGTAAAAGGAAGCCTGCTCATCTCAGGGCAGTCACACACTCCATAGGCAGTTTACCATCACCAATTCACTTGAAACACTCGGTTTGGCATTGTTGTGGGACTGAGCAGAATTCAAACCCACAACCCAGGTTCTGAGACACAGTGGCACTACCTTATGCTACAGTTCCACAAGCGCCAGTTATTTAGTATAATTTTTCCACACCACTACATAACAAATACAAATACGCCATGAGTGTTTACTCACCCTCTTTGTTTCACTCTTTGATTCATTGAACAAACATGGATTCTCTTGTTTCCCTCTCCGATTCTTTTATCCTCTCGATCGATCATACAGCGGAACACATACAGGCACAAACAGAAGAGTTTCCATCCTATTGTGTATCTGAGGTCTTGTCTGTTGAACCACGGACATTTGACTGATACAGATGAGCAGGAAAATGTTGACACTGTGAGAAAAAAAATGCTTTAATTCCCTAGCATACGAGCTTGTTCAAATAAGAATGACATTTGGTAAGGCCAATGCACAAAGTTTTCAATCTTCAAACAAATAATCAGAAGTAATGCAGCTGTTCAGAAACAGATTTGTTTTACCATAACTAAAAGTTTTTTATCTTTTTTTTTTTTCAATTTATGAAGCTTAATAAATCCATTTTTAAAATATGCAATTTCACCAAATATATAAAGTTAGTAGTTGTAATTGGAAAATAAGCAAAAATGTTCTATGAGAGTTAAATAGTTTATACTGAAAAAAAAAAATCCTTCCACACAAAAATGATAAATTGTACACCTTAATTTTGGGTGCCTTACATGTGATCTGATCTATACCATTGGACTTGAGTGTGAAATATTACCTACTGGCAAGCCCTGTACAAAGGCAGGGGATGCATTTTAAAGAAATTTCACAGTTCATGTAATTCACAAAGCATTTTGCATAAATGCTACCTGTGTGACAACAAGGAAACTTGTCCCACCCAAATAGGGAGGAGCAGCTAGAAGAAGACAGATTGTTCTTACAAGTTCCTGCCAGGTGTAGAGACGACCGACAATACGAGAATCAGATAATGACCTTGGAATCAGGTGGAAAAACAGATTAAAACTGACTCAGAGGAATGACTTTCATGTAGACTACTGGTTGCTTTGTATAAATGCCAATTCTTGCAGCTTTATAGCAAATATCACATTTTAAGAGTTCAGTCAGCACAGATAAAAATGGCATAAATAGTTAAGCACTGCGAGAAAATGTGTGAACCTTTAATGATTTCTTTGATCCAGGTTTGATCTGAGTGCTTGAGAGTGAGACTATTTTAATATCAATTTCTCTTCTTTTTCTTTTGTCACTCCTGGCTTTCTGATTTGTATGTGGAATGCCCAGTAGGGATACGTTGCCACTGGCACTTTGACCCCAAAGGTTTATTATTCTTCTTTTCTTTGGGGGTTGAAAGTAATTTTGTTTTCCTCTCCTCGGGTGCCAGCTGGTTTACTTAATAGCTACCATGCCTGCTTCTACCATGTTTCTTTGATCCTTTGTGAGAAAAGCAAAATATAAAAATAAACTGAATTTAAGAAATTATTCTAATGTCTATCAAGCTATAATTGTTGTCATGAGTTGAAAATGTAAGCATCTTGAGCAACTACATGATTCAGGATCCCATAATCAATGTGTGTTTTCCCTGGTGTCACGTGTTGTAGGGAATGATACACATCTTCTGACCTTTTCCAGAAAAAAAAAAAAAAAAATTTAAGCATATTTGAAAAGTAGAGTCATTTACTAGGACCCAAGGCTTTCTGCAATGTACCAACTGTCATCTGTGTTACCAAGGGAACTTGCTAAGACAGAGATAGCCTGGAAGGGACAGAAACACAGCCAGTCAAATTAATGCAGTTATTATTTATTGAAGGCCTTTAGCAGAACAGCACTGCTGTGTATTTAGAGTAGTTAGTGGTCACTTAAAATGCTCTGTACTGGTATTGTCATCCCATATTTCTGGGCAAGCAAACATCTATCATACCCCTGGTATGAAAGAACTGAGTAACATTTTCTAAGAGTCCTCTGATAATTTTGAATGTTTTTTGCATGTCCATGCTGCACTTTACCCTCATTTGAACAAATGTTTATTCAGGATAGAATAAAACTTTTACAGCTGAACTGCATTTGAGCTTCTGGAATGACATGCTCAACTTTTTTATGAGCTTTTACAGAAAACTGACTGGTAGAATTAACCTCATCTGGTGTCACAGCACAATTTAGGAGTGTTGCATAAGAAGTCAGAGAGTGAATTGTTCTTTGCTTTCCATATGTCGAATGAGACTTGAATTAATCATCTCAGGCTTTCATTTCAAATTAACTTCATGGCTTTGAGCTCTTCTTCGAGTATGGATGCGGCCAGTATTTCTTAGTAGGATGTGAAAAAAATATTGCACCATTATTACAAAAGGAAACTGGAAAATATGAAAAAGTTGGTTAATAAACCTCACCAAGCAAAATATACATACCTTTGGTAAAGGGTATGCATTACGCATATTAATAACATAAAGGAAGGTATTCGCTAGTTGATGCTCGTGATCGGCAATGCTATTAATAATAATTAGTGCCAGTGTAAAATTAAATGCCAGTTATTCCAAAGACATAATAAAATATTCAAAGTTGTAAAGTGTAATTATTTTCTTCTATAAATTAAAAAAAAAAAACTTTCAATTTTTTTTTTACAAGCATTTTAATAAACACAACCACAAGTGAACAAATTAATTAATGTATAAAACAAGCTCCTTATGAGATAGGGAGTTAAATTTCTTTCAGTAGATCATTTTCAAATATGTCCTTGTCGGCCTTGTTGCAGTTTCATAAAGTATTAATTATTCTGTAGTTCGTTTATGCTGCCCAAAATTTTGCTCCCAAGGCGGACCTGCACAGTTCTCTTTGCATGGTGCTGCCGAAACACTGATCCATTTGTAATTTTACTCAGCGAGAACATCATCTGGCAAATGTTGATGTTCACCTATATACAGTAGATGTGGCTCTAGAGATGTGTCTTCTGGTTTTTCATTTGCTGAGCACTATCAGTACCCTGATGGTAAGAAAAAGAAGTAAAAAATAAGTACACCTGATAATAATGTAATTCTGAGTACATGTCACTTAGTAGGGCAGAAGGAACCTGCATGACATACCATTGCTGTCAGAAAGTGCTAAACCGGCTGGCGTGAGGCCATCTATGGAAAAGGCTGAAGTGCTGACCCACTGTGGCTCCTTGGGGTGGGGGTGGGGGGGGTGACACTTAACTGCAGCAACGATAACAGCCCAAGTAAGAGGTGCGAACATTTCATGATGTTCTAGATGGACCTGCCTGCAGCACAAAAGACCTGAGTTTGACACCAGCGAAAGTTATGATCCATTCCACATTCCACAACAGGAGCAAAAAAAATGTACCCCCAGGGGCTAAAGGGCCTTTTCTCATCTGGTACCAATAAACCAATGCTGAGCATTTATCGTGGCAAAAAAAAGGTGCCCATATACAAGCGGCTGGGAGGGGGAAGCTTTTAAACATGACACTTGGGCCTACTCAAGTGGAGAGTGAGTTACGACACTAAGCACACAAATGAAACGCTGACAGATATAAATTTACACAAAGCTATATTAAACCCGAGGACTGCATGCAAAAGAGCCCTGCAGCATGACCCACTTTCACTCCACTGCAGTATCTGCATATTTGCATGTTACAACATCCATTAAGCATAGTATTGATAAAATAATCACCGCTCACCTTTTTATAGAGAATAGAAATATTTTTAAGGAAGAAGTACAATACAAGGCTTTTTTTTCCTTATGTTTAAATAAAATAAGAGAAAGGTTCTACTTGAAAAGTCCTATACAAGTTTTGTTTTTAGCATGTCCTATGAAAGAAAGAAAGAAAGAAAGAAAGAAAGAAAGAAAGAAAGAAAGAAAGAAAGAAAGAAAGAAATAAAGAAAAAAAGATATGAGGCCGATCTGATGTGACAGACTGTCACAGCAAACTCTGGCACAGCTTAATCTAAATTCAGAGCGGTGTTTTATATGTGCTGGCATGAAAACTGGTTCAAGCCAGAGGTCCAACAGAGCAATTAAAATATAAAAGTTATCCTATTGTGCCTTTCCATCAGTGAAGGGACTGAGGATGAGAAGGACACACTCTCTCCAGTGGGGTCACACAAGGGAGAGACACCACAACCAAAGTGCAATGTGTGTAGAGAACAGCTGATAAGTGCCTTTATTAGCAGAAAGCTGCTCCGGAGCTCTGAAAGGACCAGGCCCTTCAAAAGAGAAACGACAATGGGAGCAGAGAAGACCAGGCCAGTCAAAATCAGGATGGCTTGTGCGATTTAGATGACATGGCCAGGAGAACAAGAGCATGTCAGCAAGAATATGACATAATGGAGACAGTTCTGTTGAGCGACCATTTCAAAGGCCAGACCTCATCATTTTAGAGATGTGTCTAAGGTCAAAAATGAAAGAAGTTGTTTATGAAAGATTCTGACTTCTGTAAGTCAAGAAGAGGAAAAGCAAGTAGGACAAAACAAGCCTCCAAGACAGAGAAGCGATGTTCTGAAAAAGATGGAGAAGCATGTCCTAACTGATGTGTTTTGATAAATATTAAATCCATCCAGATTTGAATCTGTTCTTAAAGGAGTGTTTTTATAAAAGTGTCAAAATTGTGGTTTCATAGTGTTGTAATTTGAAAAGACTCAAAAGAAAATAATTGCTATACCATGAACCATATAGCATACCATTAAGTCACAAGGTGCCAGAGATTAGATAGAAAAGAACAAGAATGCAATAAGGTTTTTGGACATCTAGTGCCTTTTTTTGTCACAATTTTACTGTCTAGTTATTTAATCTTCAGTATTTTATCTAAGCCATCTTAACATTTTTATTTGTTTGCTTTTTGTTGTTAGTTGTGTTTGAGTACAGCAGCACTGTGATATGGCAGGAATTTTGGGCCTCTACAATGCCTGAGAGGTGGATTCACATGTAGGTTCAGATCCAGCTCAGGATTTGTGGTCGAAGGTAAAGGTCCAATGGCTGAAAATTGTCTCTTGTCATAAAAGTCACACAAGTGGTCACATGTAGTCAAAATAAACTGAGAAACACTTTCCATCCTTGCCAATTCAGTTCATTTTTACGTTCACTGAGCAAATAATGTATATAGTTATTTCCATAACTTAAGCATATATAAGAATAACCTCAAAAGTCAATTACTTAAAGGAGGCAAGTGAAGAAGGGGGATTCCTTTCCAGAATTTTCTTTAATTTTTATTGATACTGTTTATTACAGCATTAATATGTGTGCTGAGTGGGAGGAATAATGAATGAACATGGAAAACAAGAAAAACACAAGGTTGATCACAAGATATTTTGTCTAAATGTTAGGATCATCTGTAGTGCCATAAGGACATTTCTAACATAAGAAAAAAGTAGTAGTGATGTATGTAGCAATATGTACACAAAAATGCCAAAAAAGACATCCAGGAAAAAGATAAAAATGGTAAACTTTTTCTGTTCAACACTGAGCACTTGGAGTTTCATATCCTCAAAGACCTCGGGTGATTTATTATAGCAATTTCACACTCAACTATTAAAGACAATGAGTCCCCACACTATTTATTTCAATTTCTAATTTATTCTCTTTGAAAAGCTACAGTAATCTTATCTCCTTTTGTCACCACAAATATGAGTGTTTGGTTATCAGTTTCCATTAATACAGCAGTTTTGCAAAACAGTTCAAGCCTGTAAACTACAATACATTTCATGAGCTAGAAGCATATTTGAGACCGCTACCCAATTAAGTAAGGAAGTATGTAGTTAATAATAATATTATTAATAATAATAATACCACTAACTTAATCAGTGCACATAAACAAATTTTGCCCTCATGATTATTAATACCTTCATATTGAAACTGAATTCCAAAGAAGTGATATTTCATTGTCAATTTTTGTTCCCTAGCATTACACAATAACTAACACAGGTCATCATTGGAGGAGGATTGCAATGGAGAGCTGGCTTGGAGCCAGATAATAACATAAAAAGCCTTTCTAGGAGATTAATGAAAGTATTATGCACACTAGGATACAAGAGATGGTCTTCGCTATTTTGTCTTCCCATAGAATTCTGGAACCTGTTTTTATATTTTGTGTGATGACCTTAATGTGCCTATTGTTTAAAAAAAAAAAAACAAAAAAAAAAACAAAAACAAAAATTCTGTCTATCTGGATATGAATCTGCTCTTTTGCACAGCAACCAAGCTCTGCCATTCTTTTTCTTTTTTTTTTTGGCTGCATCAATGTAAATATGAAATATGTCTAAGGAAGGTCTGCCAAAATGAGATGATTCCTCACTTCCAGGGTGCTGAGATATATTTACAGGCCTTTACAGGTTGAGGACTGGATTACTGTTTGTTCTGCCTGGTTGACTTTATGCGAACATAAACTGTAAGCTGGAAGGAAAGCTGTGACTCAAAGTTTGGGTCACCTACAAATGGTTTGGGTTGTAGATATCATAGATAGTCAACACACAGAAATACGTCTGCTCTGTCAAACCAGCAAAGCAGTCACAGTCTCTCCAAAGATCTAAGGAAACTGGCCATCAATAAAATTATACCTTGCTTCATTTCTGAAAGTACACCATATATATCCATAAAAAGAGAAAGAAAAAAGCAACAAAAAGAAAAAAAAAACAGAAAGAGGGAAAGAGGCAGGTTTCATTCTTCTGTGGATTTGGATTTTGTGGAATTTGCCTGCTCGGTGAAGAAGCGGTCTGCTCTTTCCATTTCGTAACGAAGCTGTGTCTGAGAAAAACACGAGCACCGACTCCAGCTAGCACTCATACAGAAATGAGAAATCTCCCTTATTGAGTTTCACAGATTCCCCTGGCCTCCTGGCTTTGAAACGGGGGGGATAGTGCAGTTTTCTAGTGGGAGATCCAGCCGAGGGCTAGAATCCTGCTTTTTAATAGTTAATGATAGAATTATGATAATCCTCTTTCCTAACAACTGTTGTTATGACGATTCTCTAAGTGCTTTAAAAGACTTATTTGCTCGCTATTAACTGTACGTAATTGAGAGAACACTTGATAATCACGGAAAATAGCTTTCCAGATGAAAGAAGTCTGCACTGATCCTGCTGACAAATTTATCTTTGAACTTTCCTGGAGGATTTATCTTGATTTTCTCCTCAATTGTCAACGGGGTTATTACAGCAATGAGATTGCTTGTGTTTATGCTGATATCAACTCTCCATTCCATATTTATTTTAGCAATATATTAATCCCTGAACCCCAAAGCAACATCAGACCAAATAAAGTCTAAAAGTAAAATATGGTGACACATTGTGTTCTGCTTTGTGTATGAATTAATTCAACAACACGACTGGCCAAGTAACACCGTTCAAGAGGTCGATTTTTTTTATGCTGTAAGTGGAAAAAGTACGACACAACGAGTGCAACTAGAATACACACTGAGGGATGTGGGGGAACTTTTTATTTTATTTGGAGGGGGGGGATTACAACCCCCTAAACTCATTGCACTTATTTTTAGCATTCCAACAAGTTAAGCCCTCAATATGCTTGAAAGTTGAAAGCAGGAAAAGAAAAGCACCACAGAGAAAATGCAGTGGCAGGAGTATTTTGAATCAAATGTGTCAAAACCACAACACTGAACAGACTGACATATAATTCTTTTTCACAGAAAATACATTTATTATTCTAGGAAATAAAAAGGCTAAAGCTACCAGCATATTTGCGATGTTTGGTACAACACTGCTACTTAACTCCTTTCAGAGTCCATTAATGCACAAACCTATTTTATCTTTCCCAGTATTGATTGCTTCAACAAAGAAATTGTCTCATAAAAATGCATGCATTTCACTCATATTACATGTAAATAATGTAGCCACCTGTTAGACGGATAATAAAAATTCATTTGCTACTCATTCACCTTTTTGCTGTTGCCTTCCAATAATCCTACACAGCAGGTTGAGGTGAAATTTGCACTTTACAGCATTTGCAGGGTAAACTTTGAGCAGGATACCAGTCCACGGAAAGCAACCGCAGACACATTAAGAGACTTTTAGAATCGCAAGGCCGCTATGCCTTTGGACTGTGGGAGGAAACCCACGCAAATGCGGGGAGACAATTCAAACTGCACAAACTCAGCCAGATTCAAGCCCATGTCCACATCCACAGGTCCGCCGCTGTGGAACATCAGTGCTGCCACTATGTGACCTTAATACTTTTACAGAATTTTACTGCATTATCCTAAAAATACAGTTTTTGAACCGTTTACACAGAACTGGAAAGGAAAAAAAAAATCAGCCAAGAACATACAAAAAAAAATTAAAATTCAGTCTTCTGTGTGTACAGACTTTGCAAGAATCTATAAAGTGGCAGGTGCATAAGACTGTAAAGGACAATAAACTATATTCAAATGTACCTGTAAAATTCAAATGATGAAAAACTGAAAAAGAAATTTATACTTTCTAAAGTTTTTGATAACTTTTTTCAATGTGAACTTATATCTGGGGCATTCTAATATGTATAGTTCATTGGAAGTCAAATATTTTAGGAAAGTATTCATTTCAAAGCCCAACATTGCCTGATTTTTTTTTTTATTTTCTTCCTTGCAAACATCCACTTTTGGACTAAATATTTCTTAAACACACTTGCACTGTAGAAATGTACAACATTTGACTTCACTTTGCACGACACTGTACACTCCTGAAATAGGTTATTTCCTTAGAGGAAATTCTGGTGCTTCCTGAGAGCTGTTTAGCACCATTTGTCTTCTGCAATGAAAGATGGACCAAACTAGGCAGTAAATACTTCAGGTAACAGAAGTAGGGCTGACCTTAAGGGATCAGACGTTATTGGCACTTTTTGTTGAAAGAGAAAAATGCACAGCCGGCAAAGCACGCATTCCCTTTGTTACCCTTCATAAATCTTTGTCTGAATGTGTAGATATTGAAATAAAACATTAAAAAGCAAAGAGTCATGGTTTGGAATTTTCACAGCATTGGGACATTGAGTTTGACTTTTTCTTCTTCTTGGCTAAATATGTTCAGAAAGAAACTTTACTGTGGTGACGTAACAAAGTACTGTAAATGTTGATTTCACTAAAACATTTATTTCGAGGATCCAAAGCAGTTATCATCTTCCAGTTGCTTTATTCCACTTTGACAATAGATGTAATACAGGCTTGAGCTACATCCTTGCCGAAATGTACTATTTAAACCCACTCTAAACTCTGAGCATGTTTTCCACGCATCCATCTATCCAACCATTATCAGTAAACTTATCTAATGTAGCTCTCATGTCCACTGTGTGTTCGCACTATTTTTTTCTTCCCAGCCAATTTGCTTAGTCAGCATTAATACTCAACAGTTTCTGCTACCTGAGATTGTATGAAAGTAGTTTATCATCATCTCCTGATGTTATGCAGTGGTAATTGTGCTGTTATTGTGAATCACTTTTCAAGAACTATATGTTTTTAAGCTATTTATCAAGCAAGTAAGTGTTTATTTGCCCACTGCAGCCTCTTCTGTTTGCTGCCTTTCTACAGGAACGCTTTCCTAGCTTCAATATACCCTACAAGGCCATATGTTGCAGGACATCTTTGCATGGTCAAAGTGTGTTCTTTGATGCCAGATGACTCTGCTAGAAGCTGAGCCAACACTTCACTGCATTTCCTTCAGCCCCTTAAGGACTATCCTTTCAGTACTGCTCATCAGATGCAGACAGCTTTTTGGGTTTTTCACTGCATATTCTGTGTTCAACTTGTCCAAGTTCAAATTTCTTTCTGATAGCTTAGATACCACATCCTGAAAATCCAGTTTACTGTGCTATTCCTCATTGGCTATAGTCTTGTTCATGCAAAACTGTTTTTATAGCTGCCAAATTGTGTTATCCTGGCCACTTCCCCCTGATGCACATCAGTATTTGTAGCCAGCACCCAGTACAACCATTTATTTAGTTTACACTGGACAAATAAAACAGCTACTTTGGCTGATAACTATCTCATCATCTTATAAGTGGACGCTGCTGATAGAATTTCACAAATACATGGAACGGCTGATATACCTCACCGAGAGGTTTGGGAACAAAACCTGTGTTCTTCTAGCTATTTAAAAAAATATATATCTATAAAATATATATCTATATATCTATAAACCAGAAGACATTCTTGCTACTTTTATTGCATAAATGTTTATTTTCCCTTGTTCTTATGTTATATAGCACTTTATTCAGCATGTAAACACTGCCTTGATAAATACTGTAGCTTTAAACATAATTTATTGGTGGTTTAACACTTTTGTACAATGCTGTAATTTCCAGAAATAAGATTAAACTCTAAACAATACATTTTAAAAATTCTACTGTGGGCACACTTTCATAAAGCAGGATATACATAACCTAATACAGCTTCCATCCACAGTGCACTAAGTATACAAATACCAGTCTTACCTGCACACCTCAGTCCTTAGCGACAGAAACAAGAACACCCTGAGCTGAGAGCCTGAGTAGTTGCTCAGGTAGTAGCTGTTGTATTGTCCCTACTTCAGTCTAGCTTGTTTAGTTCAGTTGGTCCAGGGGAACCTCAGAGATGAGCCTCTGCTCCCCCAGATCAGGAGGGGCCTGTTGACGTGGTTCAGGGTTGTTGTAAGGATTGCTCAATCTGACATTCTTGAGAGCTGTGCCAGGCCCATCCCTGTGGGAGGAGACCCCAGGGCACACCTAGGATCCTCTGGAGAGATTGTATCGCTTGCCTGGCCTGGCAATGTTTGGGGATCCTCAAAGAGGAGCTGGAAACCACTGTAGGGAAGAGTCTGGGCTCATCTTCCTGGCCTGCTCTCACTGTGGACCTCACATGAAGGACAGAGAAACTGAAATAAACTGAAATGAACATGTTTTAGATGCCCAAAAATCCCTCTGGTATCATTTCTTTACAGCTACGGAACCAGTTTTCTGCCTGGGACCTTGAGTTGACCCCCTCACCCCACTCCTTAGTTTGTCACTTAACTATAATGTGCACTTCTTTAAACTTTGTTTTATGAGATTACTAGCAAACTTCTAATGAATCTCCCTAACCAGTACAATATAAGTTTATATATGGCCACTGCGGAACAGATCAAATTTTTAACAAAACATGCTTTTGAGCTAAACATAGAACTTGTTAAATTATTAAATTAACCTTGGAAGCTAAACTATGTTGTCCAGAAAAAAAGCAACTGTTAGAGACTTAAAAAATGGATGCTGGCACCAGCTAGCATAAAATAATGTTTGAAACATACATTCAGTAATGTTTTGCCTGGAACTGCAACAACAACAATATAAATAATAATGATGATTTTGTGATGAAACATAGCATTTATGGTTACAAACTGGAGCACATGAAAAAGGACAAAAGTCTTGCCCTGTGATTTAATGCACATTTCATCGAATTTCCTCTTATTACTTCATATTGAGATTTCAGATGTACTTTTATTCAAAGAGAAGAAAAGTCATCCAGGTCAGGTATTTATGAATAATATCTTCCTGCCAGTCCAATTTCTCACCATGGACACCAGCGGCATAAAATTGTGCAAAGCACTGAAGAATTTGTGATGAGCTTAGCCTATGCAGAATGAAACCCGAAGAAAGTGCCATTAGCACAGGAAAGTACACGCAGAAGTCAAAATGTGGGGTCCGGCCCCATCACGGCATCATTCAGAGGCACTCTTGGAATCTATAACATATGTCATTACTGCAAGGAATAACTAGAATTTATTAAATTTTTAATTTTTTACACTAGTACAGGCTGACTGGACTGACTGTGCTAGTTTCAAAATATTTGTTTTTAATTATTAATTGAAAATGTGGCAAATATCAAGGCTGTGTGGCCTGACTAATATTCCATATTCATAGATGCCTTTATATGTATGGCAGGTTATGGTAATTATATAATAAGGATATATAGCAGTTGGAAGATAATTAATATTTTCCTCTCCCAACAGAATTAAAAAAAAATGGAAGCATCACTGAGAATATTTAATGAATTGTAACCCCTTATGACTGAAATGTCTACAGCATAGGATGTCTAAGTGATGTGCTGGGAAATTGAAAATAAGAGTGCCTTTACTCAAGCAGTTTATTAAATCAAATATATTCATATCACTGTCACCATTTTAGGCCAGGGGAAGGGGAACCAAAAAAAAAAAAAAAAAAAAAAAAACAATAGTGAAATGATGCAACATTTGATGAGTTGTTCATGATTATAAATGTGAAACGAAACAATAGAAAATACAGTTTATTATAGTCTAATGAAAGGGTGTATTGTTAATAATTTCACCCTTGTGTGTAGGGAAATAATAATAATAATAATAATAATAATAATAATAATAATAATAATAAGAAGAAGAAGAAGAAGAAGAAGAAGAAGAAGAAGAAGAATACAGTATTTACAATTGTACAATATTAAGTGTAGCTTTGGCATAGTGGGCAAGATATGTGTTATTTGTGCCTTAGTTTACACATTCAAATAGAAGTGGAGGAGGGTTGTGGCAGTTCAGATTGACAGATATATTAATCCAAGTTAATATTATGCTGCTTAAATTAGTTGGGATAAAAATAAACTATTAAAATCTATGCAATTTTTTTCTCTATCTACTAAGAATGTTTTCTCCTTTAGTGAAATGTATGATAGATCTGTACATTTCTGATAATATTCTATTAAAAAAAGAAAAAGAAATGGAAGCAATGGTGTAGCTGGAAGAAATATATATTTTATTTGTTTGTGAGTCCTGTGTGATACTGAGGTCTACTTCCATAAGCATCCATGCTTCCACTCATCCATCCATCCATTGTTTATTAGTAACCGTTTTATCCTGGTCAGGGCCACTGCAGTCTGCAGTCTGCAGTCTTTTACATTTACAAAAAAAAAAAAAAACTTACATAAAAAGCTTAATCTACAGCTGGTGCTTGCTTTTCACATCTCTTTTTAAACATAGTAGAAAGGTCGTATATCCTACAAATAAGACCCTGGTTATAATTTCATCAACTCATAAGTGTCCTTTACGACACTGTAAATGCGTGCATTTTTTCATCCAATTACACATGCCAGAAGAATGAATGACAGTTTGGTTGAGACAATATGATTTCTTTTTTCAGCCGAGGGCCCTCTGAGATGGGTCGCTAAGTGAGTTATTAATTGCCGCTACATTTCTCTGTGTTCCCCAGATTAATGATTGCACTTTATTCCATTTATCAGAGTGAAATGTTATCTGATTCACATCTTCCATTAATCCACCGACAAGAGTAAAATAAGGTAATACAAATCAGAGTTATCGGGCCTTTAGAGGTGTTAAGGTTTCTACGTACCTAGTAAAACCTTCCGTTCGTGTGAAATTCGGACATACTATGCGGCTTAACCCCAGATCCATTCACGGCCTAAAGGGAAGGCGACGGAGGTGCCATTAGCAGCTGTCTGACGTGGAAGCCATTGGTTTGAATCTGATATAATATGTTGTGTGACCTTCCACCACACTGACCATGTTCAGGCAACTCAGAAATGAGGATGGGCAAAAGTACTTATTGTTGATATAAATGCATGCTGTACTTGTGGACAATGGGGACCATTCTACTGCATCAGGAATAGTGATAGAATAGACAAGAATGCACCTCTTGAAGCATCCCTGCAGCAGGAGGATGGCCCACGAGAGAAAAGCCATCAACACTATGCAACTCAAAATTGAATATAAACACAAACAATTAATGGTGAAATGGTTCCTGCATTCGTCCCCAAAGGCCCCGCAAAATAAACCAGTCTCAGAAAGTCTGCACCACGGTTCCTCGAAATTAATTCACTGGATCATTATTAATGCTTAGTAGCCTTCAGTAAGAGTTTAAAGAGATGCATTTTCCATTTTTTCCCCAAGTTGTTCAGTCCTTTCATAAGGAAAAGCAATGTAGGCGGCAGCTGATGTTTTAATGAACAAGGATGAATTGCTGAGTGAAGAACTTTGAAATAACAGCAGTAAGAGGTACAATGTGCTGAGCAGTTCCCACCAACAAACAGCCATGTGAATAATTCAAGTGCCCAGTCTAATTTATTATTATTTCCAAATTAAGATTAATAACAAGGTATGGATTCCATTGTTAAAGGAAAAATGAATAAATAAAGAGTAGTTAGACATTTGCAGAAAGTTCTAGATTTAAGGCATCTGGTGGGGTGAAGTAGGAGTGATGTTATGTTGTTTGACATTTCCAACAGATTTATCTCCTTTGTTATTTTGCGTTACTGTTGTCTACCTTGATTTACATCATAATGCATTTTAAGGATTAGAAGATAATTTGGGTCTGCCTACATAATAGGGCAGCCCCTTAACTACAGCATTCAATAGAAACCAAAAGTTATTCACAGACAAAAAAGTCCATCATGCTAAATGACTAGTTTGACACTTAAATGGAGAAAACACATTTATTTTGCTATTTTCCAAGTTTCAAATCACTTAAACAGTCCAGCTTTTCTCCTTTTCCACAGCAGAGTTAAAAGGTTTTTTATTAAGATGCCAAAACAAGGGAAAGGAAAGTCACAGACACTACGCAACGGCACCGTAATACATCGGTAGCTGAATCTAATTATTCACTGAAAATGTGTTAGATACCAAACTTTTGGATACCGAGTGCCGATTAGCAGTATTTTAGATTGGGAAGAAGATTAATAAAACAAACAAACAAACAAACAAACAAACAAACAAACAAACAAACAAACCAATAATAATAATAATAATAATAATAATAATAATAATAATAATAATAATAATAATAATAATAATAATAATAATAATAATAATAATAATGTCCTTTCAACGGGTGCATGCTGCATACCAAAATATATAACTGCCTTAGGAAGGAGTGTTTTTCACTCTTGTGTTGAATCCAGTTATCAAGAAATACAAACATTAATCCTGATCACGTAATTACACAGAGTTCTTCCATTCAGTTCCACAGAGACAGGTAATATACAGTATAAGGCCACCTAAAATATTTCCACCTAAAATATTACTTTGCCAGACCTGGAGGTAAAAAAAATAACAATAATTAATAAAATGCTTATACATAAGTGACATACAGGTGATACTGAGGTATAACAAATGATATAAATAATAGAGGAGAAAGCAATGTATTTACACCCACTAAGTTATCCTGGAAATAAATGAGCATGACAGATACTCGATACAGTAGATAGTTGATATGAACTGTGGCAAATATGTCTACTGTACAACAACAACAACAACAGCATAAATACATACAGATAAACTTTGCTCTTTGTGATTCCCTTTTGCCACAGGGTTGGATATCAAAGTTTCTTCATTACATGATTTAATCTAATCTCTTAATACTTTTAACTTTAACTTATTGAGGAAAACCCCCCCAAAAGAATGGGGCCTGCAGCATGATGTCAATTATATATGGTTTAATCTGGTGACACAAACAACCTTCAGGACCTTAGGTGTCATTAGAAACTTACTATCCCATGTATATTTTATGGCTGCAGTTAATTTTATAGTGCTAGTTAAGTAGAGGCATTATTGCCAACCACTATCTTGCTTATATCAGCATTTTGTGATAAGACAGCTTTGCTTTGCTGCGTCCTTTGGGTCTTTCTGTAGTCGCTTTGCAGTAATCTTATGTGATTAAAGACTTTCTGTGAAGGTTTGGGACTTCAATTCATTACTGTTGATTCTGTTGGAGTCAAACACAAATATTATGATAGAGGAGCCTTGCGAACAAACGTTTTTCGACAGCACTGATTTTATTTGGGGGAAAAAAAAAAAAAAATCCAATTTAAGGACTCTGTTTCAGTTTCATGGCCAGAAGGGAGCAACTGGACAACTCCCAAAATGATACCTGCCAAGTAACTACCAAAACCTTGGCACAACTTGTTCATTTTTTGCTCAAATTTAGCCATGAGCGTGTAGGTACAGTTTTCCTTTTAACAATACGCCACACTAACACAAAAGCAGTGCACTGTTTCCCAAAAAATTAAAAAAAAAAATAAAAGAAAAACATTGCCAATGGCCTTAAATTGGCAAACAAACAGTTACTACTCCTGACCACAGACTGCGGGACAGACTAACTCATCTCTAGGTCACTATAAGTAAAATTTATTGCAAATGTGATAAAGTCAGATTTACATGGGGACCTTTTACCATTTTACAACTCTGACTGGTGAGGTACATTTGTGTAAGGAGGTGAGCGCTATCTTTAAGTATTCAAGAAGGCGATGATAATGGCAATTTTATCATCGCCGCTTAAACATTTGGTGTCAGAAGTATATTTATCACATGAGCTGGTACTTCTTTATAATACACATTTTTCACTGTTCTCAGTTCGCGTAAGTGCCTGTAGTATGCAGGAAATCACTATTCTGTGAGAGCTACCTTGCGCTCTGCGATATAATTTATATCAATATTTCAGTGAAGCTTATTAGCATGTTAGCTACACCTGTTTCTCATGCAGCTCTTCGCAGGACTTCAAGATGCACACTAGGTTTATACTTTCCTTAAAGGTTTAGGGTTGGGGTGAGCTTTAATGTTTTGTGTACACAGCACCATAACATTTCTTGCTGTTATTATCACATGGTATCTACTGGTATGGTGTAATGGGTCAGAAAAGCCCCCACATCTTAGACTGAAGACTAAAGTCACTAAGTAATTTTCTGACAGCCCAAGTCACTGGCTAAGTCACTGCCTTCAAGTGTGACCTGTGTTGTATCGTGGCGCTCTATGAAATGTTTGACTCTGCCATCCCCCAAGGATGTCTTCAATATCAATAGCAGGTCATGAGCTGGTGCAGAATACAGTGGGTCCCACACTGAAACAATTAAAGTAAGAGGGATCTGTCAGAATAACCTCCAGGCTATGCCAGTGCACACTTCACTATCTGTTCCAGTTGCAGCAGCACTAGTAAGTAATGAATACCCTTGGGCTAGATGCCTACTAGTCCTACAGCCCTTCTATATTTGTAGGAGGATGACTTTGTCCTCATGCAGACTGTTGTGTGAATATGTAATGGTGGGGGTGCCAATTACAACCAGCTTAATACCCAAGACCTGAAGGGAGGTGAGTATTGTATTCTTCTACATTGAATCATTTAAGAGGTAAAATATGGTGTGAAAAAAATAAATAAATCATGTTACAGCCAAAAGGGCTGCAGCTGTGGTCTCCATATGGTTCATCACAAAAAGGAAGATTAGTAGTTTCTCATGCAGGTATAGTAAAATGAGAACATGGGAACTATGGATTTGCAAACGTTTCCTGACTGCACATGTTTTAAATGACTTGTTTTTCGTACTAAGACAATATTTATATCATTTAGTTTATCTATCTATTCCTCCATGCATCCTTTATCCTTTTTCTGGACAGGATCACAGTTATTTGGAGGCCATCCTAAAATAAAAGGTTTCAAAATGGCTGAACTTGAATCTATTCTTCTCTTCAAGTCTTTAGTCAAGACATGAATAAATAACATACCATTGCTATGAATTAAGCTTCTCGATTTATACTTTACGTAGGGGGCAGTAGGAAACGGGGTTACAGCAGATGACTTCCGATTTCAGTTTAGCTAGCTTAGAGGATCAGGCGTTTTTTTACCAGTTTTATGTGAAAATGTTTTTTGCGTAGCTTTGGGTTTAAGCAACGCAAATATCAGGTTTTATATCTCATTTCATATCAAAATACTTACAAGTCATTTTTGGAGATTGTGTGAGAATTCTAATGTGAATTGGAAACTGAATGTATACTGCAGCTATAGCTATAAAAAAAATAATAATAAATAATCATACTGCAGTGATATATAAATTGATGCCAAGTATGTAATGTTTCTGATGTTGTACATTATTTAGTTTTCACTTACTTGAAGACAGATGGTTTTTGAAGAGCTGTGCAGTCCCCTGACCTCTCGTTCATACGCGGGTGTTCACTAACTTCTGGCCTTGCGCTTTGCTTGCGAAGCACTGATTTGAAATGAATAAATAAATAAATAACCAAGATAAAATTGAACGATGGAACTAAACAAGTGGTCTTAAAGGCCATGTTGCCATGGTAATATGAATGTATAGCATACACGGTCTTTTTATAGGAAGAGCTTCCTTCGAAGATGCATCTCCCTCACTTAAAGAATGTCAGCCATTAAATGTTTGCAGTCCCTACAAGTTTGTTTTTTTTTTTTTTTACCCTCTATGTACATACAGCTTATATACAGAATGGTAACTAAGAGCGAGCTTCATAATAAAATGTTTTATTTATTCTTTTATTATTCTAAATTTTAAAAAAAACATGGAGTTACAATGTGTTCATGCACATACAAATCTCACTCTACACTTTCAGCTCCAGGTTTTCATGGCACAGTGTGAGAAGTAAAAAAGGAAGATTAGTCTCACTTCTAAAGAACAGCTGCTAGGATATGGGTGTAAAACGCATTCTGCATTTCAAAATTGAGCAGTTATATCGACAACAAAGCTCCCCAAGCATTTAATCACAACCTCTCATTTTTTTGTGATCTATACATTTTGCCTGCAAAACAATAATGGCAGTGAACATAGGGAAAGTAGAGAGATTCTCAAAATCCTGCATCATCAGAATGTTTATCCACTTATTTGGCTTGTTTCTATGGTCTTATCAATGTCATTTGGGGTCATTTTTGTCATCTTTTCTCTGAATTGTTACCTTCCTCCTCTTGATGATTAAGCATTGGAATTTGGGACAGCAAAAGCAAATGAAGTTTGTCTATGAGGAGACTTTAAAGTTTGCACACGTTTCTTTAAACGCTTTAATAGTGAGCACCTCTGCAGAGTCCAGGTAGTGCATTTAGTGTAGTGGTGTGCTAATTCTTGATATGAGCAGTAACACAACTGTTAATATAACTGTTAAAGAATTGAAGAGAACATTTACTGGGCATGAACTGGAACACTGGACTGTGATTTCTGTGTACTTTATATTATACACACACTCCAAATAAATATTATACAAACTATAGCAGACAAATTATTCAAGACTATGTAGTGAAATATTTTTGGATTAGTTTTGGTCATATATAAGTTGAGAAATGCATAATATGTTGAAATATAATTTAGCATGCTTGGGTGGTTCCGTGCATTTGTCTTATTTTTAAAACACTGCTGACCAAGCAGGAAAATTCCACCAGTGATTTGAGAGAAGCAAGAGCTCCATCCAGTGATAAATTTTGGGAATTAATGCTTTTACAATGTGTGCTTTTAGTGGAGAAATCACTTCATGGGTAGGGATTCCTATTTGATTTGAAAAAGCACAGCAAAGAGTTGTCAGTAGTGTTATTATCTGCTATAAAAGAAAATGATTTGGTTCTTAAACATGAGACATTACAAGAGATTACAAAGTGTGTCTCAATGTTGAACAAATATTCACTTTAAAAAATGTCTGTGTGGAGTTTGGAACGTGGCTTTGAGTCATTACTGACTCTTGAGTGACCACTGACATGGTTTACAAGGCAGAGATGAATGGAAATGGTTTGCTATTGCTTCTTCTAGCATATTTTTCTCCTTGTAGGGGTGCAAATGCAAAAGGAGAACCTGCAAACTCCACACACATCCCTGAGCTGGACCTGAGCGCCACCTCAGGCAAGCAGCCCAGGACCTGTGAGTCACCCAACTGCATCACCATATCCACCAGTCAAGAAGGCCAGACTTCCTATTTTGCTTTTTGTAAACTGTGGTTCCATAGCAAATTTCCCAGTAAAACTATTTAGTCACAAAAATATGTTGAGCTCAGGTGACTTCCTACAGAGCAGATGTTCAGTAAACCTTCCTGTACTAAATTCAAATCATGATGTTTCCTCCAAAGGGATGGCATGAGTGCTCCTGGTTGCCTCTTGTTGGTAAGTATGCTCTGATGTTTACAATAGCTTCTTTTCCAGTTTCTTTGGCACATTTTCTGAAAAATTCCCAGCATTGCCACTACTGTAAGTGCATTTCTCAAAACAGGTTATATGGTAGAGCACAGCATTGTGGTTAAGCTTGAAATGGCCGCAGTTCACCCAAAAACCTTTCCCTGGTGTCTCTGAAGCAAATAATTCTGTCCACAAATAAGTCGGTGCCTCCAAAATAAAAAGTACCTTCATCATCGTTGAAATAAAAGTCAAAACACGCCGTTGTTTTTAAAAACGTCAGAGCGCACTGCAAACATCCCCAGAATTCATCATTTCAGTCTTTCCTTGCTTTCTCACTGACTAAACTCTATTTGTGTTACAGAGGCCATTTTCAGCACCGCCAGGTTCCACGCTTCCGCATATGTCACATTTAATAAGAAACGCATTTTCAGTGAAATGACCTTGTGACAGAGAACACAAAGCGAAAGGTCACACAGCACCTAAGAATAAAAAAGGTATTAACAAAATCATGACCTATATTTTAGGCAGAAGTAAAGATCAGGCCTGTTGAGTGTGATCATTCCACCTCACTGGAGAACCCGCTGCTCAGGTCTGTCTGGTCACAGACTGTCACACCTCACACCTGATGTTTTCCTTTGAAAAATATTCTTGCATGGTGCAACCGTCCCCTACGAACGTCTGCTTCAGTGTCCTCACAGGAAGCATCCATTTCACCAAGTGTGCACAGCAGGTCACGAGGTCAATGGTCACACACTGCCCACCTCCATGCCAGAAGGAGCTCCTCAGCAACATTCAGAGACAGAGAACAAGGAGGGAGGATCTCCATATGCCTCCTTTGGCGGACAGCTAACCATTCCCCTTCATAAGTAAAATCCAAGATTCTCCTAAAAAGCAATTCATCACTTTATGAGCCTTTACAACAATATCACATCACAGCAATTTATGGAAAAATATGCTTGACTGATCATGACTGCTGGCTGAACTGTTGTGAATGTCATGGTTGACACAATGATTATATACGTAGGTGGTTTTGGGAGTAACATTATTCAGCGGAGAAGCTGCATAATCCTCCGATCAGCAAAATGTAAGAAATTGAGAATTGGCAACAAATGAGGACAATTCTACTTGGTCATTTGTATACATGTAGTGAAATATTTGCAGTTTGAGAAAAAAAAGAAAATCAACAGAAACGGTGTTCTTTTGGGCACAAAGGACCTCATGGTGTGGAGGATGCTCGCGTTCTTCTGCAAAGGTTCACTGAAATTCAAGAATTGGGCAAAAGCCGCTGAGAAAAACTGTGGCAAATGCATGTCAAATTCAACTGAACTAAAGGAAGAAAGACAAAGAAAAACTGAAAACTGTGGCCTGGAAAAGTAAATGATGCACAGGGTCACGGCAATCCTCATCTTCATTACTTCTCTCTCCTTGTCGCACCTTTGAGGCCACATAAGTAGAAGAAATCCTCCGTTTTAAGTTCTCGCTCAACAACAAAATTGCGAATTAGCAGTAGCTCATCTGCCCTTAAGTGTAACAGGGAAATGGAACTGCATATATTAATATTCCAGAAGGGCACTCCTTTCCTTTTTTCCAATTTACTGTAATTCAAATAACAATCAGGCTTCACCCACTTCCCAAATGTATTCTGGCTGCTGGTCGAAAAAAGAATTCTAATTCCCATCATGCTCACCTATCAGTTCTGTACCACAAAGGTCTTGATGCCACCTTAGCCTCATATAGGCATTTGTTTTGTTTAGTTTCGCTTGTTTATTTCTTTGTTTGTTTTTACTTGTTTCAGACCGAGAAGGCATGTGGAAGCAGATCAACTCACTTCCATGATGCTTACAGCTCCAGCCTGGTGTTATTGAGCAGTGGGTAACAAGAATATAACCAATCCTCTTTTTTTTTTACTGATAAATGAGTCAACAGCTCACACCGAATAGGACTTTATGGAGGAAGGATATACATTTTAATTTCGGTAAGCTACAAACTAATGAGCTGTAATAACAATGAATCATTTTGTTGGTGTTCACCTTTTTAATGTCTACATAGTTCTTTTATTTATTTAACACCTTTACATTTTCTGTAATGGGATAATGTGTATATAAATATGTGCTGTGTGTGGGTGTATGTGCACGCGCTCGTGCGTGTCTGTATTTGGGCACTATGTTATTTTTTTCTTTCACTGTTTTGTAAGCAGTGTAAAAATGTTAGAAGCCTTCTTCCTAGCAACTAAATGCAGAGATGCTTTTGGGTATATTAATTCTGACTTGCTTAATGATGAATTGGTTAGCAGTTGGCACTGAGCAAGAGTTTGTGCAGATTACTTTAATTTTTGACAGTACACAGTTTTAATGTTGTTTCAAGTTAACAAAAGACAATACAAATTCTGTGACTGGCCTGGCACTGATCTTACTGTTTGTGATATAGTGGCAGAAATTGCTTTGGATTACCAAGAAAACTGAGTCGCAAACACGCAAGATGAGGATTTTTTGGCAAGATCTTGTACTGATGATGGGAGAGTGGGACCGCTGCGTAAAGTCTTCTCCAGCACATCCCAAAGATTCTCAATGGGGTTAAGGTCTGGACTCTGTGGTGGTCAATCTATGTGTGAAAACAACGTCTCTCATTCTCCCTGAAGTATTCTTTCACAGTTTGAGCCCCATGAATTCTGGCATTGTCATCTTGGAATATGAAGAAAAAAATCCATTGATGGAAAAACCTGCTCATTCAGTATATTCAGGTGGTCAGCTGACCTCATTTCTTGGGAATATAAGGTTGCTGAACCTAGACCTGATGAACTGAAGCAACCTTAGGTCAAAGCACTAAGTTAAATCCAGGTGGTGACTTTTTTTTGGCTGGGCAGTGCATAATAGTTAGATATAATGTTCAAAGAGAAAAAGCATGCCATACTGTATTAGTGAAGATTATTCTTATATATTTGTGTGTGTGTGTGTGTGTGTGTGTGTGTGTGTGTATGTGTGTTTTGTACTATGTAATAAACTGAGGGTGACCACTACGTAACAGTGTAAGATTTCACAGATACCAGATTCTCTCACTGGTTCCACTGAATGGCTCTTATTAGTTTTGCTTAAGGTAATTTCCTGTTATGATTTTTCATTGTTTGCTTCGCTTCAGATTACGCCCATTTCAATATGCTTTGTTATAAGTCGTTGTTTGATAATTAAAAACATTAGAGCATGGCTATAATGTATGAATTATAAGTACTACTGCCAAATAGTAAGATGTTTATGAAATGCAACAAAGTTTTGGACACCCACCACCTACATACACATTCTAATATTTAATTAAAGCTCAAAATAGGAGTAGTTTAATGCACATCACCTGGTTTTATTCATAAAGCAATTTCTTGTCACTGCAGAATGCAAACAGACAAATATCTGTACTATAAAACTGTACCAACAACAAGAGCTCCTATCTATTTTGGCCCAATTGCATTGTAAACTTGTCATCTAAAAAGTCAAGAAATATTTTGGAAAATGATGCTTTCTTATTATTTAACAATAATCTAATACATAAAGCAACTTTTCTGAATCGTATTCATGGCAATGCCAGATTATACATTATAATGACAGAATACATAAATAAATAAATAAATAAGTTTTTTAAAGTATTGTCCCTCACACTATTCCTGCCCACTTTAGATAAAACTGTGATTAGAAAAAGACTAAACACATAATTACTAGTATAATTATCACCAAACAAATGAATTTTAACTACACTAGGGATATGAGTTTAGTGTAAATATGCTTTCATGCCTAAAAAAAACATTTTTATTTCTAATTTGACTTGATAAAACATAAGGCAATTTCATTGCAGTAGCATCTACTAACCAGGTGGGGGCAACAAAACATCAAAAACACAAATTCGTGCTTTGTTCACAATGAAAAATAGACCACTGCTCTACACACACACACACACACACACACACACACACACACACACACACACAGAGACAGCAAGAGAAAGATAAGCTATAGAACATACATAGAACATATATGAGCTTAAAACCTTAAGTTATACAATTTGGATCAATGATGAAAATTAAGCTCAATTTATTTCAAACAGTGTGTTCTGTTTTAAAAGATCTTTTGCATGTGAAACTGACGGCATGTCACCGTGATGTACAGAAGTAATAAAACCCAGAAAATGCCAGTCCACAAAATGTTGTTTTAATAGCTGTTGCTGTCCCCTAACCAATGGTATAATTTTATTTGATATAATTACAGCAGATAAAGGATAATTTCTGTGTATGGTGTGTAACACTGGATAAAGGTGTCAGCAACAAGTACTGTTTACTGTCATTTTTTATATTTTACTTTGTTCTGTTGAATAAATATACAAATATATATAAGCAGAAACGTAAACGTCTCTCAGCTGTCTGGACGAATGTGGGATCCAAATCTGGTGCACATAAACATAAAGAAAAGCCTTGCAAATCGACATGGAACTGCTAAAAACCTCTCCTTATAAAATCAAATTCCGGCAACTCAAATCTCCCATCTGCACAATCTCGAGGGTCCACTGTGCAGACTGGTTATTTAGTACGATTTATTCATCCTCTGTATAAGCCACATGCCATGGATTTGTGTTATAACTTCTCTGTTTCAGTTCCCCAACGTCTGGTATTCTGCGCTGTTTTTTCGCCGGGTCTGTTTGCACAGCACTGTACTTTATTTTGCTTTATTTTATTGGCCTTTGTGCCACTTTCCGTTATTGATCTGAGTGCGTGAGCTGTGTTTCGTTTTACGATCAACCCTATTTCTTTTTCGTTTCTCGACGTCAAAGACAAATGACCTTTAGTGCGGTTGGAGCTCAGATTTTGAAGTGACCGCTGCTCTCCTCTATTGACTAGCATCAGGATAAAGAACCACATTATACTGTGTGTATGTTTGAGTTACAACACCAAGCTATGGTTAAAATGGACATTCGTAATATGTATAATTCCAGGTAAGAACAGCATCAGTCTGAGCAGTGCAGTCTGTCACCCTTCATGAGTCCTTTCCATAAATAAATGACTCTCTTCTCCTCCAACTAAGGGTCACACAAATAAAACCGTGGTAATAAAAGGGCAATATTTATGCTTTACAAGGCACTTAGGTAATCAGCAAGGAGAGCACCGTCAGAACTTCTTCAGCCTTTTAAGGTCAAATATTTCTCATTCTTCAGAGTAAAGATGGGCCCTTGTTCAGCAAGCCAAAGAATGAGATAAAGGAATATTCACAATGCGGCTCCCTGGCTGGACTACAGACTACGGAGCTTAAACTTCCCGTGTTCATGCATTTTCACACTGTGCAGGCCTGCCTTGTAGGTGACATTGGCGTAGTCTTGTTCCCGCTGAACACGTAAAGACTTGATCCCCACCTCCTGACTACCGAGAAGTACAAAATGCAGATTAACCGAGTCGCTTCTGCACCTTTTTCCCAGAATCCTCAGCTGATCGTGCGTGATAGCTCTTTTGTTGCAGATCATCACGTGTGATCCACAGTGGTTGTGTTGTTTTCACATGTTTTATTGTTTTTACAGACAACAGCATTTTAGTTGTTTAGATCCATCTTATACTGGGATTTCAGTCAACAACCATGTGGGTTTAAGCAAAGCTCCATCTGGGAGGGTATTATTGTGCTTTCCTTAAGCAAGTGTTTCCTTATTTGTTTGAAGGTGAGACTTGCTGTGCTGATTCAGTTAGGAGGCACCGCTAAATTTGCACGAGCTCTTTTATTGACCAAACCGAGCTCTCCACTTGTTTGTGGACAGGGTGCATCCGGCACGACCGGTTTGTTGTCTGAAGACTTCTGTCAATTAGCTTTAAGCCTTACGTCCAGCAAGCAGAGCGGTGACCAAACTGTTTGATGTGTACAAGCGATTCGTGTCTTGTTTGTCAACGTTCAACAGAATTGTTAAGGGAATTAAAAAGCGGGATCGGCAAAACAAACGGAAAAAGATTTGGCGGCATCTCCCGCTTTAGATGAGCTGCTATGTGCTCTACATTGGAAACGACACACGTTCGAGCTTCGCAGATTCAAGGAACCTGGATACCCAGACCAAGAAGATGCCAGGCTTTTTTATTTTCCAAATGAACAAATGCAATGTATTTAGTCTATTGTCTAAATAACTTAAAGTATTTGTTTAAATGGAAAACATGGAATCATTTACACTTAAAAACAAGCGTTTTAGATTTATAGTTGTACATGAAAAGGACTGACGTTTCGCACTGGCAGTTATGTAACAAGATATTGGAAGGTTGGTGCATCACAAAAATGGGTCTCATATCCACGGTTCCAGTTATTTTAATCATAATTTATCAATCTATTTGCAATTTATGCACTTTTAAACAACTGCTGTACTTATGTGGTACTGTATGTCAGGCTGTAAGCTGCACACCTTATCCTCAAGTTTTGGCTTTGGACCCTTCTTGTCTATTAAATCCAACCTGGCTGGTTGGGAACGTTGCTGAACACCCTGTGAAGATTTCACAAAGATGGAGAAGAGGCGGTCATGTGCAACAGGAGTTTTGCACTGAATTCCTTCCAACTAAAAGGGTCTGGGGCGATTTTTGCTGCAGAACAAATTCTGTTAAGTTCCCTTTGAGTTGCAGTATGGGTGTCACTTAAAAGCTCCCGAATTACATCCGCACTTCTGCACCTGCAACAGCATAAGAAATTAAAACGCAGACACTGCGCGTTGTCCAGGCAGTACCTGTATTTTATTTTTAAATTTTTTAATTTTAAGTCATTTTTATAGAATCCTATATATTCAAAAGACACATTTGTTATAGAGGTTTCTGCTGGAGTGCACGTTGCTGCATTACTCACAAAAGGAGAAATAATTAGGAAAGGGGTGATAAATGCCCGTAGAAATGTGTTCAAAGGAAAGATCAGCATCACCTCACTCATCCCATGATGTTCCTCGTCCCCTCCTGTGAACCCCACTGTCTACTTGTATTAATTTCAGACCGAAGACTGGCAAATGTTAAAAGAGAAACCCATCATGTCCCTGTCTGCCTTCAGTCGTCCTTATGCTTTTTTCTCCTACAATACACTGTCACATATCCTCATGTTCCGTTGTTCATCAGGTCTAGAATCTGAAACGAACAGAACCGAGCTGATGCATTCTTAATGTGGTTCTCTTCATCCTCTGTATTCCCACCGCACTTTTCTGCTCCATTCCGGTGGCAAATCTGCGAAATAGCCTTTGTCTCCAGCTGTGTTCAACTGCTGAGTGATGTAGGAAAGGGTCACTATAGTGTAACAGCACTGAAAGCAGTGTTAGTGACAGTAAAATTGTTCTGGTACACAGAGCCTTCATTCATTCATTCATTCATTCATTCATTCATTCATTCATTGTAAGACGTAGGGGGGTCACACAGGGCCCAGTAGGTAGACCTGTAGGTTTGTGTGTAGTCAGTCTGTGTGGTGTGTGCAGGCCCCCCCGAATTTGTGTGGCTTTCCACCCACAGTCGAAAGATTTATATTTCGGGTCAACTGGTCATGTTAGCGCGTGCTTGTGATTTTTACTACCGATATGTCCATCGTGACCTTGCATTGGACAAGCTGTTAATGACAATAGATGGACAAGGAAACAAACAAACTGATGGATGGATGTATGGATGGATGGATGGATGGATGGACAGTGATTTGTTTAAAAACTTAGTAGCCCTACCTACTAGCATGAATCCTTTGACATAGTCAAGCAGTAGAGTGTGACAGTGACGCTCACATATATTTACATCTACCTGTATTTACAGCTCCTGTCAGGTGGGAAACAAGAATATGACCAGTGCGCACGATTATGGGATAAAACAGCCACCAACCGGCACTGAATAGGACTTCATGGGGACAGTATTTCAACCTCTGGCCATTTTAAATTAGTTTCAACCTCACCGTGGCTTTAGGTTAATAAACTAGAGGCAATTGGACCCCAGCAACCAGTCCCCCGTGTGCATGTGTGCGCTGCGTAAGCGTACAGCGCGCAGGTACAGTAGTTCGGTGGGAGGGAGGAGCTGCACTGCGGTGAACTGCGCGGCTCCGTTTACAGTACAGAGTACAGAGCGCGGATAAAAACAGCCACTCTGGCACCGGGTCGCCACAACAGCTGCCTCGTATTATTATTATTATTATTATTATTATTATTATTATTATTATTATTATTATTATTATTCCAAACGATTTAAGGTTTTATGCGCTTTCAAATGTAAACGAAGAGTTTGTGCCAAAGTACGTAACCGCGTCCTGTATTGAATAAAAATGTCAAATGAAGGAATGTTTCGGCCGTATTTGTGCCAAAACGCGACTGCGACGTAAACTTATACTTCGCCACCGGACTTCGACGTCGTCCAGCGCACCGGATGCGCGATTCACTTTCCGTCATGGAAGATCTGCGGACGAAGCGCCGCGACTCCCGGCCGACGCGCAGCTTGAACTGATGCGAAAAGCACGCTGTGGGGGATATGAGGAGCACGAATTGCCGGTGTCCGGGGTGAGTTGTTCCTAACTTTACGCCCTTCGGTGCCTTTTCACCCAGTTTTATTTTATTTGATTTGATTTTATTTTATTCCAGCAATGTTCCGCGTTCGCTCAGCCTTATGGCGTGAAACTGCGTCATTTTCATGCCTTGTAAGCGCTTAGTAACGCGCTTTTTTAACGCGATGGAAAAACTGCGTTACAGCCTTGACAACCAGAACCGACACAGCTCACAGCTTTGAGGAAGCAGGGAGTTTGCGTGCTTCTTCTGGACCAATTTCCACCTGTTGCTGAGCAGAAACAGCACTTTCCAAAAAGCTTTGCTTTTGTTTTTTGGATCAGGCTTAGAGTTTTAGATCCATCCATCCATCCATCCATCCATCCATCAGATCACTTTGCTAATAAAGTATTGAAATATTGAAGTAGGGTCTTTATGGCTACTTCGGGCTTCTGTCAAAACACATCAAGAAAAACCAAAGTACTCATTAATAAATCAGCAAATAATCTAACATAACCAAGACCAAGAGGACAGCAAAGAGGGATTGTGGGTAATAAACCTTAATACTGTAATTTAAAGGATGATCACTGGTGAAATTTATGGTGGATGTCTGGGAAAACCCAAAATAAATCTAAATGGGTCTGTGGCAATGCTATTGCATGTTAGTTGGTTAAATACAAACAGACCAGTGTAAATGTAATAAGGAAGAAAAGTGTGGTTTTATAACACTTACAGCACAGGGAAACCAATGTTCTCATGAACTTGTAAAATAATGAATATGTACTGTAAGTAGCTTTTATTTTCTTACTGTGTTGAATTCAACAAGGCTCTGTACTCTGAATTCTGTATTTTATGCAATGTGTGAAAAAAAAAAATCAAGGTCTTTTGTAAAGAACTCTTTTCAAGTGATGCAGTGCACTGAACAACTGGCACAAAATCATCCATACATTTTTCATAAACCCCTTATCCTGAGCAGAGTCATGGAGGTCCAGAGCCTATCCTGGAAGCAGATGGCTTTAGGGTGTGAAATTTCCCCAGGATGGGACACCAGTCCATCATAGGGTGACCACACGCAGTCATTCACACATAATGGGCACTTCAGTGACCAGTTAACCTGAAACACATGCCTTTGGAGAGTAGGAGGAAACCAGGGCAGTGGCAGGAAACCCAAACAGTCACGGGGAGAACATTCAATCTTCACACATTCTGGATTTGAACTCATACTCCAAGCAACTCAGATGCACTGCAGCACTACTCAGTGAGCCAACACATAAAATCGCAAATAATGGTAGAAGCAGTAAACAAGTGAGTCAGCTGACAACTGGTGAAAGGAAAAAAAAATAAGTGAAGAAAAAGAAAATAAAAATAAATATCTGGGAGTGCAAGGATCAGTGGAAGTCTTCTGTGACCAGCAGCTTCATTCTCTGTGTGGAGAAGGGCTCTGCTGTCCTTCTTCGGTGTTCCCTTGGCATATCATTCCACAAAAACGCATTCAGTAACACCGCAAAATGGTTCGTACCACTTACATGAAATGCCACAGTAAGTCATTGGATAATCTGTACATTGTTTAACAGATTGTTAATTTATGTAATTTTGACTGGTGGTGAGACAATTTTTTGCCAAAAGAGCTTCAGCCTGTGTTCTTACGCCCAGTTTTGGTGTTATCTTAAACGCATCTTTTAAAAAGGCCTTAATACAAATGTTTTCTTTCCTGGTTTGTGACTGGTTTGATGCTGGTAAGTGAGATTTTTTTTTTTTTTTTGTGCTTCTGCACTGCTTTTACTTGTAATGTAGGGCATGAAGGTGTTCCTCTCAGAAAGATTATGCAAGCTTTCAGTAGATTTATTTGTCTTGGTATTCTCTGTTACAACACTGTTTTGGAGTTTAAATTTCTCAGATTCTCTTTTTTTTGTGGCTGCTGACTTGCTGATGAGTTGCTCATGATCTCATGCACGGAAGGGCATTTGCAGGCTTCGCTGGCTTCAAATGGAACTGCAGTCACTTTGCTAGAAGCTATGCATTTGACCCAGAGGTTGGGGCAGTAACTGCATCAAACAACACCTTTTGTACAGTTAACTTGTTTGACTACTGCTACTGTCAAACAGAATATTTATGCTTTTTCTACCAGTTCGCTGTATTTATTTTTCTTTTTAAATTTATTTTTCATAGCACCCATCCTAACAGGTTGCCTCGGAGAGCCCAACATTTGGTGAAATAAAATGGGAAATGTACAGAATATGATGTCAAGTGAGGTCAAGCACAGAATAAAGTTATGTGCATTATTTCCATTTATTACTAAAGGCAATGCCATGTTATATAATATCTGAACTTTAAAAAATGTGATATTTACAAGTCTTTTAAAATGAGGATGATCAAACTGGAACTTTGCGTCTCCTCCCTGTTTTGCACTGAGGCCTGTGGAGACTCCAAATGGACATCACCTGTGCCAACTGACCTCAGCAGGGTGGCCCCACCTCCTGTGCCTATAAAAAGACCCAACACTAGAAGTGTGGGAGGAGGGGGATTTCAGTAATTTAGCCTTGTGATTATCAGTATGCTTTGTTACCTTTGGCGTGTTCTTGTATACTTTTGTATGGTTTGCATAGAGAGTGCTGTCCTGTTCCTATTTGTGTGTTTTATTAGGTAGTTTAGTGCAGTCAGTCAGGCACAAAAGACTTTGTTTTGGCATTGCCACTTTTTCTGTCCAGGCTAAAGATATACAGTTGGTCTTTGGTTCACACACAGCAAAATAGTTAGCTTGTTGTCACTTTGACACCTTTGAGCACATAACTCTTATATGTAAATATTCCCTATAAATCACTAACCTTTTTCCCAACAAAACCATTCCACATATACCCCTTGGTTTGGTTCCTGGTGCATTACTGGGACGGTAAATCCTTTATACTGCTTTTCCCATTTATGTGTGGCCCCTTCGACCTCTAGCACTTTACTGAGTCCAACTGAAAGAATCGTAACACTACCCTAAGACTTTTCAGGTGTTTTGGTGGGTCTGCACTGTCCTAGGTTCATGGCTATATGTGTAACTGAGTAAGTCTGCTGTACTGATCTATTTATTTTACATATTATAAATGAGCCAATGATACTGTAATCATAAGGATAAGGTTATGATATCGCATACGCAATATCTAATGGAGTTCAAGTCAACAAAGGCAAAAATGAAGTCTAGTATGGAACTCAACTTTTAATGGCGATATAGATGAGGCTTAAAATTAACGTTAAATTATGATTGTCATTAAATATGATCGTAATATCGCATCTCTTTCTTTGCAGATTTACGACAGAAATGCTGATCCACGTTATTCTTGTGTCCTGCTTTTTGTTTAGTGCCATGGCACAAAACAGAGTTCCTTCTCAAGAATCGCCTCAAGGATCGTGTGACACATTGTGCACTTGCACAGAGAAAGAAAATGCCTTGTACATAAACTGCGAGGAACGGAATATTGACAAATTATCGAAAGTCAAAGTACCATCAGGCGTACCCTTCCACCTCAGTCTGTATAAAAATGATCTAGTGGATTTGCTTCCTGAGGAAATGGAAGGCCTAAATAGTGCAGTTTCACTTCATCTTGGGGCAAACAGTCTACAGCAGCTGGAACCTGGCACTTTCAGTTCATTTAGCTTCTTGAAGAAGCTGCACATCAATCAAAATTTTCTTGTCATGTTAAAAGAGGGCACATTCGAAGGCCTGATCAGTCTGGAATACCTGCAGGCAGACTCAAACTTCATTCGCATTATTGAGCCTGGGACCTTCAGCAAGCTTGTTCGTCTCAAGGTCCTGATACTGAACGACAATTCCATCCACATCCTGCCTAGCAACATCTTCCGGTTTGTACCCTTAACCCATTTAGACCTGCGTGGGAACCAGTTGCAGTCGCTGCCATACGTGGGCTTTCTGGAGCACACTGGACGCATCATGGAGCTGTTGCTTGAGGACAACCCTTGGGTGTGTGATTGCCAGATTCTTCCTCTGAAAATCTGGACAGAGAACACCCATGCCCAGGCTGCCATCGGTGAGGTGGTCTGTAGCAGTCCTCTTCGTCGCAAAGGTGCCATCCTCAGCAAGACAAAGAAAGGCGAACTTTGTCCTTCCTACAGCGAATCTGATTTCGATGAACCTTCCAGGTCATTGCATTTGGTTGTTACCCCATCTTCAAAGGTCACAAAGCTCCCGAAGCTAATGGATGTAAAAGATGACGCAAAGGTCCCAACCCAGCCACACGTATCTACAACTGTCTGCACGGAGAAGTGCTCTTGTTTCAACTCACCAACTGCAGAGTTTCTAGTCCACTGCGAGGACAAGGGAATTCAAAGGATATCAGACCTTGGATTATTCTTTCAGAGCCCTACGGATCTAGTGCTGACAGGAAACACGATTCAGAGACTTTTGCTGTACGACTTTGTCTCGTACGAAAGTCTGAAACTGCTAAATTTGGCAAACAACCAAATTGATTACATCGACAACGAAACGTTCCTGAGTTTGGGCCAATTGAAAAAACTGTATTTGAATGGCAACAGACTTGACCGCTTGTGCTCAGGAATGTTTGTGGGTCTTACCAAGCTTGAATATTTGTATTTAGAATATAATGCCATCAAAGACATTCAGCCAGGGACATTCGGGCCTTTGCCGAATTTGAAACTTCTGTTCCTGAATAACAATCAGCTTCAAACTCTGCCACCTAACATATTTCATCATGTGCCGCTTGCTAAGCTGAATCTGATGAATAATTTGTTCAAACACCTACCAGTGAGCAACGTCCTCGATCAGTTGGCTTCTCTGAGGCAGATTTTTCTGGATAAGAACCCATGGGATTGTAGCTGTGACTCAGTTGGTTTGAAACAGTGGCTTGAGAGACCTGCCAAGGATACAGTTGTGGGTAACGTAATCTGTCACAGCCCGAGGAAAGCGGCAAAAATCGAGCTGGGGGCCTTGACTTATGATGTAATGTGCCCTGGCTTAGTGGCATTCTCTTCTGCATCGACTAATGGGTTTAGTCAACGTGTGTCAACCACAGCTACCCCCAAGAGGAGTAATAAGGGCTTTTTCCATTTATTCACAGAAACTGTCCCAGTTTCGGTTCTGATCCTTAGTTTGTTGATCTTCTTCCTTCTGGTCACTTTTTGCGCTGCCGGCATTGTTGTCTTAGTTGTACGTCAGAAGAAGAGGTCAAACGAGAAGCAAGCAGAGAATCAGTTGGCAGCGGGCAGCCCGGTGCAGGTGCAGTATAACTTGTGTAGCCATAAAAACACCCAGAACCAAAATCCTGCAGTAAATGTGTACGAAGAACCTATAGCAGCATATGGGCCTGTCATACAGGTCTGCAGGAAACCCACTCTTTTCACTCAGCATAAAGATCACAAACCTGACAACTGTAATCTCATTGCGCACTCTTGTCCTCACCGACATGCTCTGGACAATGAGATCGAGAACGTCTTTCCGTCCACAAGGCAGCAAGTGAACTTCAGGGTGCCCAGGGAATGTCCACCAGGCTTTGTCACTATTGGCAATGGGAGCTCATTGTACCAAAATGTTATTGAACAGGAAGGGGATCTTCAGCAGATTGGCTTTGCAGAATATTTGAGGAAAAACATTTCTCAGTTAAAACCATCTTTAGAAATTAAAAGCAAAGGTCAACATGAACAGTTAAGGTTAATGGAGACACTTATATATGTCGAACCCTCAAAGGTTGCGTTGAACCAAACTAAAAATGAGTATTTAGAGCTTAAAGCAAATTTGCACAAAGATCCAGACTACCTGGAAGTCGTAGAATCACCAAACTGATTTTAACTGAAAGGTTGAATTGGGCGGGGGGGAGGGGGGGGGGGTTGACAAGTGCCTTGAGGAATGCTTTTACAAGTGCCTTGAGATTGCATGTTCACGGAACACCACGACTCTCCACTGGATAAGCGGAACATTAAAAGAATTAATGGTAGGATCTTTAGAGAACCCTATAATTTCAGGCATCTATTTTCACATAAGGTCTGTGCTGTTCCAAACTTTATTTGAATTTTAAAATCTATTATAAGATCTCAAATACAGTCATGCATGAAATAAGCACTTGATTTGCTAAATTTACTGTATCTTGCTGTAGACATGAAGAAATGAGCAACAAAAGCCACAAAAACTGCTGTATAAAAATACATAAATTATATTTTTGAAATAAAGAATCAAACTGAACTTTTTGTGTTAAATTGTGTGCATTGCTTGTGTTTCTGAATTTAAAATATATATTTTGCAAGTTATTTTCTTGTTTTGAAACGTGGTCATCATACTGTGGTTGTATTCATATTTATTTCACATTTCTTAATATTTTGCTATTTGTATTCATTTTTCATTTTCATTAATATGCATGCTATTCATATGAATGCTGTTGCAAAGATTTATTAATAGTTGAGTATAAAATTTTAGCAAGTATCTAATTGGCCTCTTACTGTGCTTATGTACATTTGCCTGTGATTCTGATCATTGTTTCATTTGTCTTATCAGCCATTTAAAGTCTCTCATTTTCTGTAGTCATATAGTGACAGGTTCATTTCACAGAAATTGAGGGATTTTATAGAATATAGAGGTTGTTAGATTTATTTATTTCATTATTTATGTATTTGCTTTTTAGCTTATTTATCATTTTTTATTAAAAATTAATTACTGGCTTATATTTGGCATTTCACCTCAGAATCATTCTGCAAACTCTCAACTGTCATACGCTTTTAAAAAGAGCATACCATATTTCTAAAGTCAGCACAGCCAAAAATCAATTTGGCGTTGGCAAAGCTTTTCATATTGCCGATAAAAAGATCTTCTGTGCTTTCTTGTTCTTACTATAACCTTTACAGCTCATTATGAGAAAATCTGGAGAGAACTGAGATAACCAGGATGGAGCCTAGATGATGTTCCATATGAAGGCAACCAGGGAAAATTATACATGTGTTATATATTCTGTTTATCTGTATGCAGGGTATGCTGTATATGTTCTTTCTCTGTTAATCAGAAACCGCTTATCCAGTCTGAGTCACAGCGAACAGTAACCTCTGGCAGAATAACTGAACCATATGGTGGTGCCCACCTTGTAGAGGACACCCTCACACAGTCAATTTACCCACACAAATGCACACAAGTTGTAATTTTGTGTCACAGACTTGCCTGACCAACATTTCTTTGGAATGTGTGAGGATGAAACCTATATAATAATGAGAAAAGCATGCAAGAACCAAATAGGTTCTTGAGCTTAGATCCAGGTGAACAGCATATATGAACCATACAAAGCTGCCATTTTGATTTTCAACACACCTGTGCACCTTGTTGGGAGCAAAGAAAATTCTTGGGCCTCTGTCCCAGTCTGGTTAGCAGATAATATGTTTTGCTTTTTGCCCCTCCCATATTTCCTGTATATTTATATCATACAATTAACTTATATATTATTCTTGTATGACACTGTCACTCGATAAACTGTGTGAAATGGACTCTGCAGCAGCTATGTTTTGTGCTTCTGTAAAGTATATGCATATAAAGTATTAACACATTTTGGTTTTTTATCAAAATAAAAGTGTATTGTTTTTAAAATTCTTACAAAAAAATTCTGAAAACCTTGCAACTTTAACAAATTTAGGCAATATGATGTTATTAAAGCTTTCTTGCCTAACTAGCATTGCAAACAGGAAGGTTCAGTAACAGAAAATGATAAACGCTACATTATGAGAGGCCGTTAAACAATATGTCAAAGCAATACTGCATTTATAGTATTTTTTTCCTAAAATATACCTCTATGTTCCTGTCATCTTGTTATTGAAAAGAAAACTTTTTTTCCTCTGTTCATACTATACTTCTACTATACTTTTTTCCCCCGAAAAAGTCCTTCACAAAAGCTTAATGTAAGGATTTTTACTCTTCCAATGCTACATTATTACATTCTCAAACTTTGCTAATAAAATTTGATGAAACATTAAGATTTTAGAAAAGAAACTCTCTCAATTCTAGTTCAAGTTATTTTTTATAATGCACTCTTTTCAGAGCATTTAACAGTATTCCAGGGTATTAGAAGACACAGAAGTTACACAGTTGACAGCTGAGGAGAAGAAAAAAAACTGCCAAAAAAAGGGAGAAAAATTGATTTTTGGGGGTCCAAGTATTAGCTGCTACCAAATTCTGATAGGTATTCACGTATAGTGACAGAGGACCTGTCCGCATGTGTCCTTTAGCAAACCTGTATGTCTACGAAGGCAGAGCTATAGTCATTAAAAGTCATGATCCAGGCTTGTGGTTGCTCAGTCTATTGGTTAAGGTGGTCACTCATCATCTGCTAGCCACAGGACTAGGTGGTTTTTAAGCAGAGACCCCAGGAGCAAGATCTCTACTTTATCCACTTGCAAAGCAAAATAGTTGCCACCCTTTATGTCACCGAGACAAGACTTGGGTTTACACACTCTTGGTGCAATGACATGGCGCACACAGTAGATTGCTGTCTTCAAACATCAGAAGTCTACATTCCTTATTAATATATAATTTGTCTCATAAGCCAAAAAATATAACTGATCAGCATGTCTTAATTCTTTCAAATCCCTCCAAGGTGCATTGTGTGTAAAAGCCAAAAAATGAGATGCATACGCTTACTGTCACTCTGAACCCCTGCTGTTTCGTGTTAACAGCTGCGGTGCTGTCATGTCACAGACACAGCTCCTATACTCACCTGCAGTTTCGCATGCGTATTTCCACTTTTGCTCAGAGACAGCAAAATATTGCGCTGGGTAACTTATTTAACGTCAAATTTCCTTGTCGCATGTCCTCCGAGTGAAGGAAGCAAAGTGTCTCAAGATCCAGCAGCCATGAGGACCTTATGAGAACCCTCCTGAGTGATTTACCCGTCCTGCAGGCTACAGTGTCGGAAGGCATCAACAAAAGACATCACAATTTACTAATGACCACCGCTGAAGAGTGAGGCTTAAAAACTGATTTAGTGTGCAAGCATCCATTTTATACCAACAGTTTTCATTTTAATAGGCTATAATGTCATTTAATGTATTGCTTTGCCTTGAGTACAAGGCCTCATCCCTTAGATTCAGAGAACTCGTGTCTTCCTGTTTGCAGAACCAGTGGCCGTGTCTGACTTAACACCCGGTTAAACGTGAGCATACGATGTCCAGCGTATCTGCTTACAGACCAGGGTTCCACTTGTTTGGATGTAATTATAACAATTCAAATTCTTTTATATATTTTGTGATAGGCTGGCACAGCATCCAGGTCATACCCTGAGGGCCCCAAGGCCTGTGCTTCTGTAATTGGCTCTGGGCCACTGTGACCATGCATTGGAAAAGTGGTTAATGATACTGAAGGAATCATGCATTGTGCACATTTACTGTATATAAGAAAAAGATGACATACATTGCCTTTGGGATTAAGAAAATTCAATTTCCTCTTATGAATCCAAAATTGTTTTTGATAAACTGTTCAGGGACTTCAGTCACTTCCCTTTACTTTAAAATTAATTTAAACGGTTTCTAAGGAGAGCAACAGTTACAAACAAAATGGGGTTTTTAGACACGATTATCTTTCTGTAATTTTATTTAATGATTGTCGCATTGAGTGCGTATAGAATGCATTTCCCATGACGGTTGGGGACCATTATGTGATACTGTGTGCACTGAACAAAATAAATGGTATATCTTCATGACTGAATTGAACAAACATTTCAAAACCTCTATTAAAAACCTGGCAATTGATTCCATCTTTGATGTCATGTTGCTCAATTATGTAGCTGCCTTTCTAACTACGATTTAGTTTCTTCAAATTCTTTTATTACATGCTGCGTCTTGCAAGACAGACACAGAATGACAAATGCGGAACTAAAATTTCATTTAATAATAAAAAAATAAATAAATAAATGCAAGTAAATAATGATATCCGCAACTATCTTTTCTCTTTGTGCTTTAGACACACCTGTTTTAAGTAAAATTAGCAAGCATGTGTCATATAACTATACAAAAAGTAACACATGAAGTTATATTAAAGAAGAAGCTTGGAAAACTGAAATAAATCTATTCCTGGATTAAACGTTGCGTTTCATCTTCTTGAATGAGTCCGCACGTCCATCAGTCGTCTCTTTACACTGCTTGCTGGGTGTGTAGTTGCTGGGGCTCTCTTGGTCCTTCTTCCAGAGTGAGCACTGACACCGTACTCCTTTGGACACCTTTTCCCCCAGGAAAATGTAGCTGACCTGACCTGAGGTGAGGTCTTCTCAAAGGGACAACACAGTTGTCTGGCTTCATATGTTAACTTGCCACTCAGCTACTTACCCAAAGGCTCACATCCGACTTTTCCAAAAAGTGTTAATATCTTCTTGATGTTGATGCTTGTATAAGTTTAACCACATGCTGCAGATTTTTAGACTCAGCACACCTGGCAGATGTTAAAAATGTCCATTTTCAGAGAAAATATAGATTGATTTTACGTTATAAACACTTTAAAATGAGCTCCTTTCTATTACTGTTTATTGTACACTGTCTTCAAGACAGTACATTTAATAGATTTTTCCATACAGTATAAACATGTGTTTAATGGCAAGTGGTTTACTTAAGGGTAACCTGGTGGGGCAGCATAAATTACTGGTGTCTTGCAGCTCCTAGCCTCAGGGATAGGACATGGTTTGAATGTTGCCTAGTATATGGGAACTTTGCAAGTTCTCCGCATGTCTGCAGGTTCTTCCCATATCTGCAGCTCAAGGTTTTCCACTTTTCTCAAACACACATGCATATTTCAGGTACTTTGGTGGCACAAGAAGAAATGGCATGAGCCAGTTTGGTTCAGAATTTCTTTGTTGGAATGTTGTACAATACAAAAACTTTGCACTGATGAAGAGAAAACGTCAAATAGGGTTAGCAGTTCCGAGGCTGCCCAAGTTTGACAATGAGATCACGATTATGAAATACAAGTAATAAAACCATATTTACCGTAATTGCATTTTTACAGTCGACTAACCTATGTAAGAAATGATTTTGTTCTGCATTTTGATTGTGGAAATGTGTTGAGCTCTTGTAACTGCTAAAAAGAATATAAATTGAAAATCATTGAGCACAAGTACTATGGTATTTAAACAAGCTCCGTAACATTTTGGCCGGATAGATTCTGGTCTCTTTTGCTTGAATGAACGTACAGTGATTGTTCGCGGGGAAAAAATCTCATTTTCAGAACTGCTGAACTGGAACACAGCGAAAGCAGAGAAGAGCACTTTTTAATGTATGAAACTTTGGGTGACCCAATTGTCTTTAAAAACTTCAGAAGGGTATATGTCCCAGTTGTGGAAGTTTTTATTAGTTTTTTGTTCTACTTTATCACGTAGCTTAAGATATGGGACCGACGGGTAAAATCACATATGTGGACACCAAAAAAGTTTCTCTGCTGTTTTCAAGCTGCAGACTTATAAACAGTTCAGATCCTGTCTATTTTACACTTTGAATCATTTTATTTTCTCTCCAACTTGCACTTTCATTTAAGTTGTATATGTAGTTCGTACATATACAATTTGTGTGTTGCACCATAGACTTGGCGGCTCTAGTAACTACAATATTATACATCTAAATTTTAAAGAGATGCATCTTTGGTCCTTTTTTGACAGCACTCATTTCCATCATTCTGTCTGCCTCCTCTCCCTAAAAATGTACACATAAAGAAAGGATTAAGAGATAAACAGGTTTTCTCAACCTGGTTTGATGGAAACGGAGTGAGAGATAAAATACCGAACTCGTCTATTTTCACTGTGCGTAGTTGTGTGGCATCTGCTCACAGTTAGTTACATGGATTGTGTGGTGCACAGATTTCCCTCAAACCACTACCATTTCCTCAGATTCCTTCAACAGCTGTTCCAGTTTACTTGCAGTGTATGAGTTAGTTATGCCTGCCAGCAGAATTTTGTTCTGAGATGAGAGACGGAGGGCAACTCATTCACGGCCACAGTGAAATTTCTTGCGATGCTTTGGTCGTACGCAAATACAATTTGGATATGCTCTAATTAACATATACTCATTTGAATCAAATATGACTCAATTTATATTGCATTCTAACCTTAAAATGTAACAAAACTATGCCTTAGGTGGGTATTTTTACAGGTATTACTGGTATACTTTTTTTTTTTTTTTTCATTCATAAGCAATCCTATGTGTTTAAGCATTGATAATTCTTATATGCAAATCTAACCAACTGATCTCTGCTGCAGGACTGTTGTGCCTGCAGGTCTTGTGCTAGGGATGGGGGTATAAAATATCTGTTTTCGGTTCTGCCTTTTCTCGGGGCAAAGTCTAAACAAGACACAAATCTGGAATAATCCAAGTTTAGAAAACAAAGCTTCATCTTCTTGTAAACCATCAGAACATATGTTAGCCAAGGACTGTAAATACCAGCTTAAAATACAAGTTAACCTATGTCCTGTATTCATCATTTACCTTGAAAATGAAGTAAATATTGAAAGTATATGAGAATCACATATGTTAACTGTATGTTTAAAATTAATATATACATGAAATAGCTAATTCATTATGATAAAAAGGTGTTTTTTGGGGAAAGTGACAGTGTTTTGCATATTTTTTATTACTTGTAGCCCCCAAAGATAAAAGAAAATGTAAAAATGAATTAGGTTTTGTCATGGGATCAACATATACTTGAGTACTGAAAATTGTATTTTTGTATAAACTGAAATTATACATATATACATGTCTATCTATAGGCTTAAATACACAATGTATGCACGCAGCATGTTCATCCAAAAGCAAATCCTAAATCTCACATTAATACCAATGCGCAGTTTAATTTATGCCTTTACTTTCCGGTCACTGGTGCCAACTACTTCTGAGGCTACTGCCTGGGAATTTCATTTATTTGCATTACTTTGTTGGGTCCCAAAGCCATGAGGAGGTTTTGTTGGAGGGCAGCACTTAGAATGAAAAAAAAGACGCTCAAGCTGTTTTTGACCTGACAAGGGCAGCCAGCAGAACCCTCAGCCTCAAGCGCCCACTGTTCTTCTCCCAAAAGCAGTATGATCAAGGACAACAATTACACCGCTAATGTGCAATTTCACCAGGGATCGTGTTTTCCCTAGAAATGTGTTTACAAAATAAGTAGTTAATGGCTTATTGATGTTTGATTTAATGTGGAGTGGAGCAGAGTGTGAATGGAGAGCCATTGGGATGACATAGACAAATGGTGACCATAATGAGTGGATGCAACTGAAAGGACACCCATTTAATTTCATTCAAAATTCACAGAACATTTTTTAAGGTCTTCTGTAGGGAAAGCTTAGGTCTGCAGCAATAATACTGTTCTCAGTATGTGGAGGTCATAAAGGAAAGAGTGCTATCTTCCATTTGTTTCAGGGGTAAGTTTGGCAGAAGGTTGGCAGTATCAGCACCTCCAACACAATAGCCAGCTGCATCGAAGCTGACACATCCAAAGATCAATATTGCTTCTACAAAAATGCTTTGTTCTCAGTTCAGGCCCTCCAAGCACTTCCTACTTAGAAAGGAACATCGTTCATCTAAGGTTTTGGTCCTGCTCCTTATTTCATGCAGCCAGTGAAAAAACATCATTATGTATATCAGTGTTGTTTCTCTCTCTTTTAAATGTCCTTTTTTTAAATTTATTTTTCCCCAGAACCCATTTACTGATTAACACTAGATAAGTCTCAAAGGTAAACATGGTACCATGTAGAGGCAATAGCTGCCCTGTACCCCACTGTGGATTATGTCAACAAACAAACTATTTTACTGAACATTTTCCTCATCTTTGTTAGGAGTTACAGTCCGCTATATATTTTTTATGTCATTACATTAAAAATTTAAATTGTGTCATAAATGACAAAAGCATGCTGTTAAAAATAATAGTAAAGTCTCCTTTGAAAGTTAAAGTCAACAAAAGTCACACGGAACCCAGGAGATAAAATACAGCCTCAGCTGCTGAAAGCATTGTTTCTTAGTTAGTCTAGAATCACTTAATAATTTAAGCGTTTACTGCTGCAGAAAACTACAAAGCTTTACGGCAAAACTTTTAAAAGTGTATATCAATGATAAATTAAATTATTTATCATAATTAATGTAAACACTGTATATGAAATCTATTACATTATTATGCAATGTGTTATGTAACATTTTTCCTCTCCTTTTGCATCTTCTGCTTTCTCTCTTTCTAAGAATTAATTATTTACCCATTAAAATATTACAAGCTACAGTTAAATACGTAGAGTAAGATTGCATTTTGTTTTTTGCTTCAGTGCTGCATTGTATGGATGCTCTGTATATGAAGCAGTTAAAAATTTAACACGCTTGTGATCTGAAGTGAGAAAATAAGAAGTGCACAGGTAGTTTAACTGCGTACTTTAACTATGTGTAAGGCCACAAAGATTTTAAGGTTTTCTTCAGGAGACAAAACCTCTCCTCATTTTCCAGGTAAGTTATGCTGCATGTTGAACTGTGTCTGGGATCAATCTTGAGAAAGGGAGTGAAAAATATCGATAAAAGGATATTAAGGCCTTTCATTATTTAATGCTTAAACCAAGTTGATAAGAAATTAAATTGGTACTCCGATGACTCCTTTCATTTTTAGGCAGGCACCTTAAAGTTATAAGATCACATTTATTAATACAAAGTTTTACTTAAGTAAATCCATATTTTTGGACTACGATACATTACTGTGGTAAACTTTTACAATGCCTTTTTTACAATGCCTCTGACATCCTTTTTAATACTTGTCACCACTAAATAACCACATCTGATCCAATTACTTTTATGCTAAGACCATAAAACCACTGTATCACAAAAAAAAAAAAAAAAATCAGGTTTTCTCTGAAATGTACACATCTTTTCATGACAGGCAATAATATAACAAAAGTTGAATTATTGAGTGTGTGTATGATACGCCTTAAGTCTGTTTTGCTGTTTGGTTGTCTCTTTGCTATGGGAAGAAAAACCAGCTGAAAAAATATCCTCCTGTTCATAAATTTAAGGGTATAGAGATCCAGTACGGCTCTGATGCCTTGGTTTATTTTTAGGAGAGTGCTGATGATTCCCTCAGGTTTACTCTACTTGAGCACATTAATTTAATGGCTGAATGTGCAAACAAGGAACTTCATAACTGTGTTGCGCAGCAGAGACCAGCTGGCACCAGCGCCACTTGAATGAGCATGTTTATACAGGACAGGGTGATATATAACCTAATGCTCCTTTTTTGTTTAACAAAAAAAAGTCCACCGCAGTTCAGAGACCATTGCTTCTACCCTCTAACATAAAGTCAAGACTTGAAAGCGCAGACCAGTGTTTCTTCTCTAACACAACACTTGTGTTTTACGTAAACTAGTCCGATCCCAGTTTAAAAAAAAAAAAAAAAGAACACTGAGGAACAAAATTTTTTTTATGCACTGTTTTTAACATATTTACATAACAAAGCAGAAAAGGGCATTAAGTGCATCAAAGTACAAACATGCAGGCTTATTTTGTGTGTTTACTTCTGCAGCATTTTCTACCTACCATTCAGCAGTATGTAAAGGATAACAGCATTTAAAAGTTGGCAAATACATAGTACACGACCACAGGCCTGGCAAAACCGTAAAGAATGCTAGATGCTTAAAAAATTAAACTTTATAGCTTTCCGCTCACAGTCTTATTAGCAAATATGCGTGTTTCTGTTTTATTTGTCGACGGTAATATTTAGCGATCGTCTTTGTTTCTCGGACCGCCGCGGTTTCGCTGTTTTTATACATGGGCAGCACGGTGCAAGAAAAACGGCAGCTGTGCCTGTTTCTAATGCTGCCTGTGATACTGGGGAAAACAAAGCCTACAGCGGCTTCATTTACAAAGCAAATTTCGGAATGATTGTAATTCCAGTCCTCGAGGGTAGATTCACTCCGGGTCACGCAGGTATACCTCATGTGTAATTACATCAATTGCGTTTGTTAAGACATTTAACTAATGTGTCCTGGAATACAAAGCAGTGACCCCTGCGGCTTTTTCGTAAACACCGCATCTGGGAATTTTAAAGAAAGCAAATTAGCTGCTGTTTGTCTTCATCAAGGACAGGAAGCTTCAACGAAAATGTATGGTGGTCGTAAGTGTCCCTGCTTGTTGTCATCATGTCGGAGACCCTGGATGATCCCCCCCTCGGTTGCGCACAGGCAAAATGGCAATAAACATGATCCGACAACTTGGCTAGTGACATGACACACCTTAACCCAAGTGTTAACAGAAATGCGATGTTTTTACTGGTGCATATTTCAAAAACGTGCTTAAACAGTGTTGCGTCAGGTGAAAGGGACAGAAACGGAAAGGCTTTTCTAGTGACTAAAGAGAGCTGAGAAACACGAAGCTTTGCGCTTAGGAGAAGCATCAATTTCTCATGCCAAAGTAATTTTTTAAGAGGAAATGTCACTAGGTGTTGAGTGACTGCACCTGGTGCTCCCCAAGCCATCCCCAAGGTGCCACCCTCGGTTCCATGGGTAGCGGTGTGGCTGTTTCCTGACACAATCCATTTTTTAAAGCAGTTTAATGTTATATGTTAATGCATATTAACTCAGAGGGTTGTGCTGGTCACTCAGGACTCCTGTATGATATGGATTCAAATCTGCCTCCATGGGTTTACATGCTTCCCCAGTGTTTGCATGAATTCTGTGCTCCTGTTTCCTCCCACTGTCAAAATGCATGTTTCTGGAGGACCGGAGACCCTAAATTGCCCTTAGTGCGTGTGTGTGTGAATGAATGAGTATGCGATTGCCTTCTAATGGGCATCCTTGTCAAGGTGTTCCATGCCTCACATCCAGTGATTCTAGAATTCTCTCTGGACTATCGCAACTCTCCACTGCACAAATGGTTATTGATAATGCATGGATGGTTGGATAATTGGAACAAATTCAGCAGGCAAAAGTTTTCATGAAACCTAAAACTTCTCCCATTCTCTGTCTGGTGATGCACTTTCTACTCATGGTCTTTGACTCTCTGTCACAATGGTTTATGATTATATATTTCTACCTTTGTGAGATTAGACAATGAGGAGGATCATCCACATGCAATATCACAAGACAGCTTAAGTTGAAATTTAAATTGAAGCAGAAGCAGAAACTCCTTCCAGTTCATATCCTTTGTTATTGCATTATGTAACAAGGGAGATAAAATTACATATGCGGACCTGACAGAGAAGATTATTATACGGTTCAGGCTAATTTTATTCCTCAACATGCGATAACCAGTATCAGACCTTTTCATTTGTTCTTCAAGCCTGTGCTTTTCTTGGCACTGGGTTTAAATACTGATTGACGTCGCTTGGCCAATTCCAAGGAATGCACAGAGTTGAAGTATAAAGATTATTAACAACCTGATCATGAAAACCCAACTTGGACAGACAATAAACTTTAACCCAGATGTCAGCCTGTGTAGTGAAATAAATAAAAATAACTATAAATGAATATTTCATCCTTTTTGCTCTTTTTTTCCCATAAAGGTGTGGGTTTATAAGAATGAGGAAATTCTGTGATATGTTGCTACTACGCTACTATTATGTTAAAGTAACTCTCATTTGAAACAGAAAGAATATAAATTCTGACATGGATGTGGAAATCCATCATGGCTGCTCCAAGACTGTATAGCTGTACAAACTTTGTGAGAAAAAAGACAGCAAAAGTAAATGCATCTGTACAAATAGAGTCACAGAAGTATAGTAGGGCCTCCATATCAGCAGATAATACATTCCAAGACCGCAACCGTGGATAATACTGAACGCTATATATTAATGCAAACAGTGAGAACACTGGAAGCAGAATGGAGGCAAGTTCTGCAGGGTACGAGGACAAAGGAAGATGAGTCAAGCACTAGGTGCGTTTGGCCTGCGGGATTATGGCCCATTCTCGCTTGGCATGTGTTTTGAAACATCACAAAAATATATGTCAACATATACGTATATATTTTTTATGACCCTAATAATCCTAATTATATAGCATTTCCTATATTGATCATTAGCTTTAGAATCCTATAGCTATAGATGTATATATGAACATATTCTTATGTACAGTTCACAGTACCTTTGATATTATGAAGCAGTGATATTATGAATAATTACTGTATTCCATTCATGAAGTTTGAAATCCACACTGTCTGGTCGATTTGCTTCACAATTTCTGAAAAACATTGAAATGGGTCTTAAGTAATGTTGTGCTTACTGCTTTAACCAGAGGACATGTGATTTATTGCAGTCCTACCACTGGAATTTAAATGGTTTTCATATGCAAAAAGAAGTTTTTAATTTATCAGTTGACAGCACCAATCTCACTGATATAACTGTAGAGTTTCCCCACCCCTGCCATTAATATTTTGCAATATCTAGGGTTCAGGTTCAGACCTTTAAATTACTGCGCTCCCTCCTGCCAGCCCAGGGTTCACGAAGCTTCCTTCTATGGTCAAGTGAACAGTGGGCAGACATCAAGTTTTATGGAGAAAAAAAGAGTTTATCAGCAGCCTTTTCCCTAATATTTCTTGTGTTTAGTCTACAACTGTAAGGTAAGATACTATTGTGAAGCAGCGATTATTTCCGGAAGATTGCACGTTATATTTTATTTTCGCTCCCTAAAATGCATTTTACTATTTATTCAAAGTAGTAGAAACATTTATATCTTGCAGTTAGCATTTATTTGATAGTTGTCAACTTTAATTTCTAGTTGATCGAAGAGCACAAACACTTTGCAAAAATAAAATTACAAGGTTTGTCTGTGAGCCAGCAGGAGGGGGAAAAAAAAAACAATACTTTGCGATAGCAAAAGAGTGATGGCATATTAAACCCATATGTTTGTCTACTTAAAAGACTAAGACATCTGGATTGTGTTACTCTGAACTGCTAAATATATCCTTAAAAATGCCAGATGACAGTGCTGTCCATTGTTTCATTAAGGCAAAAAAAAAAAAAACACTCCCATGGCACAACAGTTTCAGGGAACATTTTCAAAATGAAGGAAAAGTTCAACGTTAATTTTGAAGAGATCTGAGAAACACAAATTTGCATGAGTGACATTGCGCCTGGTTGGGGGGAGCAGACGTGGGAGAAATTCACTGGCAAAACAAGTCGACCAACGTGAACAACACACACACACACACACACACACACACACACACACACACACACACACACACAACAATGTTTGATTATGTATGGTGCTGGGGACCAAAAATGCACTTTAGTACCTGAATATAGCATTGAATTTTAAAGTAATTTCTAATTCGTCACACAGACATAAATATACAGTACACATGCTGATAAGAACATCTGAAAAGATAAAGACATTATAAATAGGCAGTTTTATTCATAGGGGGATGTCACAGCAAGCTTCATCTTTCAGGGCTTAGTCTTTACTGTACAGATAGAGGAAGGTTTTCCTCAGTTTTCTTCACAAGAACAGCAAATTTTGCACACATTGACACACCGATGCAAACACCCGCTAACACACCGACGCTCTCATGCTCACACCTTACACAGCGCGCTTCCTTTGTTTGAACACTCCCAACACTAACACCTCCAAGGATACATAATACGGTTCCTTATGTGAAATAAGAAAATGCGCAAAGCTAAAAAAAGCTGAACATGAAATTAAGCCAAATGCTCCTGAAAATGATGACTTGATACAATTGGGGGGAATAAGGGTTACTGGCAATTTTTGCAGAAATGGGCTTTTTTCTTGTGTATGTACAGCATAATGAATGAGCAGCGCCGTCACTAAGGCCTTTGCAAAACTATACAATTAATCACCCCATTTCTTTATCTGGGGCTCCTGGCACCATTATCTTACGCCTAACCTTTTTAATGGCATTATTAGATGTTCACTCTTTTATAAAGGAGAAAACATCCAGGATGTGTTCTGAAGATGAATGACTTAGTATCAAGGGGGTGGTGTCGCCGCTGCCCGTTTCATACGTAAAGTTCACATTAATTGCATAGATATAATTTAGACATGCATGAAAAAGGACAGAAAATGCACTTTGAAAAATATGTTGATCTCCTTGAGAAGATATATTTACAGCTCAGTTTACCGAATGAACATTTATACTATGCAATGTATTATGCATGTATGAAACAGCAAAAAAAGTAAATTATCTGTAGCCCTCACTTGAAATAATGTAGCACTGATTTAACTAATGTGTACAGATGCTATTTTCAGTTTTTTTTTTAAAACAAGCTTATTAGATTATTTGTTACTCTAGGATACCACACACATACCCAGCACTTCTGGTTGTGATGCTCAACTGTACATTCAAGCTTCTGACAGCACCTCATGGCTCTTGCTGAAAATAAGAAAAGTGGCTCTCAGCCCTATGATTTGCGGTTGTTTACCATCACTTTTAAAGACGTTGTAATTCTTCAGGGAAAATGGTATGTGACCACCATCTCATGTGGTTGCTCTAAGGCTGCTGCTTTTGAATATTTCTTGTAAGAGTTTCACATGTTGGTTTCCCTCGGACCAAAATGTGTTGCTTTTTCAGCAGATTCTCGTTAGATCATCATTTCAGTTCCCAGAAGTTAAGACTAACATATAAAAAACTAAAAAGCTCAGTGTGGGGCAGAATGTGGGGCTGGTGGTAATGACGGGTCACTGAAAATGTCAGACTGCGGCTCCCTTTCTTCCCGTATGAAATATTTGTCCGTTAAACGCCTTCTGATTTCTCATGCAGGGCTTTGGGGGTGTGAGGAAGGTAGTTGAGGGGTAGATGGGATACACCGTCACAATTTCCGTGCACTTTAACTGTTAGGACACAGGACTAGAACTTCAAGGTCTTTGAGGGCTGCAGGGCATGGGATATTTAATCACTCAAGTATTAACTACAGCTCAAGCAGTTAAAGAGTCTTTGTCACCTCACCCGGCCCCTTTGCCAATTAAAATTTAATCTCCGAACCTCAGGGCTTGAGTTGCGCGCCCCTCATGTAAGGACTAACGCCAACCTCCCGCTTTCGGCAGCGATGCAACGTCTTCATTGAGAAGAGCCTTGAATGGTTCCCTTCTAGTTAGGCTGAAAATAAGAATTTATTTACTCTGAGTCAGAGCAAATAAATTCTTAAAGCTTTCATGCATTAATGCGTACGGTGCAGAATCCATTCGGCACGGCGAAGACGGACCCAAACTTTAGAACCCTTTGCATAAATATTTTTGGAGTGACATTTGTACTGCACTGAAGGTTGAACAAAATTCAGGGAAAAGCTGTATTTTATATTTTCATGTTGTTGGCTCATTGATGTCAGTTGTTCTATTTCAGCGCAGCGAAGTCTCTGTATGGTATGATGCTGTGGTGTTCTATCTATCTATCTATCTATCTATCTATCTATCTATCTATCTATCTATCTATCTATCTATCTATCTATCTGTCTGTCTGTCTGTCTGTCTGTCTATTCTGAATTATGATAACCTCAGTCTTACTGCTTAACAGCACATTTAATGTAATCCAGTCTTGACCATTATTCCACACCTTTGGTCATACAAATTAAGTTTGCATAACTATGATGGTGAACAGTAGAGCAGTTTATACAACTCTCCCTGTCTGTCTGAGCCCTCATTTGTACCCACTATTTCTTAGATGCTTTATGAGAGACATCCCTGTGAGAGATGTGTAAAACTGATGTACTGACACAAGACTTTAACTGTGTTCAGAGGATTCATGGTAATGATTCAATATTACGCACAATGCAAGTAATGAGGTTGGAAATTAATGAATAAAGATCATTATTACCCTGTCCGAGAATATTAACAGCGCTATAAAATCTTGGAACCTTATCATTACAGGTCAATGGTTGTCAGGGAATTATTACTTTTGTTCAGTATTGTCACTGTTGCTGCTGTGAAGAGTGCTGATCCAGAGAACAGGGGAGAGGGGAGATTGCTGTAATCTGAGGAAGCAGGTGTCTGTCAGCCAGGTACTATACTGACAGCAGATAGAGAAGCATGTGACGCATGCACAGACACTGCAGTGTTGGTGGTTGTTTGCATTCCCTTGGGACAGCGGTGTTGAGGACCTCCTTGTTCCAAACCTATGAGTCATGCACAAGCAGAAGGGAGAAGCAAGGCGCAAAAGTCCAAAGATGATCTCAATTAGCCCTAATAACCGACCACACACAGATGCCAGACTGCAGCGAGTCTGCGAAGTCTCCAGTTTGACTCATAACTGTTAGCAGAGCTGTTGGATGCAGGTTTGAGTTTCGCTCACTGTTGAGTTTGCAGGTTCCCACCATGTTTGGGAAGGTTTCTTCAGCAGTCCAAAGACGTGTGCTTCAGGTGAACTGGGGGATCGGAATTGTCTGTATTGTGTATGAGGGAAATAAGGAGTGTTTGTTATTGTCTTGTGATGGACAGGTATCTCAGGTGTAACAGTCCGCCCAAACTACTGTATACTTCTAGGATAGACTGCACACAAACCTCCTGCGCTGATGCAGTGCAGATCATAAGATCATTAGTTGGATGTCCTATGAATTGCACCACACAAACACAAATAAAGTCCATAAATCTGTTTGGCAACCTCTTTGATCATTATAGTAAAAGCAAAGGCTAAAAATATTACATTATACTCAATACTGTGATAACAAACTTTGCTTCTCTAGCTTCTTTTTCACAGACTAGATATCTTGTTCACCAAGCTATGGACCCCATAGTCTCTTTCCCCTCTTTTTTTAGGATGAATATCCTAATAATTCTGCATGCTCCACATTTGCGTCTCAGCTGCGTCCCAGCTGTTTCCCCAGAAACGAATCGTGTGCATTTGTTGCACCGATTTCTCCAGATGCAGGCCTTCAGTGTTGAACACACAAAGTATGCTTCAGTTAATTTACTTACTGAGCTTGTTCTCATTAAAAAGGTGATATGTTAACCCTACAGCAGCTAAATGACAAGCCAAATGGCAACCTCTACAAATTCATGTTTCGAGCAAAAGAGAAAAACAGCCCAGAGGTTGACATTAGTGAGGTGATCTGATGTCAGCACAAAAGAAAAGTTTAATTTTACAAGCTGTCTTATTTACTTTGGCATAGCTTTACTGCTCAGTGTGACACATGAAATATGCATCTATGGATTCACATCTCTTTTAAAAGTTCTGTTTTGAGTCCATAGCAAGGGCAGACTGAAAAAAAAGGTGAAAATTAAAAAATGTATCTCATGCGCCCCCTAGTGTCAAAACCTTGCTACAATTTTTAAAAAAATTGCTTTGATTATGCAATTAATTCTCTCCTCGTTTTAATGTCCTTTCTATTTGTTTCTCTTGACATTTTCAGGATCCGTGTGTCCATGTGTCTTCAATCTGCTGAATACAAATTTCTAACTAAATTTTTTCTTACAGGTCAGACGATTATCAAAATGGATAGATAGCATTCGCTCATGTCTAGACCTTCTGTAAAGTCTGCAACTGTTCCTGCATGAATTTCAATTAGCATTTTGCTGCACGCTAAATTACTATGCCTTCCAAGATCCAAGACGCTGTTCATTTGACTAAATCCATTATAACTGTGTTACCGCGACATAATGACACATCAAGATTTGCTTGTTTCATTTTTGAAAGTTTTCTTTATTTATTTATTTTGTAGTCAGATATGTTATTCATAAACAGCTCTATTTGTATTCATATCTGCAACATTTGGAAGAATTTACACTACTGCTCCATCTGGGCAGTTTAATCACATGATAAAATCACAAGTTTTAGTCATCACTGAAGCTGTGTTTCTAAATAGAAAGAGGTGGTGTCCCTATAAATGGTGGAGACAATGAGCAACTGACAATATTTTCTGTCCTTTGTCCAGTAAAAAAGGCCATTTGGGACATATATGTACCCTTTATAAAGTTATCCTCAAAAACATGATAAATGGGGCTTTGAACTGGAAGCACAGTAAAAAACAGGCTAAAGTAAAACTCTAAAAATAAACTGTAACAAATAGCTCTAATTTCTCTGTTTTAACAGTCATCCTGTTACACTTCTTGAATCCAAATATTCCAGTATCCTCACTGAAGGTCCTGGCCAGGTGGATCAGGGAGTCAATGTCTCTTTAGGACTTGATGCACAGTTTGATGTCATCCATGTACAGGAGGTGGCTGATGATGGCACCCCTCTTGAACCTGTGTCCATAACCACTCTTAGTGATGAGCTGGCTCATGGGCTTTAGCCCTGTGTGGAACAGCTGTAGTGACAGGGTGTCTCCTTGCCATACAAACCACACTTTCACTTGTGTAATTGTAGTTGGTTTCTCAAGTTGTCCTCTAGTGGTCCACTGAGCTCTTGAAGGTTCTTAATGTCATATAATCATATATGTACACCTAATCCTGCCTTTTTCTCAACACAAACAGTGCTGAATTTATTTGTCTGTCTGTCTGCTTTTTGTACCTGTAACTAAAAAATTACAAACTTGAAATTTGGCACACAGGTACTGTTATGCATAATTCTACCCCCCCCCCCCCCATAATCAACACACACACGTACACACACAGAGCTATATGCAACATAATGGTAATAAATCTTGACAATGTATATATAGTAACAGTGGATGAAGTGCTGGCTCCCATAATGCATTGTTGTGTGTATATAGTTAATGTGTTTAATCATTGTGGGGAGTTGCATTGACCCTGTCACCTGTACAGTGTCCTGGAGTTCTTGGGATGGCATGGGAGTGATCATTGGGCAGTGTCAATTAAACCAGCTCATACGTCACGCTGTGCCACCTGTTTTCCTAACAGCATTAACAATATTTACTGTATATACTAAGTGCAACCACTTTAATGGTAAAATAGTTTGCTGAGTACATAATGCATTATATCTTTTTTCTTTGCACTGCTACATCTTTCTGACCTGGACAGTACCATGCAATTCAGCTAGTGGGTCTATAAAGGGCATGAGGACTTGAAGCAGATGGAATAGGAGTCCATGGCTAGACAGTCACACTCACACACTGGCACACAAGATCACCTGAGAAAAAGTTTATATGAATACATCAACTTTGCACAGACTAAGCCAGATTCAGGCTTATATTTATTTTTTTAGCGAGCAGCACCTGCTTTTCTGGACCTTTAGCCTGAAATATACATCCAGCGATTCAAGTTTACTGTTATTTTCTATCTGCGTTTTTTTTTTTTTTTTTTCTGAAGGGTTTTTGTCCAGTAGCAAAAGGCATTATATATTAAAAAGAAAATTTAATTTAGTGGGTTAAAATATATTCTTGTCTTGTACTTTAAATAATCCATTGGTGGAGTGATTGATAAACTCTATTAAAGACAATTTATGTGATTTTTTTTTTTTTTTTTACTTCATACATTATATCAATAAATTCTTATTCTTGTGCTGAACTTCCTGTGTGTAAGATAGTTCAGTTCCAATGGACTTATTTGTGCCCAAAATACCAATATTGTGAGAGCATGAGGTTCAGTGGAGTGGAGACACTTCTGTATTTCATTCATGCCACTGATCTCAGGATCTGAGAATTATCATTGCAAATACTCCATCAAGGAAATAGAATTACTTTTGCGCAAACCCTTCATAGGAGCATCAGTGCAGAACATGTGGTGTGAGTCATGGCTCAGTAGTCCCATAAATTGCAGCAGTACCCACTTTGTTGTACAGTAACAGAGCTACAGGACAGGGTGACGTCTGATTAGTCAGCTTGGTCCTGCTGTTCATGTACAGACAGCCTGGGATTAAATCCTTCAACACTTTATTCTAAGCATAATCAACATCCAGCTATCACCGTAAAGGCTAGTCGATGACAGCTTCATTTATTATGTGCCTGTAGCACAGAGGGGGATGCTGGTCTAAGGAGTGGCCAGGAGGAGAACACATGTGGGAGCCTTTAGGGAGCTTTTAATTTTTTGCCCCATTTTATATTGTACAATTAACTGATGAAAATAAATAAAATGGAATAAAACAGAAGAAAAGAAAAGAGAAAATAAAGGATACTCAAAGATACCACCACACCACAGTCACAGAACAACAACGACACCACCACCACCACCACCATCATCATCATCATCATCATCATCATCATCACCATCACCGCTTTTTATATTAAATAGTCTTATGAATATGATTAACTGGATCTGCATCTCCTTTTTCCATCAACCTTTTGAACCCATCACAATCCTCACAAACCACGGTCTACAATATCCTCTAACCGCTCCCCCCCTTACTGTCACTGTTACTGTCCTCACAGTGCACCTTAAGGTTTTATTTTGTTTTATTTTATTTATTTTATTTACTGTTTTATTTATTTATCTATCTATTTATTTATTTATTTACTTATCTATTTGCTGTGTGTTCTTGTTTTCTTGGGTTTGGTTTTTTGTCTTACTCGTCTTAAATTTTGATATGCAACCATGGACAGTCTCCTGTCGAATCAAAGCACATTTCACTACATGGTATACTCAGTAACCATGTAAGTGACGAATAAACTCTTTTGACTTTTGACTTTGAACCTGCTGTCTTCAGGCACAGCTGTAATTTACTTGGACTGGGCATGGCCACGCTAAGGCTGCCACAGAGGAGTAAGATCACACATGTACCAGTTAAGTGTTTTCCCTTTCATTTTCCTTGTTTTGTTTCACAGATATCATTTCATTTTCCTTTGTTTTCTCTCAGGCAGACAGAACACCAACAGACTGCAAATGTGCCCACTTTGTGTCAAGCAAGGGCTGAGGATCAGATGGTCGTAGTGTATGTGATCACAGCTACGATCCTGTAGCATTGTCTAAGTTCCAGAAGGGTCTCCATGCATTCCAGGATTTATTCAAATTGTCATGCAGATCAAATGTTAAACAAGTGGATGAAAGTTAATAAAAGCTTCAGACATCCCCATACAAGAACAGGAACTTCCGGTGATGGCCGAAGCTGTAAGTGTGACTGGCCTTTGTTCCATAACTTCATCAGAAAGAGAATTTGGGTCATTTTCTTGTTGGATTTTACTTTTGGGTTAGTGACCAGTGAAAGGAATAAATTATTACTATTATTTCTGCTGTGTCCTGGTGTCCCGGCTAAGCCCTGTGCACTAAGTTTCCAGATTTACATCCAGATCACTGGAACTACAAGTAGCACAAGTGGTTAAGGATGGTGAGTGGCCATCATTGTTCACTCACAGTCACTCACTTTCATTAAATATTTGTTTTTGTAAGGGTCACCATAGTCTGGAGTCTGTCCTGAAATCACTAGGCACCAGGCCAGAATGGGTACTATGTGGACGAGACGCCAGTCCATTGCAGGGTAGCCAAACATGAACTCTTTCCCTCATGCAGTCACACACTAAAGGCAATATGAAGTCACCAGATCACCTGAATCCCATCTTTGGACAGTTTCTTTTGAATTTGGATCATGAGAGGAAGCAAGATGAAAGTTACATGGTGAGAACATGCAAACTGAAAACAGAAACCTGCAGCTGAATAGTCAAGCTACCCTAAGGTGCCAAAATTGTTTACCACTGGGCCAAGCAGTTATTACTACACTTTTTGTGCCAATAAGAGTACAACTACTGCTCGGGTTAGAAACATTTTAAAAGGCAAAAATATTTCCCATACGATAATTTCTATCTTTACGTTGCTCCATTTTCTAGCGCATTTCTTTGTGGAGCTAAAACAACGGCATAAAAAAACAAATAATGGGTGCAGGATTCCTCTCTGAATTTTCCATTATGCATAGTACTGGTGTGTGTATCAATAATCAGAATACACGTTGACTGCGTGTCCTTCTCTTCAACGTTCGTAATGTGCTGGTTTTGACACGGCACAAAGATGCGTTCAGAATTTGTCCTGCTTATGCTGCGAAGCTGTAAGCACTGGGGAGGTAAATAGACCACGTTCTATTTAGCCTACAATCTTTTCTCCCTTCTCTGGTTTATTTGCTTCTTCTTTTGTCTGCATCACTATACTTTCTGATAATCTGCCACTTTACACATCTCTGACTTTTATTTTTCCATCAAAGACCAGGATACTGTTCTGTTGCTGTTCCATATTGGGTTAAATTGTAGGCTAATGTTCCCTTGAGCAGGATATACAATTAAGACGAAGAAAAGAAACAGTGAAATTCCCAAAGTGAGTTTCATCTGTAGTTCATGCTGCATTTTTTTTTACCAAACTTTTGAAAGAAATCAACAGAATCAATGAGCCATTACGTTGCTTTAGGGTGTTAGCTGACAGCCCTTATGGAGCTATCTTGAAAATCCAACTACTTAGTCAAACACATGAAGCAGCATAAATAGCAAAGAATTATTATTATTATTATTATTATTATTGTTGTTGTTGTTGTTGTTGTTGTTGTTGTTGTTTCAGATTTGCATGGGATCCCATCCGTCTGTCCGTTCATCCATCCATCAAGCCATCGATCCATCATCAGTAACTACTCTCCTGGTCACTGCATTCAGGTCTCCTTTATGCGGTGAAATGGTTACTTTGTTTCCTGCATTTTTCAATATTCCGACATCCCCATTTGCAAGTTAAATTGAAACAAAAGTAAAGATGAGGGAGGAATGAGGGATTTGTGATAATTAAAATGGTCTCGGACAGTGACTGTGCTTTTTTCGTGCTGTAAAAAAATATACTTAAAATAAATGTTGTCCCTGCTATAAATTTAGTTTTCAATAAGAAAAGAACAAAATGAATCGGCAAACGTTCTGTTTGCTTAATTCCTTTTAGAACATTTTAAATAACATTTAAACACTTTCTAAAAAAATTACTGCGAAGATTGATAGTCATAATCAACCCTTATTTAATCATAGAAAGGATGCCAAAAACAGCAACACAAGCGTCAAAGCGCATGCACATAAAATGTAGTTTATAGTGGACTCACAAGATGGCAATGTTGGTTCAAATAAGATTTTTTCCTTTCTTTTATTTTGAGGGTTTTATATTTTTAATGCAGCGTATACACCAGCACCAACACATCTAATTATTAGGTGTACCGTCAAGTGTGTTTCTAGGTCAGATGTTTAAAATGTTTGGTATTCTGTGTGCTAGAGTAAGTCTCTGTGAGTATATGTATAATTATCAGCAACAGAGATGAATCATTTTCATGTGATGCCATGTAATGAAATAAAGCAAATTTTCTTTGCAGACAAAAAGCCATCGGTCTGTTTGTACGCTGAGTGAAAGGAAGCCACGGGGAAGGATGCAAACCTGCACTGCAAGGAAAGAATCGAGCTGCTAACCAGGAGATTTGTGAAGATCAGGAGGCCTCCAGGCCCTTGTTTACAGGTGATAATGCAAAACAATTTACAGCAGCGGTAACATCATAACCAGAAGATATTTCCCAGTGGAACAGGACAGAAGTGAAGAGGGAGTGGAAATCTTATTGGTTTTACCTTCTCTGTCAGGAGGAGTTATTTTGTTGATATTAAAACATTTATTTTTTTTCTTAATCAAATAAATGCAAAGCGATGTACTTAAAAAATTACTGCTAAATATGAACTCTGTGTGTGCGTATGCATGTACATGTGTCAAAATCATATCCCATCCAATAGCTCAGGAGCAGTGAAATACCTGCACTGTTGTGGTGCCTTTTCACCTTAATAATAATATTAACAAGGAGAAGAAGAAGAAATGGAAGAAAATGTTTTAAAGTGAATCCACCAACAAACACACTAACTGGTATACATCCTTTTTTATATTAAATACGTTTGCTGCTCATTTAGGCTATGAGAGCTGCTTATTCTACAGCAGGGTTAGTTATAGGCCTGACTTTGCTGTAATGAACCATAACTTGTATGTTCTTTGAAAAACATTTTATCGTATTCTTGCAGGCATGCACTTCATGAAAGTACCTGAAGGTAAGAATGACTAACTTTAAAGTTAGACAGAGCAAAGGAAGCAAGAATGATTTTCTTCCCCTTTTTCTTTACAGTGAGCCCTTTATATAATGTGGGTGATGTTTAGTATTTGATTCCAGCAGGTTTTTTACTTCATGAAGAAATTTCATGTTGATGCTTAAGCCTGATTCTGACTGCACATGGACAGTTCTTTCATGTAGTTTAATGCATTTTATACTTCACATCTGTTCCTCCTCTAATTTTGCAAAAACTGCATATTGAATGACCAAAAAAGTTCAATAGACATATTTTAAAGACTAGCTTTATTGGTTAAAAGCAAAAATAAATAAATAAATACAAATAAAACTAGGTATTATTTTAAAGGATTTTTTTTTTTCAAACAATTCAACAGAAGTTACTTTCTTAAAACAATGTAGTGTTGCACTGCATGTTTATTGGCTTTTGTTCTATATCCATATTTTTCTTTTTTTACATGCAGCAAATATACACATAAAAGCAATGATTGCTGGTCTTGGCAAACTGACAGTTTGACAGATGTTCACAATGGTATATTTTCACATCCCCATCCCAACTGCCAAAAAGAGAAGGCATAGTCATGCTAGAATTTTGCATTTGTTTTTCTAATACTGATGTCCCTGTAAAAAACAATCCCTTTAAAGTAAAACAGAATACAAATTGTGATGCACAAATGCTAAACCGATTGTAGCAACGAAACACAGAAATGCTGTTCAAGGGCATCTTCCTGGGCAACAATTTGCTTTCCTTTGTTTGTACTACTGGGTCATCCTAGGATATCAGATATGCTTGCCCTCACTGCATGGCATTTAGGGTGACATATGTCACAAGAAATCAAATGTCAGACCTCATCCACCTTCATACAGTTCACCAGCATAAAGGAAAAAAAAAAACAAGACACCAATATACACAAACACAGTATTTTTCAAGGAAAAGCAGTTATTTAGAAGTTAATGAAAACATTTCATAAGTGAATGTGGCTGGGCTTTGAATAGAATACATAGAAATCGTTGTTATTACTGCTCAGATTTGATACCTAAATACTGGCATAACAAATTTTGCTATAATGTATATTTATCTGAAGCTTATCCTTTATAAAAAACCAAAATATGAAAACAATCAAAATAAATTTCAAAATAAAAAAAAATACAGTACAATTATGTACAGTTCACTGTGATAAAAAAGTACTGAACTGAACATATTTTAATAAACTGTGTGTTGTATACTGTTGCAAATGTATCCAAACTTGACACGCTGGTGTCTTATCAGCTGTTTCTCCTAGTTTTACAGTGTGTAAACATGTTTGTGCGGTGTCATTCATTTACTGCGTATTTAATTTTTGAATAAAACTTTTTATTGTAATGCTGGTTGTTTGTAAGCAGAGACGCAGATGTGGCAGGCAACTTTGACAGATGATTTCCATTTATTCAGCACTTCATAACACTGAACTCCTGTTCTAAACCCCACCCCATGCACCCTCTCATCTGTTGTGTGTAATGTGTTGATACTGGAGGTGGCGCTAAAAGGCAAAATGTCCTGTGTTGTACAATATATACTGTACCATGCATTATAAACATGTAAATTAATGAAAACATTGTGTTTTCTAATCAGATAACTGCTATTTAGAATGTTTCATAATATTGATGTCGTGGGTTGATAGTTAAATAGGTTTTTTGGATGGGATGGAACACATTGTTTTTCCATAAAAATAAATAAATAAATTAAAAAAAAACAGGAAATTTTGGGGAAGAAAATTCTAAATTTATCTCATATTCTTCAAAAAAAAACAAAAGTTACAGAAATCCACTCAGTTATTTTGCTGAACTTTGATGATGTGTTGCCTGAAAATATCTTACTGCATATTCAGTTTGTCAGACATGTTTATAACATTGGCAGTCATGGCTCTTTTGGGAATAGTAGTTTTTTGGCGAATAATAACACTTCAAGCTTAATAGACATACATGTCGGCAGACAGTGTAATGGTGAATGCTGTTGCCTTGGAACTGAAATATCTGTGTTGGAATACCCACTCCTGCGCAGTAAGATACTTACCTTGAGTTGTTAACAGTAAAAGTAACTGCCTAGCTGCATAAATATGTATATAATCATATGTAACTTTTTATAAAACCCGACTTTGTAATAATCTATTTCATCCAGTCTCCTTAACTGCTAATACTGCTCAAAGTTGTGGCGGTTCAGAGACTATTCTGGAGTCATTGGATGTTGGGCAAGGAAACCAAGTTCCTGTCAAAATCATTTTGATAGAATATTATTATATGTTAAAGCTAATATTATTATGCTATCAACCTCAAAACTTTCTTTTACATTTTATTCTGCATCTACAACAAAGCAGCAAATTATTTTTGCACTATGAATGCAAAATAAAATAGTTCTAGTCTAACAGACTCTGTGAGCCCAAACAGGGAAAAAATAACAAGCTTTTTTTTTTTTTTTTTACCTTAAACCACAATGCTGATCTAATTTTGTATTCACAAAACAAATGGAACACACACTACAGTGAAGAGAATGGTAGCAGAGACTACGCAGAGGATGGTAGTCATGGTAGTGTCTGGCCATACTTTAAGACTTTAGTCAAGTCTCAAGTTTGCAATTCTTTTGGAAAGTATAGACAGTAGGCAATATAAATAACATGCTGTTTAGACATATAATGATACAGAATTTAATTTGAATTACCGGTGTTTGTTGATCTTTATTTGACACTTGACACAAAAGCTGACAAATATGGCCAGATATGGGTTTGCTTTTAAAACTACAGACATTTATCCCCAAAGGTCCCTGGAGAGTCCTATAAGGAATGTTGCTTTTTGTACATTAGATGATGGTATTTAACTCTGATAGGGGCAAAAAATTGTATTAATATTTACAGCTGCATAACGTTGAGTACAGGTGTCAGCTTTAATGTAAAATATTAAACAAATTCACAAACATACTTCTTTTTAAAGAATGTTCTGAGCTGCAGCCATTGACAAAAAATGAATGGCTCCAAATTTAGCAGTTTTTTTGTTTTACTGTACATCCAAATATCCAAATATGGATTTGGATGTGTAGTTAGAAGCCTTTGCAGGGAAATCTAACAGACAGCCTGGGCAGTGAATAGTCTGACCATAAGAAATGCCCACTACTCACTACTAGCAGATGGGGCAGTGGCAAGGTTCAAGCAACAGCCTGAGCAGTGGGCAGCAGATGGGGAAGAGCGATGACCAGAGCTGTAGTGCTGTGTCTCAGAAGCACAAGTAATGAGCCAGGCTTCATGGTTGTTGGTAGAAACGTGGCTGCGAGGAACCTGCCTGGGATACACTCCCACCAGTGATGCAGCACAGAAGGACACAGCAATGTCAGAACTGAAGCAGACATTCAGGTGACAGCTAACTAGCAGTCAGTCTCCACACCAATTACGTTCTTCCTTCCTTTGGTAAGAAGAAATTATACCGATTCATTTAGCATGGCAAGAAGTTAAGTTTTAAAGAGAAAGACAATTACCCTTAGAATGGCATTGTTGACATGAAAGAAAGCTGTGATTTCCAAGGTGACCACAAGCAAAGGGGTTTCAGTACAAAGTAGAAAGAAAATCAGAGAAAGAAAGGATTATCAGCTAATAGAGCTGTACTGAATTGGAAATTCATTTAATTGAATTTCTCTTCTTCTTCTTCTTCTTCTTCTTCTTCTTCTTCTTCTTATTATTATTATTATTATTATTATTATTATTATTATTATTATTATTATTATTATTATTATTATTATTATTATTGCAGAGACTTGGGAACCACCTGGTGAGGTCTGATGAGACCTGCGGTAACACCAGTTTTCCATCCTGATGGCGGCTAATGACTGTACTCCTTGTTGGAGAAGCTCAGCATACACCAGGATGTCAATTACAGTGTCATGAACACCTGTATAGTATTTTGTTTTCTATATTTGTAACCATTGGTTCTCTTTTCTAATCAGAATATCCAGAAAGGGTGGGCAACCACCAGCAAGTGAACCTTATTTTTTATTTTTTTATTTATTTATTTTTTTTTCATTTCCTCAGCTGCCCGCTGGCTTACTTTGTAGCTTTACTAGTCAGGATAATCCTTATAGTTATAAAATATGTATACCTACCTGCAGCTATAGGCTTTCTCTATATCTGTAATGCCTGTCTAACCTTTCTCATGTCTTCAACAGCACTCTGTTTCACTGTATGAGAAGTGTGCTCTTTGAAAACAAACTCAATTTATTATTGACAAATTTCTCAAAGGCAACGTACAATGGTTTGTTTACGTACTGAGCTACTTGGGATTATTTGCCCAATGAAACTTTTTCCCCAGTGGAGAAATTCAGGGTAACTGCTTCTCTCAAGGGCACTATGGGGGGGAATAGGTTTGTGAGCACAGGTCCTTCAACAGCAAGCCACAAGTACTAATCAGTAGACCACCCTCTGCTCCTCACTCATGTATGTGATGCAGAGGTAAATAAAACTGGTATAAAATAATCACCCAAAGGAGGAGAGACAAATTTAATATTAGCTGTATGGAAAAACTCCACCATATGATCCCTCTGCAAGTTCTCATCTGTAACAAAGAGAAACTGCTGTCTTTACAAAGCTCTTTTGAAGGCTCTTCTACTAGACCTGTGTGAACCAACTACATGGTTTCAGTTGTGTTTTTTGATTTGCATTTTTAAAATCAATCAATCAATCAATCAATCAATCAATCTATCTATCTATCTATCTATCTATCTATCTATCTATCTATCTATCTATCTATCTATCTATCATCTTTGAAAATATAAACATAAAAGGCCTTATTCTAAAATTTTCTGACCTTTATTACTTAAAAGACCTTTTTCTGTAGCCATTCCCCTTATCCTGCCAATAATGAGCCACAATATAATATATTTTTTTTCCTCTGCAAATCCCTAAAAAAACAGTGACAATGGTTACTGAAATCTGTCTGTGGATATAGAACCACAAAGAAAAGCTATGTTTCTTTCAGAGGTGACTGCTTCTTATAAAGACCCTCTCAGTACAACTACTCATCACCCTGCTACCATTTCTCCTTTCCTTTCTTACAGGGTCAAGTTGCATTCTTTTGTACATCTTATACATGTCAAGTACTAGATTGCGAAAACAAGGAGGACAACGGCTTAGTTATGGGGTCTTGAAGAAACTGATGTAAGAGGAAGAGGCAAACAGTGGAGGGAGTACCTTTCTGAACAAAGTACAATGCAAAGTGAAAATAGAAATTTACCCTGTAGCGAGATACTTGAAAGAATCCAGTTATAGTCTAGAATCCATCTCGTGCTCTCGCATCAAAAATGTCAAGCAGAATCCCAACGGGTGGTAGTTAAGCCGCAAACAGTGTTGGCATGAGGCTTTTTGGAATTCCAGTTCCAGAACTACAGCAGTGTTTTGTAGACAAGGGAGCGGATCTTGGTTTCTCTTTATCGAATAAGAGCATTTTCAAAGAGCACCCCTTAAGATATACTGTAATACTGTACACACATTCAAATGTTTGATGGCACTCAGACTGCCTTTTAAATCGTGTTACTATACTTTATCTTCTGTTAGCAGGATGAATTAATGTTGGATCGAAATTAAAAGCTAGTGAAGCATCTGCCCCATAGGTGTCACTCCTCTGTCAAACAGCTGTTAATTAATGCTTAGATAATGAATGGTCACAAAGCAAAAAAAAAAAAAAAAAAAAAAAAAAAAAGGGGAAAAAATAATTAGCTTTTTTTTTTTCCTTTTTTAAAACATTTATATCACATGAAGCATTAGTTGTTTCACTGTGCTGAGGAAATTGGAAATATGACAAATGAAGGCAAAAACTATGCAAGAGGTCAGTGCAAACAGTTTAGTTAACTTTACCAGCACCCTCGTTCAAGATGAAATAATATGAGAAGCAAAAAAAAAAAAAAAAAAAAATTAATGGAATTAAAAAAACACGGATATGCAATGTGCAAACACTTCTTCTTCCGGCTGCTCCCATTAGGGGTCGCCACAGCGGATCAATTGTTTCCACTTCTTCCTGTCCCCTGCATATTTCTCCGTCACACCCACCACCTGCATGTCCTCCTTCACCGCATCCATAAATCTCCTCTTGGGCCTTCCTCTCTTCCTCTTGCCTGGCAGCTCCATCCCTAGCATCCTTCTCCCAACATATCCCGAATCTCTCCTCTGCACATGTCCAAACCAATGCAATCTCGCCTCTCTGACTTGTCTCCAAACCGTCTAACCTGTGCTGACCCTCTAATATACTCATTTCTAATCCTGTGCATCCTTGTCACACCCAATGCAAATCTTAACATCTTTAACTCTGCCACCTCCAGCTCTGCCTCCTGAATGTGCAATGTGTTAATTATTCCATCAGATAATAATTAAAGATAATAATACAAACATGGACACTTGGGCTAGTCTAGTCAGTATCATCAGGATAGAGGTAGAGTATACTAAGTTCTGCAGAATATAATAAAGAAAAATACTGAATTTTACTGTGAACAAGCCTGGTTTGAAGGCTGTAAGGGTTCGGCTGCTGTGTGCAAATGGAAAAGTTTGCCATGAGTTCTGGTCCACGGAGAAGGTTGACTTCTTTGTAACTTGTAAGTACTGAATAATAAAAGTTCTGACCAGCCAGTGGCACTGAGCCACAAACCCACTGTCAGTGCCCCCCGGTGAGTCACCAGTCAATTCCTCTCCTTCGGTGCCACATAATAAACAGCAGCTCATACCATCTAAAGGCACACTGACAGTTTACCTTATTAATGACACATAACCATTTCAGGAGATTTAAATTTTGTTCTAACAACACAAGCTCCCTCCAGGGTTTATTATTTTGTAGCAGCAAACTGCAAAGTTCTTTAAATTACTCAGTAACATTGTCAATTGATTCTTTAATGTAATTTTCATTATACAGGACAGTGTCTGTTAGCAGCCCACCTTCGTGTCCCTGACTCCCCCTCCGCATCTACTGTGTGGAATGATCATCTACAGCAAGGTCACCCTGCACCACTGTTTCCTCAGCAACGAATGAACAGCCTCTTTCATGACCGTCTCTATATTAATTTGCAAATAAAATAACTGTGAAATGTTTTGCTTTGCGAATGGTCTGTCTATTTACCTATATATCTTCCTCTTACATGCAGCGCAGTTCCTGTACTATACTGTCACTGCCCACTACAAATAAACTCAACCCCAGGTAGCAAGCCCATGTCTCCATCCTGTGCTAATGTAAATGGTGCTGTGTTCCTGGCTACGGCTGCTATTCTTTGATCACGGGAATAACACAGTGATGACACTGTGACATTCTCCCATGGCCTTTATGCTATCCCTTTTCTGCAGCTGTTCTTCTCCTGCAGTACATGTTTCGGTACATGGCCATTTTTTCTTGAATCCTTGCATAGTTCCGGGAATGCCACTGACTCTGTTTACAGAGGCGTCAACTTCCTGCCATGCCAAATATTTCTGCCATTGGGAGACACTGCTGCTCATACTCCTAAAAATAGTCTTTTTATTTTTGCCTCTGCAGGCACTACCTCTACCTTACACTGAGGAAAAAAATAATATAGATAGGAAGTGATAAGTAATGTAAAACGTTGTATATAGATATAGATGTATAGATTATAATAGCTTCATATATATATATATATATAGCATATGACGCATATTTGGAAGATTTATAGCCAAATTATAGTAGTGTGAAAGTTAAATGTAATTTTGCTGCTAGAAAGGTGCAGAATAAAGCACTATTAATTTATTGCTTATGCCAGTACTGGGACTTCCACATACACCAGCTTTTTGTACAATTTTGGAGTAAATGAGGGCCCAGGCATGGAATGTCATCATCTGGGATGCACTCTTGGCAGACTGACACTGTAAGACACCCAAGTTATCGCCGAGTTTTTGGCAAATTGGATTGGTAACTGTGACCTCAGCTTTTAAAGGGAAAACTGTGGCCCGCCACTGCTGGCCAGGTCTGGTATATAACTTAACACCCTAAAGTAGAGTAATTAATTCACAGCACGCCTCCCTTGTTGGCACTCACTACTAGCAGTGTGATTCCCGTCTCAAGAAAATAGTGTATTTCAATTTGACATGCCAAAATCGTTCCATGCTGCTGCAGATAAACAAGTTTATCTGTCATGACAGTACAACCCAGAAATGTCTTGGTGAAAATGCTGGTATTTTTCTATATGAAATAGATTTGCAGGCCTTACACTCACAAAGAAATGGACGGGGAAGTAAGCTGTTAATGTTAAGTGGTAAAGCCTTAGGTAGATGTAAATAAATGAGCTACAAATTCTTAATGACCAAATCCCAGATTTCTGCGGTAGACCCATCTTTAGTGGATTAAATAATGTCCGTTCCGAGAGCACGGCAAAATGCAACACCTGTTTTCTATGAAGCATGATGTATGTAAGCCCAAAGTCTGTTATTTATGAAACAAAGGCTATCACACCATGGAACCCTACTGAGGTGGGCACGTTTGCAAAAGGATATTAAAGAGAAGGACAGCACTCGCATTTGTAAATCACCCTTTTTCTTCCATTTTCGACACCCTTTGCCAGTTTCTCAGCCTTATTTGACATGCACAGGCATTCAGCTACAGCCTTGTGCTGAGATCATGTTGTCTCACGTGAGTGATGACCTACGATGTCACGTCCTTATGGCTTAGATTATGGGGGCAAAGCAAAGAATTAACTGAAAACATACTTATCAGAGCCTAAATGTGCAACAGGAACAAGGATAAATCTCCTGGAACGAGACGCTTAAACCAGGCACAACACAAAACACGTACCTTACAGTTTATGGGTCTTGAGGTCATAAATATTTCTGGGTACGGCAGTGATAAAGGTGCAGTCTACAATGGGAACCATAAGAAGTGCATGGTTTTATATTGTTTCCCTTACATGAATGAGAACCTTACCTTGAACTACTTTCTTTCATTCATTCATTCATTCATTCATTCATTCATTTAAATGGTAGCAAGTCTGTTATTATATCCGGCATAGACGCTTATTTCTCCTTTCAGTACATTGTACATAAGAGTGCCATTTTGGTCCTGTGCTAGTTTAACTGCCCACCCCAGTTGAATTATTCATGCAGTCACTTTGAGTCATATGAAAATGTATTTTCCATACTTAAAATGTGTCTGTTTTTCAGTTATCTTTCCTACTGAATGAGGATAAGTGTAAAAAAAAAAAAAAAAAATTGTATCCACGCACGAACAAAGTGATGTGATTTACGTATGCGAGCACTGTCCTGTTCCGACCTGTGTTTGCTGCTTTTGTGAGACCTGGTACTCTGCAAAAGGCTCCTGCTTATTAAGAGTCGACTGTGTGTTTTCTTTAAGGCGTAGATATGAAAAAGGATTCGCCTTCAGTTCAATTCACACATAAACAGCCATATGTGAATGGCCCTTTTATTTATTTTTTTTATTTTTATTTATTTATATGTTCATGAAACTATCGCAGAAGCGTTCATTGTGCCGGGGCTATCAGTGTTATTTATGGCCTGAAAAAACATGTTGCGTACTATATGCAGCCCAATGGTCAGTCCTCACAGCTTTGTACACAACAAGGATGATAATTTCATGGGCAAAAGTCAGAAAGTGTTGTCGCGTGGAAGTATTTATGTAAAGTGAAGTCAGAGGGCTTTCACACACACAAATCCCCTGTGTGCTTGGAAATTTCTTTTGTCAACCCAATCCCTGGGGGCACCTCAAATGGTACTTTGAATAAAATTTTACATTTTGGGATTAGTTAGATAGATAGATAGATAGATAGATAGATAGATAGATAGATAGATAGATAGATAGATAGATCGATAGATAGATAGATCATATAATAAAAAAATCATAATAACACATAAAAATTTGGGATGAAATAAATTAAAAAAAGATATTAAATAAAAATGATCAACAATGACAAAGAAAAAGTTATTGTAGATAACAGAGCCTTTCAAGGATGCAAAATATATTAGGTCACATGCTGCAATTGCTTTAAAAAGAAAATACATAAAATGTGAAAAGGAAGGAAACCTAGAGATGCAAAGTCTTTTCTTCTGACCGAGAGTCACGCATCAGCCATTTCCCACTCCAAGTGGAGAGTTGTGCTCTGACAGCAGTGGAGGCTTTCTGTAAAGCTGTGTCTGTGCACCTCTGTGATGCGATGGAACCTGCAGCCTCTTCGCGACTGAGGTGGTGCACATCTGGGGTGCCAATTAGTGGCCTTGGAGAGCAAAATACACAGGATGCTATTTAGCTTGGCAACCCTCTGACTGCAGGGTCCAGAGGATGTCGAACAAAACGACGAACACAGTCTGGCAGCAGCCTGAGAAGCAACGTGCTGCGGCATCTGCCCGAGAACAGAAATGGCTCGCATGGACATGCACCAAAGGGGCAGGAATGGACAGAAGGATTCAGCCATGAAGAAGAGCAAAAAAAAAAATTATGACAAATGGACTCAGAAAATCTACGCCATTGTTGCAATGAACATATTCTAATATATTACAGGATATACATGAAATAAGAGATTAACTATGTTGTTGTGAGGTGCACAGTAAAATAAATTGGTATTGGTAGCTAAAATATTCCAACTGACCAAGGGGTATCGTGGTGCATAAGGAGCCCCTGAGTAAAACTGGGGGCTGTTTTTGATATACAAGGAAGATTCTAAACAATAAAGGCTTTGAAACTGGAGGTAGTGGCAGAGGTTGGCGAAACAGATTAACACTAGCAGCAAAAAACTGTACAGTCCGTGTGCATACCATAGTATTTCCTGCTAACAGCTCTTTGTTCTTCAAAAGGAAATGAGCCACATCCTCCTCAACTGCATCCTTTTATCTGTATCTCCACCAATTTTTTTCGATTCTAAGCTCTCTTAAAAAAAGAATATCTTTATTTTTAAACAGATTCTGACACCTGAAAGTACAGTATTTTTGGGATTTTTTTTCTTTTGCGTGCTGTAGTGGGGTTATGATCTCTGTGGTGCTCCAGAGAAACTCCTGAGAAGCTCCTAAAGTGGCTTATCCGCATCTGGAGGGAGCACCACACGTCCGCGTGTCTACCTTTATGATTTACTGTATTTCTGAACATGAACCTAAAACGCACACAAATGAGTAAGTAATACATTTGAAAGAAGCCAAAGACATTAAAAGAAATGGGAGTGCGGACAGTAGGTTCAAATGTAACTCATTTATTTTTGCTTTTTTTGAAAAGAAAGGAATGCAGGACACCGCAGGGAGCCGATCCGTCTGGGTGAGTTTTAATATCTTTCTTAGCATTCATTGGGCAATGCCAACTGGTGACGCTGTGGTACAGTTTAACCAGCTCCCCCAGCAGGAACCTCATATTTATTCCAGCCTTAGAAGTGGAGTCTGAAAATGGCTTTTGCATGTTTTCCTGAAGCTGCTGTGCCTTCGTTTAACTTCAAAAACAGCCCTGCGAATTTCATCTCAGTCCAAATTCTGCTGTTAAATGACAAGTTTACTTGAGTTTACTTTTTATCTGTTCACTTAAGCACAGACTGAAAAAGATGAAAGGGATATTAATAATATTTAAAGGAAATCTCAAAATCAGAATGCAAATCAGAATCCAATTTATTTGGCCAAGTATGCATACACATACACAACAGGAAATTTGTACTACTGTACAGTAAACAAATGACTACATACATACATACATACATACATACATACATACATACATATACAGTACACACATATATAAGCATACATACCATAATTTTTTTTCAGGGATGATCTTGCAGGTCCCAGGCATAGGAGTTCCTTGCTTAGTTTTTTACTATCGGCTTGGGGGGGGGGGTCATTGTAAAAAGGCTGCCGAAGACCATACAGGGGGAAGGATTTCTAGGCCAGGACAGAAAGAGAATGGCCTCCTTTTAACACAGTAATTGGCTGTTCATTTGAAATAAATATAAAACCATTCCTTCATTAAAAATATTCCTCTGCAAATGCATTGCTGTCTGAATACTTGGTTCACATTTAGACAGACTGCAAACTTCCACTATGCAACCCAGCCACTTAAATGGTATGCTCTTCCTGCCCAAGGTCGTCCGCAGTAAAGAGTTAAAGAAGGACTGAGTTAGGAGAATATTCTTTTCCGGCGACCATTTTTATACTCAGCTCAGCTGGCAGAACAGTGGAGGACAAATATGTAATGGAAACCCACTCAGGTTCTCAAGAGCAAAAGAGCTCCTGCACTTTCCCTTCCAGACCATTTAGCAAAGGACTCCACCTCTTCACAGCTCTGCTTGCAAACTCGCAGGGATTCTAGAAAAGCGATAAAACAACTGGGCTGGAGAATGTCTGTATTTGTGTAAGTGTCCATGTGTGGAATTTGACCTTGTTTCACAAGATTTTGAGGCCCACACTCATTCATTCATTCATTCAATCATTCATTCATGGTAAACAGGACACAAAAGCAAGGACACCTGATGTTGCACTCTTCTTCTAAATCTCAATTGGTCTCCAGTCAAACAGCAGCACAGCAAGCTGCACAGGATCTTACATGCTCTAACTACAGCTGTGGTTTATTTCCACACCTTCATAAATAAATAAATAAATAAATAAATAAATAAATACATATTCTGGGAACAGAACATCTATTTTCATCAACGAATCTTGCTGGGTCAATTATTTCAGTTAGAGAAAATCTAAGTTGAATTTTTTACAGCCTTACGCACCAGAGTCTGTTGAAGATTTTGCATGTAATTTGTCTAAAGATAGCATTAATTAGATATTAATCAGACAATTTGTAGTTAATAAATTTGAGGAAAAAAATTGTCAGCATCTTTCTATGAATTCCAGGCAGAATTTTCCCATTGAAGTACAGATTATTTCTCAGATAGCTGTTTGCATTATCTTAAATAAATTCATGAATTTGCTTTACTACCTTAAATGTCCAAATTGTTTCTCCTCACAAAAGTAGTGAGCAAATAAAGCAATAAATATGTGAAAAATTGCATCCAGAATTATGAGGCTACAGTCTGTTTTGCATTATGTCTATGCATGAAACGGCACATGTCATCACACAGTACTTTGGATAGTCATAGCAGTTTTATCCGTGGCTTTGTATTTCCTGATCACACACCAATGCTAGGTTATATACTCCATCTCTGACAGTTGTTAGGATGCTTATGGTATTTATCATAAACTATCTTGGCTTGTTATGCAATGATGTTTGACACATCTATCACAATAAAGACATAGCAGACAGAGTCTAGTAAATATAACAAAAGTAAAAACAAATTATTATTATTATTATTATTATTATTATTATTATTATTATTATTATTATTATTATTATTAATAGATGCTGACAAGGTTCATTAAAATTTTACTTCTCATTTCTATGCCTATATTTCCTACAGTTTTTTAAAAGTGTTGAGGGTGATGTGTGTCTTAAGTCTTGTTTTTTTAATAGCTATTCAGATCTAAGTCTGTCAGCAGCAAAATGTAATTTTTTAATCTTCACCCTGTTTAGTCATCCATTTTGCTAACAATTAGCTTAATTCAGTATTTATAAATGGTTATTCTAAATTTGATGTTGCTGTTATTCCTATGCGATTGACATTTCAGTATCTAAAGTCAAATCCCAGTCTTGATTTTTTTTTTCATTTTTTTGGAAGCGAAGTATCAGAGGTTTGCACAACATGCAGTTCTGCGTCAGAAAGACTCCCATGGCGGTTGCAAAACTGTAAACGTTGTTCTGCTTCAAACTCCTGTCAAAACATGCATTATGAGGAAAACTTCTTTGATTCATAAATCAAATGTTTGCTGCTCTATGTCAATCCTGCATCAGATGACCTTTTAATACTGCTTTGGGTTTTATAGAAATAAATTGAATCGTAAAATATCATCTTTCTGTCACAGTCGCTCGTAGCTATGACATTATGATTTCCCCTCTACAACAAAGCAAAGCCTTTTACATTTATTATGTTGTGTCCATCTTACATCGTGTATATATCTTACTTTGTGCATGACACTGTAGTTATGTAACAAGACATGGATGTACAGCCTTGGTTCCCTCAAGCGACATCTAAAGCGGAGCTTCAGTAAGTGCTCGGGAACAGTATGGCTAATACGCCAGTTGTGAGCTACAGTGTGTGAGTCAGCCAGAAAATTTACATGAAAATCGTCACATTAGTACTTGGATTTCATTATATGGGCACTGAGATACTTGGTGGCGTAGATCGAAAAACCTGGAAGCTGCTTCGAGTAACACGTAAAGACAGTGGAAATGTTTGATTACAAATACATACATATGTTGAGAATACAGTTTCTCCGTAAAGTCTGATTCATCAGAGCTATGCGTTGCCAGTAGATTTTTATTGCAAACAGCTTAACAAATTCCTTTCCTCTATTAATGCAAATACTGCACTGATATTGATAGTCTAGTAGTAGCTTCGAGAGACAGGCTCAAAACCCGATATCCAACAATAAAAGAAACAGCCTAATCTACATAGCCTACAGGCCGTGGCCCCCTGCCTTACATGTCTAAGATGTCTGCACTGCACAGGTTGCCCAAGGTGCAGCTTTTGGCTACATGTTGGATTAGTGGTGTTTATGTTGGCAAAGGGCAGTGACCTTAACCGTATCACCAATAAGCCAAAGATTACAAGACAGCTATTGTATTTTAGCAGCTGATCAACATTTGGTAACTGCTGGATGGAGACTTCCTTACAACCTACAATAATAGATAATAGCCTCAGTGTTACTATTTACGATAAGTCTGATCCAGGCTCCTAATGTTTTTAATACAGTAACATGGCAGGTAGTGTAGAGAAAGATGTTTGATAGGCTGGGAAAGGAAAAAAAAATCAATTTAAATCAGTGCAAAAACATGGAAAAAAAAAAGATACAAGAGAGTATTGTTATGTGCATAGAAATAGTCATGAGAGTATAGTGATACGTAGTTACAACTTGCATAAATGGAAGAAACATTTGGGAATTTTCTTTTTCAACAATTTACATCATGGTGGGGTAAGAATTTGGTAGTCCTGATGCCTCAAGGCACTTCAGCTGTGGATTAGTGTAGCTTCACATGCATCTGTATGGAATTTGTATGTTCGCCCCATGTTTATGTGAGGTTCTCACAGCTCCAGTTTTCTGTAGTGTTTTGGGCAAATCAGTGCCCCAAAATTGTCTGCAGTGTTTGTTTCTGTGACCGCTCTGTGATGCATGTGTTACATCCAGGCTTTCTGATGTTTCACACAATGTTTCCACAAGAGGCTGTCAGAGCAACCCGACCCTCGCCTGGACCAGCACTAACTGATGATGGATAGATGAATGAATAAATGATGGACACTGCTGTGTGTTGTTATATTTATATAAAATTTTTTCACATCTTTTCCCTTTGTTTTTTTCTTTTTGTGTGGAATCTGCTTCCTCATATTCATGTACAGTCTAGCTACTAAACACCGGATTCCTGACACATGTCCATATTTCCACACTGCAGGTATTTTAATGCAAATCTTATGGTTGTTTTTAATTAAATATTTTTCTTAAGGTTTCAATCCCTTTGTTTTTCTTTTCTCTATTTTTCCCTTACGAAAATCATTGTTTTATGAATATTCCTTTCTTCTTTTAGAGAATAGTCAGTTTGCTCACAAACAAAATATCGGGTATAATCAGTCATAATGTATCACGCAGGCATAATCTTTAGTTTGTGGTAGAATAAAGGAAATGAAATATTTATGAACTTCTTTTCATTACCATGAGGCTTTTTGGTTAAAGCCTAATATGAGAAGAATAAAAGCAGATAATTTGAGTAATGCAATAATCCTTGACAATACATTGAGCTCTCATTTAAATGCATTATTTTGGATTACTGGATTTTAAAATTTCTCTTTTGTTCTCTGAAAGCCTACAAAAAGATGTTTTTGGAGTCCAAGTTCTTCTTAGAAAGTCCTTTCAAATAAGTTTTTATTTCTGCAATCAGGAAATAGTGAGAACTTCTCTATCGTATTCATTCAGTAGATAAATGGCATTTAAAGATGTTTTTTGACCTCAGTTGTAAGACTGATCAATCGATTGGTCAATAGTGAAGCTAGGAAGTCAGCAACACCTGTCACACCAACGCTCCTCATTGAGGGTGTTGTTGTTGGGAAGAGAGCGTTGGGACCACAGATTTCTTTGATGGCAAAGTCACCTACACGAGAATACAGTGCAAGCTCAAAGCTTTAATGTTCAAGTGATATGCGCTGAACTATTTACAATATTTACAGGTCCACACAGTTACAAAAATAATGCACAACAAAATGTACAATGACTGTACAACTGCAAGCCTTCAATGTTAAGATTGACAAGTGCTACATTTTTCTTCTCCTCCATCTCCTCCTCCTCCTACTTTCTTCATCTTCTTCTTCTTCTCCCTCCCTCTTTGTTCTACTCCTTATAACTCTGAAGGCCCACCTATAAATTATTATGGCTATGCTTAAATGTAAAACACAACTTTTAAACACAGATTACATACAGACCTTCATTTCAAACATTAAACATAATCATTTGGCATTATGACAGTTATGGTAAGAGCACAGTGTAACACAAAACATGACTTTATGGGTAGCTGTCCTGAAAAGCATCAGGTCTTCAGCAAGAACACAAAACATAATGAACTGCCATATACAAATGGTAGTGTTCAGAGGTGGGCCCATCTCATGGAATTCATGTTCATTCAAAAGCATAGCCTTTGTTTGGCAGTGTGGAGCCAGGAGTTGTACTGAACAGTGGAGAAACAGCAGAAACAATTCAATTTTTTTGTGGAAGAACAAACAGTAAGCACTGCAGAACAACAGACAAACAAACAAATTGAAATTGTACACGCAGACTGAATGATGGTGGTCACATGAGCCAACCGTGTGTTTGTGTCACCCACAAGCAGTGTTGTGAAGGTATGGTGAATGAGAGTGTGGCCAGGTGTAGCCACGAGCAGTTGATACGTTGGCACGGCCTAGTCTGCCACAACACTGCATTTCTCATGCTTACTGGGCAACAGGACTTACATCACGGTTTCCAGTAGGTTTACTTGCAGAAATAATTGACTGTGCTCAACTGAAGGATCTAGAACAATAGGCTGGGTTCAGTAGCCCCTTAGCCTCAGTCAGCCCACCATGTGCTCACAGCTCACAGACGGCCATCTTCTCCTCTCCTCCCTATCACCATCCTCCCACACACAGGTTACTCACAGACCACATCTCTGAACTCCTTAAAGACATTTGGGGTGCTGAAGTGCGCATCTGCTATAAGAAACCAAAACCAGACATGAATACGCTAACAAAAAAGAAAATAACGCTTCAGATTTAAAATTTATTGTAAAGTATTATCTTATGACTTTATAAATTAATGTATTCTATTTCATAGCTGTGTTGGTTTCAGAGCGAGTTAAAGATTTATGTACTGAAGATGGTTTGCTTGTGTCCCAGGAAGGATGCTGCAGGTATACCCTAATGAAGTGACATACTATGAATTTGGATCTTTAGATTTTGATATATCAAACAATAAATTGTATTGTATAGTTTTTTTTTTTTTTATTATTTTTTTTTTTTTTTTAATTATTAGCTTTAAAAACTCAGCAGTGTTACAAGGCTGCGGTATTTTGAATAAAGCTTTAAACAGAAAGAAGCAAATTAAGAGCTTCCACAATAAATTTCCGCCTGTGCCAGGAGCTTTTCTGCTCTGGTTTGTATGTGTATCATTTCTAGAATGTCAACATTCATTGAAAAATTAAAAGTTCAATCCAGAGTTTGTTTTAAGAAACAATGGGATTAAGGAGAGCTTTCTGCAAGTGGGAACATCTGTTATTCAGGTTCACAGACATCCAGGCTGGCTCTGCCTTCAGGTTTGTTTGCTGATAAGACTTCAGGTGTTTATGCTGTCATGATATATAATGCAAAATTTTTGCGTTATGAGCAGCACTGCATGTTTATTCATGCATGTTTATAGGGTTCATTACCATGGAAACAGCACTGACAGGGAAAAAGATGGATCAAATCTACCTATTTTAACATTTTATTATTCAATTCCTATTATTACATTTTGCTGACAAAACCACTCGCTGCTGTCACCATTCAGATTTTTTATTTATTTATTTTTATAACAGAAAGAGAGCAAGAAAGGCTTGAGTAGCATACCTGGAGGTTGCTATAACTACGAAGAAACATTCAAGGTGATGTGATGTTGTTTTAAAAGATTCTCCTCATGTGCACCTTGGGAAGGCAGCATTAATAACAAAAACGATGGGACAAAAAGTCCATCGTCACAGTCCCAACTATATGACACGCTTTATTCTTTTTTAATCTTTTATATTATAGACTTCAGATATCAGTCTATTCCAGCCTTGAATTCATGTTTTGGATTAAGTAAATTGTGGATTACAAAACGAACATGCAGTGCTGTTAAAGTAGTTTGACTATTTTATGGACAAATCCCCTCAGTAAGCTTCTTATACATATTGGAAAACCTCGGTTTAGGATGAGGAATGATTCTTTTTTCTTTCTTATTTTTCTTCAATGAAATTTAATCTAGTTATTATTGTTTTTTTTTTTTTATTTGTTTACATTTTTTTCTGTAATGATAGACCAAAATCAAATAATAGTATTTGCTCAATATTTATATTTTATACTATGTATAATCATGATTAACTCATGTTAGTGTGTGTGTGTGTGTGTGTGTGTGTGTGTGTGTGTGTGCGTGCATTATGACACACTGTGTCAAACATAACTCATGCACATATGAGTTAATCACTATAAAAAGCAGTTTTGTGTAATTAATCTCATATTCGCTGAAGAAACCATCGGTTTTGCCAAAAATCAAATTATGCGTTTAATTATTCCTGACATCGGTTTTTCTGTTCCATGTGTGGGATTTAAAACATCTTTTGCTTTTGGTAACTCAGACAACTTTAATTTGACAAGCTGGATGCATTTTGGAACAGAATTTTGATTTATTTATATTGGACCAACCATTGTTAAATAGTTATCCAAATTTATTTTGCTAGATTAATCATGCATGTGATGTCCAGTATTATTACAGTGCCATACATTGCAATAAATTTTGTACAAGATTCTACATATTACAGTTTGTACAGTAATATATTTAAAATTGATTTCAGCACACCACATAATAGTCTTATATCAGGTAGGCTTGCTTACATACTAGTCTATTCCAGACATTAAATGCTTTTTTATTGAGAGCAGTTGTTATATATTATTATTATTATTATTATTATTATTATTATTATTATTATTATTATTATTATTATTATTATTATTATTATTGTTATTATTGTTATTATTACTCTTTTAACTGCAAGCAAATCAAGACCATCTATAATGGGAGAAGAGGTTTGTTGACAGTTGCTATCATTTGTGTAGAAAAAGTAGCTTTTAACTTTTGAGAATAAGGCCATAATGTTCTAAATGCATCCTCTGCCAGCAGACATTCTTGATGAAAGAAGATGAAAGAAATGACTCATATACACTGTTAATGTAAAAAAAAAAAAGAACATTACATATGCATTTGTATTCCATGTGTCATGCGCAAAAACTTGCGTTACAGGTTTATGTAAGACTGTTGTGCTTTTATTATTGGTAAAACTCATGTGAACAATGAAAAAAGAAAGTAGGCTTTTGTAACTTAAGTTGTTTACTTTACACAGGTGTTTCTCTGTGTGGATGTTTCCTGGATTGTGTATGTCAAGGGTATGGGTCTGTGTACATCTTATGGAATTTTCCACTAAGAAACACAGGTAACCAATTTTTACAGAGGGATGAAGATGGATGACATCTGTCAGCATGAAATTTGTTTCTGAAAATTATAAATGATAATTAAGTTCATTTTAATAAAGCACTTGGGGTCTCTGTTGTCAATATATCTAATATTTGGTTCCAATACCCTTTTTAAAAGTACTTCTGACTTGTTTTTACTACTGAAAGCTGTTGCTACTGAATTTGGTAGAAATATATTTTTTCACTTCAGAATGTTTAAATCTGATTTAAAAAATATAAAAAGTACAACTATAAGTGCAACTACGATACTTGAATCTAAATGCAATTCTATGCTGTGATTCAAGGGACTTTTGGGAGGTTAAAAAAAACCATTTTGATCTAAAATAAAAAAGACTTTACTTGGAATATATTTCTACAGTTTCATTGTGAAGAGTTTATTTATTAAAGATAAATGAATTTTAATTTAACTTTTGATGACATTCCCTGTCATATTTCAACAACAATGGAACTGGCTTTACATGAGACAGAAACTGAAACTGAAGTTCGGATGCACACAGATGCAAAATGCAAGGATAAAGGATCACCGTGACGGCATTTCTAGAGCTAGAATCAAATTGAACTGCAATTAATATTAAATGATTTCTTTTGAAAATGTTTTGAATAACAAGAAACATTGCTGAATTTTCAACACGCAGTACACAAAATTCGTTTTCACATTTACCAGTATGAATCGAGGACTGCAAATTAATTTTATTACTGACCTGGTTTAATGGATAACTTGGAAACAACGGTCAAAATCTGGACTTTTTTATTTCATTATTTGTAAATGTATGTTTTAAGACAAATCCAAGCTCAGCTTAATTTGCATACTGCTCTAGTGACTTCTATGGCTCAGGAACGTGAGCATGTAGTCTTGTGCAAATATTGCCCATTTTCCTACATTTCCATGCAACTGATCATCTCATCATTAATCTTATTCTCATTTTCACATACTTTCTAAGACCATTATATATTATTTATGCAGCTTTAATAGGTGACTATGCAATTCTTAAGGCTTGTGCCCAGTTTGACCTGAGCTATTTCTCACTATGTGTTTCACTGCCATTTTACATCTTCTTTTCCTCTATTCTACTTTTTATAAATTGATTTTATTAACATGGATTACAAGGCTCTTTAAAAACCCAAGATCAGTGACTGTTATACTAAATGTCACATACATTTGAAAAGAAAAAAGCTCTTAAGGTTTTGCTGACACTGTAATCTGAGCTTTTATATTCAGTGATATAAGTATTTAAATGATGAATAGAATTTAAAGCAACCTAAGTGGGCACGTTATAGCGAACCAGGTTTGTATGCATTCTGTGTTTAGTGTTTTTAGCTGCCAAAAATTGTGATCTTGTTTTATGGAACATCCATAGTCCCTTTAAGGAATTGTGTCTATAATTTATTTATTTATTTATTTATTTTTAAGAAAAAAAGATTTTAGAGATAAAATAAAGGAAAACATAATTATTTTAGTATGCTCTCGAAAGTGAGGACATCATTCTGTGCACCATGCCTGCAGAAGAGTGCTGTTTGGCCAATTCCAGCTACAGCACTGCAGGGTCCTGGCTAACTGCAGGTGCCCCTGTGAGCAATGAGGGGGAGAAAATCCCCAGCCATCTCACCCACCAAGGTAAATCAGGACAATTTGTCTTTCCTGGGCCTCCGTGACACATTGTTAGTAAGGCACAGCGGGCACCCAAAGCCAAGGACCCTGCCACAACACGTAGCAATTTACCCATCCCTTCAACCAAATTCCCATTAAAATAACATCTCTATATTAGGAAATTCAGGAAATGGTTCATTCTGCCCTTTCAGGTTTGTGTTATCTCATGATGTAATGAAGAGGGATATGGTGATGATGGCAAAATAGGCCCTAGCAGTTTTGTGGCAAAGTGCCATCTGCCAGCTGAACCGAATGCCACAGGACGCAATAAAGGAGGAACAAATTATTTGATTATCCCATTTTGGTCAGACATTTCTTTTAGACATGGTCCTTTCTTCTGTTGCTGTTGAACTCATACATTTGTGCAGTTTAACAAAGACATCGAGGCACTGTGGTAGGCAGCTCACAGTGTTATGGGCTCCATTTTGAGTTGTGTCTCTATCATGCTAACAGGACGCCATCGGTTTAATAACATGTTTTCTCCTCGAAGAAACACCATCAGGGCTCACCAGTGTTACTCTGTGCTACTGTTGTCATCTGGCTGCGATTTCACCTGCAGTGATTTAATAAAAGTATTGATTCTGAGTGATTTAGTCTCAATACATACTGCGTAATGATCAGGCTGAGAAGCAGGCAAACCTCTTTGAAGACATTTGTTCAGCCAAGAAGCCTCGTGGCACACAAGGGAGGGAAAATTCTACTGAAAATATCAAATTAAAGACACAGGGGGAAATAAGGGCGAGTTTTTGGTGAATAGTACAGGAAATGCATTGTCCTTGTTGCACAAGCATTTGCATATCCCCTAAGAAAAATCCAGATTCCGCAGGAAGCCATGAATAACAGGATTATCTAAAGGTAAAATGGTAAATTCTATCAGTCAAGTTCTTCAGCAAAGTTCTTTGTTGCGTGTTGCAATTGAGGGCATGGAAAGGCCATGTTCTTTCCTATATTATGAAAAATTGCCTTGCCTGGGCCCTCTATTCACAGAAAATGGACATTATCAGCAATGACAACAGCATGGTTTGGCTGTAGGGCTAGATAACAGGTGGTTGCTCAGAGATTTGAGAGGTCAGGTCATTTTGCACTCTTTTTAATGGAGGTAGGCCCAGGGGGTCTGACCTTAGCTTACAAAAAGCAAATCCTACATTAAAGCTCAGAACAGGCATGAGCAGGAGTGCTGTAACACAGTTGGTAATGAGAGTTAGACAGCGTTGCTATGTTACCTCATATCTTCACATATGAATGTGCATATCTGGATCTATCTGTAAGTCTCCTGTGTTTATAGCTTCCCCATGTATTTTGCTGCGTGCTCCAAAGTAAGCCATATACTTTTGAAAAGAATCAGCATGAAATTAAACTTTATGGGATTCTATAATTAGTACATTAAGCATTGAGATTCAGCTGCAAGCTAGCAACTCTACAGAGGGCTGCGGTACATTGTACTGTGTAAGTGGAAAGTTACTGTTTTTTTTTTTTTTGGTAAGGAACAGAAATTGGAAAAATTAGCCGCAGAAACAAAGCCAACTACGAATAGAATGCCTGCAAACCTGCTTACAACAAATTAAAATAAAAAGCTGCAAAGGGATTATAACAAGAACTACAGTAGAAAATACGATCCCATTATACTACCTTCCCGCTACCTTCTGCTGGCTCCCGCAGAAGTTTAGGACAGATTGTAAACTTCTGCTTTGCAACCTTGTAAAGACCTAAAGCGTTTAGACCCTACTTACTTATCTGAACTCATTATCATGTACAAACTAAAAGGCATTCACCCATCCTAGAATGCTGGCTCCATTATAATTCCTTGAATAAATAAATCAAATGTAGGCGGTAAAGCCTTCAGCTCTGTGGCCCCCTACACTGCAGAATGCATGAGGCAATGTTAGGTTTGCCCCTTTGGTGTCAGCATTCAAAATATTGAAGTGTACACTCAAACACAGCCAGAGTTAAGCTGCTGGTTTTCTCCATGCTGTTGTCTGCGTAGATTTTTTATTTTTTTTAAGATCCTGATTGTTATCCAGATTTTTAGGAAACTGCTTTGCGATTTCCTCTTTCTGCTCTCCATCTGTGGTTAAGCTCAAATGTAATCTTGCTTTCATGACACCCACAAGCCTTCCGTTCAGCCTTGACCACTTCGGTCGATTCACCACTCACAGTACATGACCTGTAGAAAATGACCAGCAGACCTCTTTTGAATTGGGATCCCGCAGGCACTGAAACAGTTTCCCACCTGAACACCGTCCTCAATTTTCTTTTCTCCCTGCATTTGTCACTTTTCTTAAAAAATAAATAAATAAATAAATAAAATAATAATAATTATAAATAAAATGATGAAGAATGAAATTGTGCACTAAGCTGACATAGAGCTTGAAGATGAAACTTTGGCATTCTATGTTGATATTCATCAGCTGTGCCATGTCGGGGGGTAGCTCTGAATCTGTCCTGTCTGAGCTACACCCTTGTGCAATGTGCATCTCAAGTGTCTGGCCTGGTGGAGATTAAACTGTGCATGGGGCAAAGGAAGACATGGTCATGCATGCAAACTAGTTCTAGATCCTCCAGGTGCATTCATTGCACTGTGTGTGTGTGTGTGTGTGTGTGTGTGTGTGTGTGTGTGTGTGTGTGCGTGTGTGTGCGTGTGTCTGTGTGTGTTATACTAGTTCACCTTGAGTAGAAAGAACCCAGAACACAAATTAACTGCCTTACCTCCTTTCACAACTGCTAGCCTATTGACAAAAGCACCAAGAAGACCGGCACATACTGGATGCAGATCTACACAGTTTATTCAGTGCCATATAATTAAAAGCTCATAAAAAAAAAATCCAAAATGAACGGGTTGCAACCAAAGTTGGCTGACGTGCAATATTAGGCTAAACCCAGAAACTAGATGGTAATAAAAGTTAATTTGAAGGATGCATGACATTGCAGAAGCAAAACGGCAGTGTTCTTTATTGTTTTCTAGAGAAGATCAGAAGTCCCAAAAAACTCAAGGCTATTCGGCAGGCTGCAAGGGGCACCGGTTCACCTAAGCTGCTTACAAATGATCTGTTCCAACCAGCCCCAAGCTGAACCATTAAACAGCATGACCGCCCAGGCTGTCCTGTGCTGTCTTAACAACCTGTTTGAGCTGTAGCTCTGACTGAGTTTAATCATGACTGACAGAGAAACCTAGAGCACGACAGCAGAGATCACCATCTCCCTACCAGAATGGTACATCAAACATATGATGAGACAAAAGGTATGCCATCCTGAGGTGAAGGGGTGAACTGGAAATATTTACTGAAACCTCGCTCACTCACTATCAATCACAGTTTCTCGTATCGCAGGGCCGTGGAGGTCCACAACCTATTCTGGAAGCATAGGCCACTAGTCAAAGCAAAGTGCACAACAGTCCATCACAGACCAAACCTTGCTGAGACAAACATTCTTGCACACATGCTAGTCCTCCATGATATTTTGGGTATCAAGAGCAACAAAGAGGGGTAGATTGAAAACCCCTGAACTCCAAACAGCAGCGCTGTTCAACAGAAGCATGTAACCGTGTGCGATGCCCAGGGAGCGGCTAAATCGACAGTGGCAAATGCGCTGGGCTGCCTGTGCTCCAAGCCCAGTCACTGCCACAGCAAGTTAGTGACCAGCTGGTCGGATCCTTAAGGAGAAGTCACAGAAACTAGAAAAAACTAGGACATGACACTAGGACATCGAATTCTGCATTCTGGGAGCTCGCTGACTTCAAAATGCAAAGGAAAAAAAGACTCGATGGCGGTGCAGCACACATCTCCATGTCACAAATGAACCGCAGATTTGGGGCCCAGCAAATCCTTCTGTTCCACTGGGGATTCCTGCTCTGAGGTAGACAGCATGCGTTCGAGGGAGCGGTAAAATGTCAGCCTGTGGGATGGAAAGTGTGTCACAGAGCCGGGCCGGTGCTTCTTATGGACAGATAGTCGTGTTTTCATCTTCGCACAGCCCAGTGGACCCCCCACCAGGTGCTGGGTACACCGAAGCAGCGCAGGGCAGATGTACACTAGGATGGACACACATGTCTGGCAATAAAAGTATCAGTTAACCTCCGGCGTCAGAATTCATGTTCGTACACTGCGCACAGTTTTAATTTTCTGTTATAAAACAGTTTTGTGCTCCAGGGTTTGGATTGAATTCAGCATCTGTGAATTTAAAAGAGCAAGGATGGCACATGTTGCCAAGATACTAAGTTTTTTTAAAATTTTTTTTTATACGTTTATCATGTATTTTTTCGATAGTTCTGATGGTTTAAGGGTATAATGTAACAGGCCATTTAGCCTTGTGTCTATTTCCTTTTTATTGTCTGCAAAACTGCAGGGTTACTTTTTACGGCGAGTCTACGACGCAGACATTTGCTCTCGTCGCGGAAAGGTTTTCCAGCGGCGGATTACAAATACAAAATGGTGATGTTTTTAATTTGTTTTTTTTTTTCCTCAGATGTAATATACCTTGAGATATGCATCTGTATTCACTCTAAATGCTGCATTAACAAGATTAACTTGCGCTACATTAAAGAACCGCTGTCACAGAAAATGTCTTATCTCCCTGTGCTAAAAGAGGCGATCCTATTCTCTACTTAAGCGTGATTTATTATTTGGCACGGTTACTAAATGGGATGGATCTGGCACACATGTACTGTTAAATCCACTCTTAAATAAGAGACATAGCATAGTCGAAGCACAGTCACTGGTGTGGGTGCATGTTGGTGTTTTCCGGATGGCATGCAATTATCCGGAAAGTGATCTTTTTGCTCAGCACAATGGGTGAACTCATGCAAGGGAACGAAGAAGTGGTTGAACCGATGGGAAAAGAACAGCGAAAAATAAATAACCTGCCCGGCATGTCTGGTGTTGTGAACTCAGCATTGAATTTCACCTCATTTCGCAAAATCAAAAAAGCTTTTAGAAAATATTTTAAATATTATTGACTGTTGATTTTCATGTTCATCTTTACATTTCCTGATCACTGGCGTCACGCTAAGGATGTCTGAAGGGTGCTATGAATCTGAACCTGCTACTTCACGTGTCACTGCCATTCATTCATTCACTCATTCCAGCACAACTGCTAGCTAAAGCATAAAAACATTTCATTGTACCCTCCGAATGAAAATAGAAACATATACACTTAAAAACACATTATTAATGTCTAATTACAAGCAAACAAGCAACAATGAAACAAACAAACAAACAAACAAACAAATAAACAACAACAATAGTAATGTTCGTATGGCTTTCGTATTAATAGATATTCAGCACATTCTGCGAATAGCAAAGGATTCTATCATCTCTATAAACGAATAATCTCCTTAATAATATTTTTTATGCTAAAAAAATTAATTTGCCCACATTCTAATAATAATAATAATAATAATAATAATAATAATAATAATAATAATAATAATAATAATAATGCAACAAGTGATGAAAACTTTACAGTCTCAAGATATGTATATTATTGACTTTTTTATTTATTTTAATTGGATTTATTCCTTCCATACTATTAACATCACCTGGGGGTTGAACATGTAATACCATTGCTAATGAAAAGTCACAATAAAACATGGAGACACTACGGTTCTCATGGAGTTTACCATAACTACAGTAAACACTAAGCCAAGCGGGAGTGCAGACCACAACTGGAACCTGAGGAGACACAGGTAAATGTTTTTACATAGGCTGAGAGCAAAACGAAAGAAGTGGACTGCGAAGCCACAGGCGCTGCTGGTTCTGAATGAAAGTTCCTTTGTGTTTCCTGAACTCGTATGTATTCCACCATTGGTTCTGTGTTTATGATAAATCCAGCGCCTCGCCTCACACCTGCTCGCCCCCTGGGCCCGGCATGCTCCTGCGCGCACATTGTTGCATACGCGCATATGCACTCAACTGTGGCAGCACGGTAATGCAGGGACATTTTTACCTGCCTTATCCACCATGTTAATTCTTTCCACACTGCTGGGGCTTTTCCAGATGAGGTGCCAGCTTAACACATGTCCCACAGCTTGATCAGATGCACTTGTTTAATGACAGGTCATTCGGTCATTTTAATGACTGGAACACCTGCAAAATGCACGGCGGGTGGCTGGGCGGAAATTCATCAGTTCTGGCACTCATATGCCGGACCTGTCAAAAAATGAGATGTTCAGGAGGAAGCAATGTCAATAGAACTGCCTATTTGTGACAACACTGCATATATAGAGACACATATCCTGTGTTTATAGCTATTTCCCCCCGACTGCGTTGCCCTTTCATGTGAACGACAAAGCAAATTGCAAATTCATTATTTCATTTTTGCTTCTTTTATTAATTAATGTCAGCCATCGCTTTGTTGTGCTCCACATCTGGATATTAAAAGAATCTGAGCAATGCTCATAAACAGGTTGCACATTTTCAAAGTCACTGGAGTTATTACTAAAGTGAGCAGCAGTAATAAACATGGCACTCGCATATGTGTTGCCATTAGAGGCATTTGTGAGAACAGATTTCTTTAAAGAAAAAAAAGTTGAGTTTCTGTTATTTTTACCATTTTTTAAAATTTTTTTTATTTGTGTGTTAAAGCCCTAAAGCAAACACCTGTGAGACTGCAAAAAACAAGGGAAATGCTGTTTGTTTAATCATGCTAATGAAACTGCTCAGAAATAGACTCAACTATAAAACCTGTCAACTGTTATGAGGAGGAGGACCCAGCCAAGTCGGGATAATGCATTCTTACTACAATGCAAGTGTCAAAAGATAATGATTATGATCCAGCCCATTGGCTCACAAAACATTTTCTGCAATCCAATAGTTAGCTATTAAATTAGACAATTGTTCCCATTGTTGATCATGTGGATTGATTTAATGGAACCGCCTTCCACCTTCACACCCAGCGCACCTTCCCAGAAGCGTTTTGTTTCCTGCACATCCCAGTCAGGATAGTAATTTGCTCCTGACAACGTAAATGGATTTGTGTCTTTGAATAAGCATGCAAGGACCAAACAAATGTGACACTTGGGTGTATTTAGCATGCCGTGAAAAAAAAATCTGACCAGTCGTGAAACACAGCCGCACAAGCCTAAGGGTATAACTATTTCACTCTTTTTGTTTTCGCCACCAACCGAAAGTAAATAAAAACATAAGCAACAAAAAAAAGTTAGCCAGTACCTTTCTGCAGCCTTTTTCAGCATATTCGGTTGCACTCAGTTATACATACTATATATTTACTGCATTTATTGCATGCTAATTTTAGTGCACCGCAAGTCTGGTTTCCCCTCTCAAAGTAAAGGTGTGTGTTTTACTTTACTATTGCTGCATTCAGTTCCAGTTTTCACCCCCCCAAAAAAACTAAGAGCCAGATCAGGGGAAAAAAAAAAAAAAAAAAAAAAAAAAACACCTGTACTGCTAAACTGATGCAACACAACAATCACACTTCTGCTGTATAGAAGTCATTCATTTTCATACAGACCACAAGAACAGTGTGAAATGAAGCTCAGCTCCCTCTGTGGAGCCACTGTGTAACCTCCAGAAAAGTCACGCACTGCCAAATTACACACCAATAATAATAATAATAATAATAATAATAATAATAATAATAATAATAATAATAATAATAATAATAATAAAGGCCCCAGCCCACTGTTTAAACAGGCAGGCATATAATGCGATCATTTTAAAGCTTGGGCTCTCGGTGGATTCTCTTCGTCTCTCGCAGTCCTCAGCAGATGGATTTTTTGCCATTGCAGCTCAGCAGAGGGTGTTAGATCTTCCACCGGGCTGGAACGAGCGGAACCTCTCGGTAGCCCCCTCCTATTTTGCGATTCTGGGGGGGGAGAAAAAAAAAGAAAGGAGACAGAAGGGGGAAACGGAGGAAGGGATGGAGGGTCGCTGTGGATTGCGGAAATTCTCTGGCTCTTCGTGATCAGCGGTCGAATAGAAGATCCGAGCGCCGGGGCGTCATTTCAGCACCGCGGAGAGGGAACAGGGATCCGGGAACCGGGAGCGGGGAACAGCACCCCTGACGCGCTGCGCGCCTCACGCAAGCCGCGAATTCGTCAGAAGGAAGCAAAAAATAAAAAAAATTAAAAATTAAAAATGCAAGGTCAGTCTTTGTCGAACTAAAAAAAAATAATAATAATAATTAAAAAAATTTTAAAAAGCAAAGAAAAAACCACGATGCGCTCGCTTGTGCCGGGCTCTGTTGCGTTCCATTCTCCCGAAAAACGCATCGGAGTCTCTAACAAAAGAATCGATTCAGTTTAAGTGGCGCGGCGGGCGGCTGAGCGCGTTGTCTGGACGCGGGGGGCTGGAGGCGGACGAGGAGGAACTGCTGGCCGCCGAGCAGGGATGCTTCTCCCGCTGAAATCCCGCACCAACACTTTCTTTTGCTGCTGATCGCGTTCACGTCTCGGTGGTCGGGGATGAATGGTTTGCGTTGAAAAATGCTGCTTTGGATCGTGTTGCTGAAGGCGGCTCTCTGTGTTGCTACTGGAAATGTTACAAGGGACATTTGCAAAGAGCAGATCTGCTCCTGCAACGATGTGGAAGGAGATCTGCACGTTGACTGCGAAAAGAGGAGCTTCACCAACCTGCACCATCTGAATGGCCCCAGCTCTCAGTTCTACCACTTACTGCTGCATGGGAATTCCTTATCCAGACTGTTTCCCAATGAGTTTGCCAACTTCTACAACGCCGTGAGCTTGCATCTGGAAAACAATGGGCTGCACGACATCGTACCCGGGGCTTTCCTGGGACTGCAGCTCGTGAAGCGGCTGCACATAAATAACAATAAGATCCGCTCTTTCAAAAAAAATACATTCCTGGGCTTGGACGACTTGGAGTATCTGCAGGCTGATTTCAATCTCCTAAGAGATATCGACCCGGCTGTGTTTAGGGACTTAAATAAACTGGAGGTTCTGATTTTGAACGATAACCTCATCAGCAAGCTGCCCAGCAATCTGTTCCAAAATGTGCCGATCACGCACCTGGACCTGCGTGGAAACCGCATTAAAACGTTGCCTTACGAGGGGATGCTGGACCAGTTGCCGGGGATAGCGGAGGTTTTGCTCGAGGACAACCCATGGGATTGCGACTGCGACCTCCTTCCCTTGAAGGAATGGCTGGAGAGCATCCCGCACAACGCGCTCATCGGGAGGGTCATTTGCGAAGCACCGACGCGCCTGCAGGGCAACGACCTGAACGAGACGTCCGAAATGGACCTCTGCCCTTCGACGTTCGGGATCGACTCCAGCTTGGTGGCGCCCCCCACGCAGGACGAGACGGACTCCAGGTCCGCTTCTACGCCGCGCAAAGGGAAAGGTGGCTCTCCAACAGCTGCGCCCAAGAAACACAAGGGGCGCTACAAATCAAGGGAGAACTGGCAGCTGAAGGCCAGGCCCACGGCCACGGTGACTGCCAACGCGAGGATGGAACAAGTCCTCAATGCCACCTGCCCACGCTCCTGTACCTGCAAGCTGCTCGAACCCCGGCGTGGCGCGCAGGTCAACTGCGAGGGGAAGAAGATCGAGAGCCTCATGAGCCTGAAACCCAGACCCCAGAACGTGCACGAGTTGAACCTGAGGGACAACAACATCCACTCCGTGAAGAAGAACTACTTCAGAGAATACCACACCCTGGTTCTCCTTGATTTAGGGGGCAACAATATAAGGACGATTGAAAATTGCACTTTTCAGAATCTGACGGTTTTAAGGTGGCTGTACATGGATAAGAACTACCTGGATACCCTAAGTGTGGAAATGTTTGTTGGATTGCAGAACCTGGAATATCTTAGTTTGGAATATAATGATATACAGCTGGTGATGGCGGGGACCTTCAATCCCATGCCCAACCTGAGGGTTTTGTTCCTCAACAACAATTTGCTGAAGTCTTTGCCCGTTGACGTCTTTAATGGAGTCTCGTTGTCGAGGATAAGTCTGCACAACAACTACTTCACGTTTCTCCCAGTAGCGGGGGTGTTGGACCAGCTCACCTCCATTATACAGATAGACCTCCATGGAAATCCTTGGGAATGTTCATGCAACATTGTGCCCTTCAAACAATGGACGGAGAAGGTCGGCCCGGATGTCATCGTGAGCGACCTTAAATGTGAGTCTCCGGAAGAATTTTGGAAGAAAGACTTTAGACTCCTACGAAATGACCTTCTGTGCCCTCAGCTTTATGAGAAAACGCTCACCACTTCTCTGTCTAAGAACATCACCATCACCGCAGACACAGCCACAAGGTCCAATTCCTACCTGGAGCCCAGCAGGGTTTCCATCTCTGTTCTGGTACCTGGGTTACTGCTGGTTTTTGTCACGTCTGCATTCACTGTCGTCGGGATGCTTGTGTTCATCCTGAGGAATCGCAAGAGATCAAAGAGAAGAGAGGGCAACTCCTCTGCATCTGAAATAAACTCCTTGCAGACAGTTTGCGACTCATCATACTGGCATAACGGGCCTTACCGCACAGACGGACCCCACAGGGCCTTCGACTGTGCAACCCACACTCTCTCTGACTAGTATGCTCAAAATGCTTTAAAAATTTCAAATACTGTAATCATAATTATAATAATAATAACAATAATAATTAGAACAATAATAATAATAATCAAACACAAACTGCACTCTAGCCTTTCAAAGGCAAATATTGCAAGATTACAATTCTCTTTTTATGGGACATCCACTATTTATGGTTGCATCCACAGAGCGCCGTGTCTGCAGATGTCTGCCAGTGACCCAGCTGTAATATACGTGTGTACAGACAATTGCACAATGCAGATATTTTCCGACAATTAAGACTGGAGGTGTCAAGAGGACTCGGGTCCGAGAGCTGCACGAGCGCATGAATGTAATGTACATACATGACTGTATCATACATGCATGATTTTGCAGGGATCCCCACGCAAAAGCGAGATCCTCGACAATAGCAGCAGAAGCATATTTGACCCCCCCTTCTTTAATGTTATAAATATATACATAAATACATAAATATATTCAAAGTGCCATTTCTCTTTTCTTTTGGTGAATATGCAGTAAATATTTGTACTTGTTGTTTTAATCCACTGAAAAACAAGAAAAATACAAGCAAGAGGTGTTTATGCATGTTTTTTTTTTCTTTTTTTAGAATAATAATAATTATTATTATTATTTTTTTATTTTTTTTTTATCATCTACTGTTAAATGATATGTGGGTTATTTAAATTTTTCCATCAGATATTAGGTATCTGCCCAGTCATCTCCTGAATGTTCAGTGTAATCCTTACTGTGTGCCATTAGTGAAGATGCAGAGATAAGGGCGCAGATAAGCATGTCCAGTTAACCCTTGTGCTTATGCTGCTGCATCAAATGTTGTTCCGGAGCGGTGTGTGGTAATGTGTACATGAACATAATTTTGGGGAAAAAGCTTACCGACATTTAAGAGGGTTTTATAATGACATATTTTTTCAAAATAAACATGTTTAAATTAGAACACTATATATATGTTTTGATATGTGAAACATACTTGACTCAGAGAAGATAGCACGTAAGGAAGATTATTGCTGCTGATATTAATAAGTATAACAGTAATGAATGCTGTGATTTTGTAAATAGTTTTTATCCACTTTCAAATAACTGACAGAAGGGGAAATCAAGGACACTTACAAGCTGTACGGATGTGAAAAATTACAGGTCTGACACACTTGCAATGACGAGGAATGACAAAGGTGGATGTTCTTCTAAGCTCAGGGGGGCGCTGTTGCATCTCTCTCGTTATATACATTATTTAAAAAGTGCAAAATCCACATACAGTATGTTAGTGCTTGACTAAAAACCTACCGCATATGTAAATTCGGAGGTTTTTCCTTGCGAGTCCATGAGGCGCATTTGGGTCGAACCAGTCGAGATGGAATGACAGAAAAGGGAAGATGCAAATTGTAAACCGGGGAGATGGAATGCTGGAAAAACTGCTTATATTTGCAAACAGGGGCAGGCCTAGTTAATTTGCAGGTGGATTCATATAAAAGTCATGAATCTGGTTTTTTTTTTTTTTTTTTAACTGGGTTGCGTTCAGGTAGATTAGATGTTGTCACCAAGACCCAAATGCTAAATTTTGCTGAAGTGGATCTAATTGAGTACCACATTGATAGTCCTACTTTTTTCCCCTACTTTTTCTTCTCCTACATTCTCAAGGTTGTCCATAAAAGTCATGTCAGAACCACCAGGCAGGCACTCCTTTCAAAAAGCATAGAAGGGTGAAGAAAAGGCAGAGGTTCTGGCAGACCAACAGGGAATCAGACTGTAACAAACTGGAGTATTCTTGGCCATTGTGAGCTATATTTACACTGTGTTTATCTCCTTTTTCAGTGTTTTAGTGCTGATCAGTTCAGCCCTCCTCTGGTTTACATGGTTTTAGCCAAACAGGGCTACTTTTACTATTTGTTTAATTTCCTTTTCTTCTTTGACATCTGTGCTACCTTTTTGACTGCACATTTATACAAGGTTCTCTTTTTTTTGTCATATTGACATCTCATCGACAAAACATTTAAACGGACTCCACCAAAGCATTGAGGCACGGTAACTGCCAGCAGGGTAACATAAAAAGAGCCAAGGATTCCTTTCAAGTGTATTAAGGTAGTTATGGATGGCTAGGTTAAAGCAGCCTTAGGTGATTTTATTTCCAAAAAAAGTTTCAGCTGGCTGTCAACTTCTTTGGAAAAAAAAGGTGTAATCCATAATCTCCTGTCCTTTTGTTGCATTGTGATTTATGACTCATGGGCTGAGATTAATTTTATAAACAGGTAGCAGGTGGGGGGGGGTGCGCAGAGCACAGTACCTCAGGAAGCAGTAAGATATCTGCTTGAGAATGTGCTGGAAGTTTCTGAAATGGTGTCCTCTTTTAAAGTGACAGGCTTTTCATGCACGCACGTGCACACACACATACATACAAACTCATTTACCTGTGATGTTTGTTTTTTTTTTTGGCACATTTCCCACACCTTCCGTCTGCAGGTCTGTCGCAGGTTAACCAGGGCCTAAATTTCTAATACCTGTTGGTCTCAATCTGTTTTTATCATTAGATGGTTTCCTCTGAGGAAGTCTTAAGTGTCTTGTATAAGAGTATCACTTGGCAGTTTATCATGGCCTTACACTGCTTATTATTATTATTATTATTATTATTATTATTATTATTATTATTATTATTATTATTATTATTAGAAGCTTCTTTGCAATGTTTTAAACCGATTGCCATTGTGGTTTTTCCTGTCTGCACATTTTGAATACACTGTGATACTAGAAGGGTCCCTGACTGCTGCCTTTGGCTCTTTAAATGACATTGAGCAGCTTTGTTTCATGCATATCTCATCGCCATATAGTTTTCTGGATTGAACTGGTCTGATCGTGCGATCATCCAGCTGTGATCCTTTGCTCTTTCTCTTTCCTCTGTGCTCCTTGTTTTTTTGTTTTTTTTTTTGTTTTTTTTAACTACTCCAAAACTCCAGATGTTGCATAACTATGCATCCACTTTGATATTTATCCCAGTCAATACGCATTGATCAGTTTATCCCATTATAATTTTCGAACCCATTTGGTAAACTGACGAATTGCTCCGATCTTTTTGATTCCAGCTGAATGGAGACAGACTCGGCGCTGATGCCGATTAAATGATTGTGCCGTAACACAGCCAGCAAACAAAGCGGCGAAAGTGAACAAGAATGGATTTTTAACGCGCGAAACGCTATCGAGTTTGTTAACAGCGATGCTGTGAATACATGTGTGGTTTCTGGGAGAGCAGAAGCTGCACAATGCACAGCAGTTCAGTGTGGGCCTGAACCCAGCAGTTTTTTACAGTACCAAAGGTTCAAAATCAGTGATGCAGATGAAAGCAATCACACTGATATTTTTTGACAGTGTCACTGCCCAGAGGTCTGGACATTGCTTGTAGCATTTTTTGCTTTCCTTTCTTTCCTTCTTTTATGCCAGTAGTTTGCTTGTTATTCTCTTTTTTCTCAACTCCTAAACTAATGGTGGCACAGCATGCAGCACTGGCCTGCACTACTGGATGTACTTTCCATCACCGCTCAGCCTGTGCTGAGTTTCCATGTTCTCTCCATGACTGTCTTGCATGGTGTCAAACAGGGGCTGAAGGTTCCTCCAAAATCCAAAGACATGTGTTTCATGTTCATTGGTTACTCTAAATTGCCCATAGTGTGTATGTATGTATGTGTATGTCATATTATGCTAGTGTATCAATACAACGATGACTGTATGGCACTTTGTGCAGTTGGCCAAGATGTGTAACCACTTCGGATAAAGGTGTCTGCTAAACAGTACACTGCACACTTTAGAGAAAAGCATCTGCCAAGTGGGTCGGTATCTTCTGGTCAGTTTTTTCTAGCTGACTTCTATTTCAGCAAGAAAGTTATCAAA
>CM030906.1:8460874-8463374 GCA_018136845.1 Heterotis niloticus
AATGCAAATATATACAAATAACATTGCTTTGAATCCATACTTCAGAACAAATTAATACTACTGTGTATTTGTACTGACACACATAGACTTCCATTCATTCTAAGACTATAATTAAATATAGATAAAAGGAAAAAAAAAAACTTTTAGGTGCCCTCAAGGCTAAAATTTCAAATGCTTGCATTTACAAGAAAGCACATTAAACTGCTTGGCTGCCCCTGCACACACAGAAGTTCCAAAAAAATTGCCAACAAATACATAACCCAACAACAGTGTATAATCCACCAGCAAGTTGTAGACGATGAGCAGGAAATTGCACATTTGTCAGAATAACATTTTGAGCATCGCTCACATGTACCCTTTCAGCACAAAGTTCTCACTTGACTTTGATTGGAAGCATTTAAATGGCCATAGAGTTGTACTCCACCTGGATCAAATGTCAGTTTCAGTGTATTTGTAGTCATGTGTCTGTATTTTCAAGCACCTCTAGCACCTTAAATGGCCAGCGGTATTTGGTATTTGGCTGTCATTAATTTTCATGGCCTGTGTTAGTCAACAGGCCCTGCAGTACCTGGGGTGGGCGTTACTGAGCCTTTAGAAGACCTGCTGTTCACCGGGGGAATGACACACATCTGTGACAGCCGCCTTGCGTGCCATCCCATCATTCATTTTACGTCTCTGTGGAATAAGTGACGCACAGTCACAGTCAGTAGCTCCCCCACTGGATGCCCATGCGCACAGAAAATGAGCTCACCAACATGACTGGAGCCATCAGAGCACAGAATAATGCCAAATTTCACCAAAGCCAGAGGGGAAACTGCAGAAAGGAGCTCAGAGTTTCTTATTGTAAGAGTAAGCAGTTAATGGCAACTATGAATAACTAAATGAAAAGATGCGTTGCTGTATTTGCAGATGGACTGAGGAGGAAGCAAAAATCAGCAGACCCAAACTGCCTTAAAATAATTTCTTAATAGAGACAGCAGGTTGTGTTGCAAAGAGAGATGTCATCCTCCTGTTGAAGAATCGGGCTTCGAGTGCCTGCTTCTGCCATAGTACTGCTGAGCAAGGTACTTACCCCAACCTGATACGGTAAAAATTACCCAGCTGCTGAAACAGGCCAATTATAAATAGCAGTGTACACCAACTTAATATCGCACGGTGTGTCAGAGAAAGGTGAAAGATGGTTCCGTTTAAAATGATAAAAAGCACCACTCCCTCAGTTTTATGGATTATTGGCAGGTTAACTAATTTATCAATTCCGGTTATTTGTGCGTAATGGGCTGTTTGATGCTTGCGCTCAAATTATGTTTCTAATTGCTGGGGACAAAAAGAGGCACACTTATAGGTCACAGCAAATCACAAACGTTTATCTAAAATAGGCAATTAAAATATAATAAAGTCATGTTGTACAATATAAATGCATAAAGGGAAAAAGGGCACCACTACGGCGCCACAGACAGCGCTGATGCTTCACACTGCCGGGGTCGAGGGTTCAAACATGGGTTTGAATGTGGAACAGTTTTTGTGGCGAGTGTATGTTCTGGCTCTGCGTGTGATGGTTTCCTCCAGGTGCTCCAGCAGAGTTTTGGACATTTTTCGGCCGAATTAATATTAATAACTCTAAAATTGACCTTTGCGTGGGGTGTGTGAGCGAATGTGTGGCTGCCTTGCGATGCCTGCCGAGACTGCAGCCAGCCAGGCGCTCTCCGGCCCCGGACGCCGGTGACCCTGCACAGGATGGCTTGTGAAAAAGGAAGGAAAAAGCATAATTTAAAGAGAAAATTGCATTCCATTTCTCGTTTATTTATTTTAAATCTTGCAGCAAATGACTCTGAAGATACTGAGGACACTTAACTGAGCTGAAGAAATGACATCTAACATGAAATAAAATAAAATAAAATAAAATAAAATAAAATAAAATAAAATAAAATAAAAATGGGCTGTCACCAGGACGCTGATGCATGAAATTAGTGGGAAGACGTATAACTAAGGAAAACGCTTACTTGCTTAACAGAATACAAAAGGCCAGCAGTACAAAACAAAGGTTCAAATGTAGTGATCTAGTTGTTATGCATTACAGATAATCCTGTTTATATTTATTATGATTCACTACCGGACACAGGAAGCCCTTGAAACTGAGTTTCGGCTCCGAATGATTCGTGCCGCTTTTCCTGGGCGGAAGCATCACAACGGAGATGCATCTAGAACAAAGCGCAGAGATGCTTCACCTTACTCCATAGCAACAGACATCCTGGGCCAATTCTTGGCCAGGGAGGAAGGAGGTTCTGATGTGCTACATGTAGCAAAACACCCTTTTCCAGAAATTCGCTCAGAAACTATGCTGTTATGAAGTGAATTTCCGCAAGCGTGCCTCATTACCTTTAGACCGGACGCTTTACTTTAATGTTCTGCCTTGTTGATGCCTTTTGTAGTACCATATACAGTATTTAATGACTCCATCTTATGAACTCTTATTCCTTTACTTACCTTTAAATATCTAATT